>UFQX01000211.1:139901-389103 GCA_900497675.1 Arapaima gigas | reverse complement strand
GGGGGGGGGGGGGGGGGGCGCACTGGACACTGGTGTTGGCATCTGTGCCACAGCTTTGTGGATCACAGCCACTTGGGCCACCACCAGGGAAACAGTCATGTAAGGTCGCACAAACTTTTGATCCTTGGTCTTGTGAATAACCCAGCTGCTGCCTCGTGCTTCCGTTCAGGGTAATGGGACCCACTAGAGGTCCTGCCACGGTGTGTGTATACATTTACATCACACCCCCTTATTTATTCACAAGTCAGAGATCACAGAGCAGTTGAAAAAGAATAAGGAAACCAGCAGCAAGCAGAGTCCCGAACCTCAGTTCTGACACTTGTAGGCCAGCAATGCCAGCTATTCACCTACAGCATGTACTGCTCTCTCGAATGGGTCTGTATGCTCCCGCTTTTGCCATGAGGATGTCTCCCATCTCACACTCCCATCAGAGACAGCCCACAACAAGCCCTTTCTCTGCATCTTTCCATTAAGAATCCAATATCCTCTCAGCAATGGGAGGAGCAGCATCTGTGACAAATGGCCATTTTCCTTCTCTTCTGAAACAAGATGCTGTAGTGACAAGGGGTGACAGTTTATTTTATTGAGCTTTATTACAGAAGGAGGACCATTCTAGTATTAACTCCACAGATGTGGCTGACCAGAGGTCAAGAGAGCCTCTGACACTCTTTTTGAGGTGTACTGCTTTGCTGACAGAAAGAGACTTTTGTAGACATTGAGTATTGCAATGAAAGTCATCTATCTTTTTAATTTTTGAAGAGTCTCAATTTTGTCTTTTTTAACACAGCTGACAGAAAACATACATCCATTTCTAACCACACAGCTGCACACATTCCCACTTTTACATTCTTTTCTATTCACACAATAATACTGTCATGGCCCAAGACAGTTAGTATGGTTACAAGAAATCAGCTTTACCAATAGATATATTCAATTCCCTTACTTTGGCTTACAAAGGACAGGTAATCCCCCTTTTACACAAATTCATTCCTGAAAATCCTGCAAATAGAGATTATGTATACCAGGATGCTATTTTACATTATTTTAAATTTGGAACAACAATGTGCTCCCAACCCATCTGAAAATTCCCAAACCAACTTTCCCAAATATCACTAAAACATGATTTATATTTAAAAAAAAAAAACACAGTACAACACACACAGTGCACCAAAACCCCTGTTCACAGTAAGATCACCCAGAGAGACCTGCCCAGAGATGTGAGCTTTTCTAATCTTATTACCTTGTTTTTTTTTTACAATTTTTTGCCCCATTTTGCTGGATTACACTTTGACATTAAAATGGAGACACTTCATAAAAGCACAGAAACAAAGTGACGACATTAAACTATAAGGAAATTAGCAAAGTATATCCCTTACAGCTCACATTACATCACAATGCAATGCAATATGGGAACACGCTACTCAAGCCACACGGGAATTTAGAAATTCTTAATTTCGACCCTCATCTCTTGTTGTATGTAGATAAATGTACAATGTCGGAGGACCCCATTGTAGTGACTCAATGCACATACTTAAAAAATATGGACAGAGAGAGATAGATCAGAGACAGAAAAATTTCTAGTGTTGCATTATGGCTCTGCATTATAGTGGGGTGTCTATAACAAAATTGTGCATACCGAGGTTTACCTCCATTTCATTTTATTTGCAAGGAGCCAGTTTGGATTTTGCACTCCTCCTGAGAGCAAAGCAGAGCAAGACAAGAGCCACCATATGGTTTCCTTCACCCTTTTTGCTACACTGTATTAAGTTCTCAGGCTTACCTGTTCTTTGTTAGTTTTACCTGTTATAATCACAGTAATCATGGACCCCATTTATACTATCCATCTGAGTGAGAATTTATTTGCTTTGTACTGATTTCTTTTGTTTTCAGTGTTTCGTTTGGTTTCCCTCGCCCCCTTAAAGATTTAATTAATACATGAACACAGATCATCATATACATGTATTTTTTTTGCTAACTGTACAGTATCCAACTACGAAAGAAGTGAATGAGCAGGTAGAGTAACTAATGAAAGGAAAAGTTATCCATTGAACCAATTAAGTCAGTCTTAATGATGTTGGTAATATTTTAACAACTTGAGATCAATTTTAAGGCTCAGGAACACAAAAATGTTCACTATTGAGTGCAATGGCAACTACGTCCTCACCTTACAGGTTTTTTGTATTTGTAAGGGGGTTATACACCAACAGAGTAATAACTTAGTAATCGTGCTCACTCGAAGTACTTATGTGAGGGCAAGACCAGTTCGGATTTAAGAGGTAAACACACACATTTGTTCATGTACATGAGTTCTACCATCCGGAAATTATTAAAGCTGAATTCACTGTCCAGCCCTACAGCAAATTCCAATCACAGAAGAGAGTCACCTCTTACCCCCCATGGTCCAAACCTCCGCAGGCAGTCATCTGCCGGCTGTCTAATTACAACAGACAGTCTGACAGCTGTAACTCCAGGACAGAGCCAGAAATTAAAGAGCAACAGCATTTATCCCACTATGAGAGAAGCATTCTAATTACAGCATGGAAGGAAAGGAGATCACCATTTGGCAAATAAAATGAGATGAATGGAAGCACCCACAAAAGGCCTCTGAGCCACTAATGTGTCCGAAGCACTGGGAGAAACTCAAGGAACAGGTGAGACGATGGCCAATCGAGGTGCGGGATACGCAAGAGGAGGACAAGGCTATGGAAAGGAACATTTTTTTGCACTAACAAGGGATACCCAGTACACAGACAGGAAAATCAGTAGGGAAGCCATTTACCACTGTCCATATCTGCAGTTCCACTCCCTCCCAACACACACAAACACAGAGTTAGGTTCAGGAATCTCACGTAGGGACTTGGCTCCTGTGACTCCTGATAGTACTAGAAGCCCGATGTCATGCTTGCTCAGAATCATACACGTGCTTCCGGACTTTGTAGGTCTCACCTTTAACCCAAGAGCCATTCTGCATTTACAGACCTTGCTGTACAGGTAAATAACATGTACCTATTAAAAATATGCACATCTAGGAGTATGCATATATCTCAGAGGTCCTGCAGTACAGTAGTTACAACAACTAAGCTGTGAAGACAAACATTCAAAGCAAATCTGTGATAAGATTCCTGAAAACTACCATTCAGGGGAGGATATAAGATATGAGTCACTGAAAATTCCTAGTAGCACAGTTATTTTGACAATAAAAAAACTGAAGGATTATGGCATAACTGCATCTATCCACTGTTTCAAACATTGCGTTGTGGTATGAACTGCATCAGTGCTGTTATGACCCCAAGCGTCTAGGTGTGCAGGGGTTTAGCATAACTGTTTGGAATGCTGTGGTTAGGATGGGGATATGAGGATTTGGTATAGATGTAAAAAAAAAAAAAAGGGATTAAATATGTAAACGTTAAAGTGGGTAGAGGTACAAATATATATTATTCACACCAAAACAGAGGCACACGGGGAGAAGCAACGTGAGCGGGGTCAAAGGAAAAACGAATCAAAACCAAACGGACTAACCGATATAGCGCAAGCTATGCCAACTAACGTAAAACCGAAACAAAGTACATACACAGAGATCTCCCTCGTTACCTGATGCGATTTGGATTTTAAAGAAACAAACCGACGTGCGTACGTGTATCACGTGACACTATCACCTGCTCACTTTCTGCAAGTCACGGAGAACCACGAGTTCGTACGATCACAGGTGACAAACTAGAACAGGGAAACACCCGGACGTACAATTATGCAACACAGCTAATAGAAGTACCAACTAACACGAACCGCACGTTAAACAAGAAACAAACTCCAGCACCGAAGACGAAGCTCCAGAGTCAAACGCCAGTGGGTTGAAATCATACCGCCTTGACATCCATTGGCCAGGAGGGTGGTGGTGACGCCAGCAATAATTATGATTGGCAGAATGACGGACCGCTGGTAACCGCGAATCTGTAAGCAGGTGAACCAATCAACAAAGACCACAAAACACAGCGCGCACGATTAACGCCCCCAGCAACACACCATCCCCGCTAAGAAGAGTAGTGGTGAAAGTACCACGCTGCGAGATGCTTCTCTGGAAAGCAGCAAAGTAAAGTGAAAATCCTCGAGGAAAATCTGCTGCAGTCTGCAGAGAAACCACTAACACCGGAAAATATTTATTTTCCAGCTGGAAAAAGATCCCAAACACAAAGCAAGTGCTACACAGCAGTGCCTTAAAAATAAAAATGTTAGTGACTTGTAAGGGCCAAGTCAGAGATCGAACTTCAGTTCAATTAAGGTTTGTGGCTGGACTTGAGAGTTGCAGTTCACCCAAGACCCCCATCCAACTGCACAGAATTTTTGCCAAGAGAAGTGGGCAAAAAGTGTACTAAAACGTATCAAAATTTGCCAAATTTATCCGAACAGACTTAAGGCTGTAACTGATGCCAAAGATGCTTATACGAAATAGTGACTTGAAGTGGTAAATACTTCTGTACTTATTTTGTGTTCTATATTTGTGACTAATTCGAGGGTTGTTTATAAAAACATTTTCGCACTTTGACATTAAAGAGTGTTTTACTATTGATCAGTGTCAAAAAAGCGTAATAATATCCTATGTGGTTCAATGGTTTAAGACATAAAACAGTCCGTCCAGGGTGGGGCATAATACAAAACAGATTAGTTATACCTTTAATAATAGCTGGAAAAAGCAGAAAACAGTGAATTTTATGGATAAGAAACATACAAAACCAAAAAATGTTTCAAAATTATTTGCCAATTCCTAAACATACAGTTAGCTATGATAAATTATTCAAAGGGTTATCTTAAAAAGGTGCTATTGCAGAAGGTAAAGCGGATCACGATGTTACTGTACTTATTTTGAGGCACACTAGACAGTTTCGCAGACAATATAAGGGAAAACTTTTTTAAGGAAGTGAAACAATGTGAAGACTTGATTTGAGCCACCAGCATTCAGGTGATGGACTCTTCAGTTGCTCTGAGCCCCCCAAAGGGGCTGGGTGTCAGTTCTGGCTCGTCTTCGCACCCTGTCTTCAGGGCAATAAATGCAAATATGTGTGACAAATTTCAGCAACTTTCACATGTGAAGGGGGGTGGGCAAAGAGACCAGACACATAACAGCCAAATCAGAGACCTATTAACCCCGATTAGCAATGGAGCGACATGCTCAACCTCTTATTAACCGCCCTGAAACACGTCTTCTTGGACACACTGCTGTAATCTCTGGGTGACCTGAACTTTAAAGATGTATTACACAGCAATTAACAGGAACAGCTGGGGAACCGGGGTTGGATTCCAAGCATAATTAGGCTGGAAATGTCAAGCAAGTTTCTATACCAGGGGGATTCCTCAACACCATGCTGATGGCTCAGCAGACATTGCAGGTAGTGCCTGGCCAGCACACGAAACCTCAACAATGTAAATTTTACTCACATGATAGCAAACCAAGCAAAATAAGCAGGGCAGGTGGAAATGAAAGTATTAAAGAGATGAGTGAGATGAGCTATAATTGTTAAATTAGCCATATTTTTGTTCTTCAATAACATTTGTGGAGGCACTGGTCTCTAGGGAAACATACCAGTCTGTGATTAAAGTATTACATAAAAAAGAACTGTACAATGTGTAGGTTTGCACAGTTTAAACTGTTGATAATTGGCCACCTGGGCACAATTTGGAATGTAAGGGGCACAAATGAGCATGAAATCTATTTAATATTGAGTAAGTTATTCTGGCTGGAAGAAACTGAATTATAAACTACCATTCACTTGCAGGGTACAATTATTTTGTCTGTAATAACCCTTTTGTTTGAAACTGATGAGAATAGCTGAATAACTGATGAATGGGTTAAATAAATAAGGAACTTGCTGGAAATTACAAGATATCATTCATGTTTTGAATGTAGACAATCTGTACAGGCCGAGTGTCCACATTGCCACTCCTGTGACGTGTCTCACAGGCCAGCATGGTGAGCCAACTTGTCAGCAATTTTTTTTTTATAGGGATATATTTTGGTCTGGCAGAACACGAGGGGCAGGCAACCCTAAGGTTATTGAGAGCATCCCACCCGTTTTCAGTCTGCAGAAGTGACTTCACAAAAATGCCGATCAAGCTGAATAGTGATGTTATGCATTCAGTTCCCCCCCAAAAGAACTTACAATGTGAAGTTTATATGCTAACATTTTTATGACATGCAGGTTGCATTTTTTTTTAATACTGCAATTCAGGTTAAATAGCTTGATCAAGGGCATTACAATGGGAGTGGGATTTGAACCTGTATCCTTTGAGTGCAAGGCAAGCAGCTGTAACACTACACTACCTGCTGCCCCCTTGAGGGGGAGGGGGTTGTCTATGTACATAACTCATCGGAGAACTATTGCTTATATTTATTGGCTTTCCTAGCAGCTGACAAGTTGTTCCTCTCCATAGTGCTTGCACTTTGTGATGGAAAATGAGCCACAGGGTCAGGAAAGAAGGGAATAAGCATCACATGGCAGGTGTGCACCCTGTCTCAGGTAAAATAACCGAACATCAGACTCGGCACACTAGAGCATCCAGTGCTGGATGGAAAACTACAGGCAGAAGTGCAGAAGAATGGAGGGAACTGGCAACGAGAGCATCATGGTGCGCATTTGCTGCTCATTTCTAATAACCTAATACTTGAGTGATATCGTGTGGTCATTTCTGGAACTGCAAGTGTTTGAGGACAGTGGAGCTGTCAGCATCAGCTGGGTGACTGAACAAACTAAACACTGTTCTCTTCGTGTGAGGTAATCGCCATTTGCCAACAGAAGTCCTTTTATTCCAGAAACACAGATGTTGCATCTCAGCATGAGAAGTCTGACAGAGAAAAGGGGTTCAAGAAAAGATACAGCAGGAGTACTTTAAACTCATTTACTTTAAAAATGTCACATTTTTACAATAGATACTCTTTTTTAAAAAGAAAACTTTAGATTTTTTAAACATTATTTTATATATAAATTCCCTTTTCATTGTCTTCAAACTCTGGTGACACAGGTTACAAATAAGTGTTCACAACCTTGTGAGATGACCTTGGAAATGCTTCACCGCATTTGTACGCAGATTTAAAACATTGCAGCGTTAGCAAACATATGCGCACAGTTTGAAGTAATAGTCCATGAACACCGAGAGCCACAGTATAATATAGAGGGCACCGTCCTCTTGGGCTGCAACCAGCCTGTTTGGTCCTATGGTGGAAAACACATTGCAGGGGTGTGTTGCACAAGTAATGGATATGGGTGAAGGTGATTGGTCCCTGCATGACAGGTCAGAGGTCAGCATGGAAAACTAAAATCAAATGCTATGTGCGCGAGCAGAGCGCAATAAACTTATGTACCCTGTCACCAGGGGGAGACGGTATGAAGGAACACAGCGATCACCCTGTAAACATCGAAACTGTTGCCTCTGCCGCCTTCTTCACCATCATTCACAACTGTCTCTGCAGTCTTCTTATCCCCGGTTTACAAAAACCCTGGTTCTGACCGTCCGCCTCAAAATCTCAACAAGTGACACCGAGTCGCTGTAAACACCACACTGAAATAAAGAAGTACAACTTTGGCAAAACTGAAACTTCCCTCTATAACATTCTTGGCTTCCTCATGGCAGCCCTCAAGGCAGAATGTATGAATTCAGGGGCTGAAAGACTTGCACGTCATCACTCAGTTTTGCAAGAATCTGTTGCTTCATTCCTGAAGATCCACCAAGGGTAGGGAATGAAGTTTAATTTGATAGAGGAAGTAACATTCTCGCTTTTTGGGGCTATAGCTACTAGAAAAGGGTCAACAGAGGGAAAATTGTACAGAACGATGGGCTCCTGTTTACCTTTGGCCTTGTGGTAATAGGACATAGCTTCCACTGAGCCATCGCGGAAAGAACAGGGAAGCTCACAGGGAGGCTCAGACACATAACCAAAGTGCAAGGAATTAATGAGAAAGTCTAACATGGCCCTCTGGGGGCCCGCAATGTCGTGCCCAGCAGCTGACTGTGGTGTGACTGTGGGCTGTGAACAAGCAGCTATTCCTGAATGCTGTCACTCAGCACAACCAGAAAATACTTGACATCAAACTTGTAAATATTCAACCTAAGCCAGCTTTAATTTGCAAAGGTTTTAAATTTAATAAAACCTTCAATGAAATCTTCTCTAAATCACTGCAGTGTAAACTGACCAAAACACCAGTTTTATGTCACTTCCGGTTATTTCTGAAGACGCCATAAATTGCCCTCTCTGTCACCATTATTAATTTACAGCTTAGTTTATGATTTTATGGGGCTCAAGTTACTTTTCAACTGTTGGAAAATGTCTTTACCCTGCTCTGGGGTACTGTAGCTGGGCCCCTCCCTTCAGAGCCCTTTTAAGTGCGGGTCAGTACAGGTGTAATTGCTATTATTCACCTGGAGGTGGCAGGGGCGACCCCCAACTGACAGCCATATAAACACACTATGCAAGAACTAAACATGTCCATGTACATGTAGACTGCCAACCCAGGGAGGTGGTTCAAGGGAAGACTGACTGACTCACATATAGATGTTGGTCTTTAATAAAATGAGCGGTATTTGTACAGTGAGAGGACTTCCTTTCAACCCTTTTAAAACATTTGCCTCTAGTTTACCACCCAGTTCTGAATGCTTAGTTCACAAACACATTCAACCATATGCCGTTAGAAAAACAACAAAATAAATAATCAAATCAATTCAGGTGATCTGAAGCACGAGGCAGAACGTCTAAGACTGCCGGGCACCAACATTCACTCTAGAAGACTCTGGTTGCACACAGCACAAGGTAAATGAATGGACACAGGTTTGCATTTATATCCACCACGCCTCAAACCTCTGCAGTGTACGGCACGGTGAAAGTGCAACGTGTACCCCATGTGCAAGACTTACGCTGATGAATCAAGGGAAAGGAAACATACGTGTCCACAGACAGGCACAAAACACATAGGCTGTACAACACTACACCTCTGTCAAAAGTACCGCTAGGCAGGTGAGGAGATCCAGCGCCTCTCCGTCAGTGTTGGAAAGAACCGGCCACCCCTTACACACTCCTAGCAGACCTCGTCTCCACACCCAGCAAGTGGGGCCGGGGAAGCACAGGCCCTGCCGTTTCCCACAGCAAGCGCAGCACAAGTGTGTCCAAAGTGACTGCAATGAGTGAGCGAGGACCAAAGGCATGTTCCGTCTCCAGTTCTGGAGAAGAGGAGCGCTTGTCTGGAGGTGTCACACCAGCACACTCCCCTTCCCGTGCCACCAATGTCACTCAGAGGATGAAAACTCCAGGGGTCCTCGTCAGGTGCTTAGCTCTCAGGGTTATTAGCAGTCACGATCTTTGTGTACTGCGTGAAGATGGCCTCGAAAGCCTCATCCCGGTGAATCATGGCACCAAACACCAGGGGCTGTGCAGCAGAGAGGTAAAGGTAGAGACAGAGAGAAAGAACGTTGTGTGTCCTGCATTTTTGAAATGACATCTGACCTCCAGAAACCCCCAGCTCTACTCCACAAAAAAAATCCATCCTAATGCCCATTGCACTCTACTTATTCATACTGAATACCCTCCAGCTGAGTTTGTCATGTTGACTCATTCATATCCTTTCAAACGCAGCAAAGTGACATATACCCATCTCTCAAGTAAGGGGAGCCCCATAATATAAAAGTATTACTTCAAGGGCTTATGAAAATAAACACTTTTTTGTAGGCTAATAATTCAGTAAAGCATCAAATGCTACATCTAACATCAAAACTGAAAGAGCAGATTCAAAACTGTTATTATTAAATGAATTCATTTAGCTGATGTTTTCCTCCAAAGGAACTTAAAAGAAAATACATTTATACAGATGAGGAATTTTTACTGTCAGTTCAGGCAAAGAATCTTTCTTCACCACTGCTGGCCGGAAGCCAGATATAAATGGAGGTGAGGGACTACTGTTGGTGGCCTATACCCCACCAGCAGTAGGTGGGATTTGAACCTGGGTCGAGTCCTCACAGAAATAAACTATAAACAGGTAACTATGAACTATTCCAGACAGCATCTCTAAGGACCAGCTCAAGGTGTGTGTGAAACTTGTGTTTCATTTGCACGGCTAATAGAAATGGTGACCGATGAGGGACTGGACACGAGGAAGGTCTGCAAAGCGGATTCTCTCTGTAAGAAACGCACATTCTAGTCATTTTCAGGGTCACATACCATTGTAGCAGCTGCCAGGAAGGTTAAAATACATACTGATGAGGACATTGTCCCTCTTCCCTTTGCGCTTTGGCAGCTTTAATAGCACAAACACTGTTAGAATAGTCTAAACACAGCTTTAACCTCAAAATCAAATCAATACCATCAGGCCTCATACATTTGTCTGTAGCAGTATAAAACATCTAAATGTCGTGTAAAAATACCATTTATTTTGGTTTTAAATTAGGTGACTAAACTTTTCCCCTTCTAACAACTAATATCCCCTTAAAACAGGAATTAAAATAATAAAAATCAAATCTGTACTTGGTCACAAACAAAACTTTGTTGTAGGGTGGCCATAACTAGTTAAAGCGTTCTACCTTCTGTGTTGCAGGTGTAGCAATCGAGATCCCCATTCCAGAACCCGGAAGCACTGACAGGACTTTGTACTGCAAAACCATTAAGACAAGAAATGGGTAGCTGTGACAACACTGTGGTACCAATAAAAATCAGAAATCTTACAGCAGCTATATAGAACTGGAGGGCATATGGGGAATACAGGAAGTGTAAAAATTATGTTTAAAAAATTCCAACCTTCTGGATGTCTGTGATCTCAACAAGTTTAATTACTTTATTCTTCTTTGAGGAACTGGATCTGGAACTGGAACTTTCAAAGCACAAATAGCTGGAAGGAGAGAAACACCCGGTATTAGTTCAGTTCAATTCATTTTCACAGAGCACTTCATCTTCACCAACTGACCCAGAGTGCTGAACAAAAGAAGGAAAAATAAACAGAAAATAGAACAGATATTACAGATATAAAGTAAGATATTAGCTATACATTTAATAATAAGAGGATTTCTACTAGATAAAAGCACAATTCAGGAAACCTGCCATTACCTGAAAATCAGAAAAGAAAACATTCCCAACAAAAGGTGATGGAGAAAAATAAACCTATGGTGGTCCAAGTGCCAGTAGCTGCCCCCCTTCCTGGGCTTCTAAAAACAGCACCAGTATTACTGGAAACATGCGTTTTTGTGTGTGTGTGTGTGTGTGTGTGTGTGTGTGTGTGTTTTTGCAGGTAGATGCTTACTTCTCAGTGACGTACAGCACTCCATTGCGGATATAGTCAGTGGGCATCTTGCGGTCCCGGTTGATCAAACAGCATCTCCACCCATTTTCACACACTGCAAACAAGAGCCACCGCTGTGACATAAATACTTTATGCAGCTGCCTAGCCTCCTACACCACTTTTTCTTTTTTTAAGCTCCAGTAGCCTTGGAAGATTGAGAAGGAGCACCTGAGCCCTCATTGTTCAAAGTGCAGTTGTCTGCAAACCTGCTAGGGGGCGCTCATTCTCTGACAAGTTGAAGATCTCATGGAAGGCACCCTTCTTGGTGCTGTGTGGTCGCCCACTCTCTTCTTCACGGGTCACACTGCATGGGACGCTGGTCACCATGCTACTGCGGGACACCACGGGCTGGATCTGGAGGTGTGGTGAGCAGGGGATGGGTAAAGATCTCTTAGCTCCAGAGCCACAAGACACAAAAGACAAAAGTTAGTATAAAAGTGTCAGGTGTCAATCAGCCAAACCAAATTTTGTGCCAAATCACGCATTTTGACAACCAAGCTGTCACATTTAGCTTTACAGTTCAGTTTCCGGAGGGAATCGAGCTGTGTTGCGATGAGTCCACACAAAGTGTTTCCATACTAGGAAAGTCAGGGCAGAAAGCGACACGAGGCTGCAGAAAGCAAAGTGTGCAAAAATCTGTGCAAAAGTCATTTTAGGATCGGGGTGAGGGTATGGACAGTCTCGGGCAAAAAGTGCAAAGGCTGCTGAATATGTTCACGTTGGACCCATCATCTGTCTCAGACATCTGCTCAAGTTGGAGGCTGCAAGTTGGTCTTTTTGTGGGATGATCTCATGAAGAATGCTGAGTTTGTAACATTTACATAGTTACCTTTGTCAATGTGCTTGTTAGGAAATTGTTGCACTGAATCTGTTAGTCTTTTGAAATTGCACACACTATGTTATCCCCTTGATGTCCGCAAAAGAGCGTATATGATCAGTGTAACACTATAGGTTGTGTGTGTGTGGAGAACGGCAGCAATGGAGTAGCCTGCAAGACCGCGACGCTCCACAGGTTCCTGCAGACTGCCTGTGACACATACTGCATGATACCCAACCTGCAAATCACTATCAAACGCCAGCATTTCAGCTTGCCCAAAAATTGGAGTTTGATCAAAAATATTAGCAACAGTACACTGTGGAGTTATACGCAAATACTGGGGGCATATTGGGGATGCTAATTCTCACCCCCCTCCCTACACCTTGTTACACCTGGGTGTGAAAGTGACCACAAACACCAAATCCTCCTTGCTATTTATCATGTATCATCATTCAGCAATAATCTCACATAATCTGTTTATTGAATGATCTTTTCATTCCTTTTTCTAACTGAATTTCAAAACCAGTGAGTCAAAATTGGGAAAAAAATGTTAACAATCATAGCTCAGTGTGGAAGAACTACCTGTTTCAGAAACATTATTTTCAATTTTTTTTTAAATAAAAATTTACTGATCCATTATGTATTCATTGCTCTGTAATTAGTATTAAAATGTGCTTCAATCCATTAACTTCACAGCTTATGCAGAAGCAATTCCATACACACATTTACATGGCATGTTGGCAGTACTACTATGTGGGATATGAAATGTAATCTCGTATTGTAATTTAGTTTGGTAGTGACCCAGAACCACTTTAGCTGAGGACAAAGCACTGGAGTTCTAGTGTTAAGCTCTACTGTAGCACAGGCATCTGAGTGATTGTTGTATTAATAAAAACACAATACTAAGCCCATCTACTTCTAACGTCACAAAGATTATGCAAACCACGTGGCCCCTCCCAACAACACAGAGCAGAGATTCTGGGGGCTGTGTCTGAGGAAATGGGGCTCCAGTGTCATCCCACAGGACACAGTGGTGAGACTGGGGGGTATTGATGGGAAAGGCTCCTGACCCCTGGTCCAGTCAGCCAGCAGCTGGAGCAGAACTCGGTTAGGCAGAGCGGGTCAACTTTAAGGCATTTGGTAGTTTGGTTTTAAGACATATCTCGATCCATTGGTGCACAAACACACAGCCGAGTCTCGGTCTGTCTAGAAACCACGCGCACACACAGGCACATGACACTCCCTACCTTCTCGCAACCAGAGAGCTGAGAGAGAGAGAGAGAGAGAGAGAGAGAGAGAGAGACACACACAACAGAACACATCTGACATCACAGTCATGAACACACCAAGGGATCAGAAGGAAACAAGAACATCATGAACCACACACATTCATATAGCAACATTAACTGACAACAGGCTTTTAATTGTGTGTGTGTTGGGGGGCTCACGCGGCGGGATGTGCTGGCGTTGGTCCGCTCCTTCAGCTGTGGGTCCGTGGGAAGGCTGGTCCACACAATGTATGGGGTGTCATACTTCTCCCGCAGTTTGGGGCAGCTCTTGAACAGGAAGTCAATGATGAAGAACTTGATGCCAGCATACACCCCTGGCAGGAGGGAGACCAATGCCCAGCTTTACCACCGCCCACAGTTTACATGTACTGGCACTTCTGTGCCAAGCAACATGCAGTCTTCAGTCACTTACAGACTGACCCATTTTTACAGCTGGTTATTTTTTACTGGAGCAATTTAGGCTGTAAAAATGTGGGCATGTTCACAAGTACTGCAGCAGACATTTTTGCTGTACAACTGGAGTCCTCTGGATCCAAAGGCAGCAGCTCTAACCTCAGGATCATCTGCTGCCCTGCTTGGCACGCAAATCATTAAGCAAATGTTGGGACTGGACCCAAGACAGGACGCCATCAGTAATCCGACATCCAGGTATGCAGGAAACTGTTGGGACACAGGTGCCCCATAGCTGAACAGGGTCTCAGTGCTCACCAATGATGAAGCCCAGAAGCTTGTAGGGCAGAACGCAGGAGGAGATGAAGGCCACCCACAGGGCGACATAGAGCTTCTGGGTGATCTCCGGTTGCACCCACATGAAGAGGCTGGATAGAGGAGAGCGAGATAGACATTGTTAACACACAGCACTGTTAGCAACGTCCATCTTGCTCTCTCACACACACACACACACACACACACACACACACACACACACACTCTGAGTTTTAAAGAGTCCACTTACTTCTTTATTTTCTCCAAGACATCTGCCATCTTACCAAAAAGGTTCTGTTAAAGAAAAAAAAAAAAGTTTTCAACCAGACAAGACTTCTGCACAATCATATACACACCAGTTGAGACTCCGTGATGATACTAGTGGCACTGGAAGGGACCTGGGACTAACCTGTGCTTTCTGTGCAACATCGAGGACCAGCTGGAACTTCTCTGAGACAGTCAGGTCCTCCTTCGGAGGCTCCTACACAGTAGAGGTGCACAGTGTAAAAATGCCCAGGGTAGATTTATCTCTCACTCACACATGCGCGCGCACACACACACACACACACACACACACACACACACACACACACACACAGAAGAACAGCAGTTCCCCATGATTGACGTTTTGTATGTAGAGAGTGTGACAGCACAGCGCAGTTCTTACCACGGGTTCTGACACCTCGGGCACAATACTCCACTGTATTCTCCAGCCCCTGAGACAAACACAGCACCATTATTACTAAATAACCCCTTAAATTAGAGATTAGTGTTTGTTGTCAACTAGGTACAGTTAAACTGAACAATGCCAGCATGTCAGGTGAGTGAAGCTGTAGTCCCCCACAAAAAGCACAAATTGTGGCACACCATTCGCACATGAAAACTAGCAGTTGTGCAATTTTTGTTTTTAATATAATGACTTATTTTTTTCCATACAGCACTGAAGAATAAGGTGAAACACAATTATGAGGGGCCAAGATGACGACATTACTTTAAACAGCTCAAATGGGTTCAAACATGACACAAAATAAGTTTTTAGCTTCCTGTGCTCAGTATGTCCCATTTCCTTGCTGCCAATTCAGTGCCTATCAATAGCCCCCCCCCCCCCCCTTCTGACCAGCTGATTCCTCCCTTCACCCCCAATAGCCCAAGCCATAGACACAGTCACAAGACCTCTACCCAGCATGCCTTCTGTTCCTGGCCAAATGACACACTGGCTCTCTGTCAGTTGGCACACTATTTCCCCCAGTCAGTGAAAAGGGGCACCACTATTGCAGGAGTGTCTCTGCATGCTGCTCAGGCTGAAAGGCCTACCTGGCGATGAGGTAATTCAAGGACAACCTCAGGATGGCTAAGAAGAGGAACATGGGAATGGCCCAGCCGTACCATGCCGCATTCATGTAGATCTGCACAGGAGAGACAGAGGAAGCCCTTCACTCGCTCACACTTTAATGTTCCAGTCCTCATATCCTTCAGTCCTCTCATCACACATGTACCACTGTTATTATTCCTATGGATGTTAGCCAGACCCCCACGAAACTACACAGCACACATTTATACACCATAACCTTTTGAGAACCAGCAAAGAAACTTTTTAAGATCAGAATTACTAGAAAGCCCCAAACATGGCTGTCTTCTAAAAGATGCACAACAAAACAGCACTGTAGTGTGTCCAATTTGTACATTTATGGCATTGTCCTCTAGAGGGGACACAAGTACATGGCTGGGAAGATATTCAATGTCTCAAAAACTTCACCCAGTAGTTCCCCTGTTAAAAGTGCAGTTCTCTAACCAGTGTGCTCCCAAGACTCACAATGAAGGCAATGGCTGACGTGTACACTGAGTGCCAGTTGGATAAGGCGGACAGGTTCCTCAGGAAGTTCGTGACAGGTTTGGCACCTCGTTCTGACAAGAAGAAGAGACCTTTTTTTGCCCCTTACCTTTGCCAAATGGCAAATATCCCACAAAGAAACATTAAATAAAAGATTAGAAAGAACTACATATTTTGACAGCAGAGCAGACATAATTCAAATTGCACTGTAACAGCACTTCAATACATTTCCAGTTAAATTTGGCAATACTTACTAAGTCGTCTCATGTTTTCAGTTAACCTGAAAAAGGTGAAAAGACAACAGAATAAATCAGAAAGCTACAGCAGAGGGAAATCTGAACATAGCAGCACATGCTGTGAGACATATGGAATCCACCAATCTGTGCTTGTGTGTGTGTGTCCCTCAAACGGGGAAAATCTGAGAAGATCACGGTCAGTGTTTCATGCTTCTTCCTCCACATATGATGATCAAATGAGGGAGGAGGTCTGGAGTTCTAAACCACCTCAAATTAGAGCCTCAGTACAGCCTGAAACCCAAAATCCAAGCCTCAAATCCCACAGGAAACCCTGATCCCAACACCAGACCCACAGGCAAGCAGCGCTGTGCCTTGCAAAATACCTCTGGAGTCACAGCATGGAATGGAACCAGAGGGAAACTGGGGACATCCAGTGAAGAAGCTGCTGATAAACTCCTGATGTAAAGTGAACAGTGGTGGCTGCACCGCAGGGCCTCAGCACACCCCGAGTACAACAGCCTTTTCCTGTGAGCTCCATAACAGCCTCCTCACATTAAGCAAAATATTTGTAAATTATCAAAGGGAACAGTTTCAGCAAACAGCTAAAAATGTGCCTCAAAATGCTGTATCTCAAAAGTGGATTGAGGCATGTGCAGAAAACTGGGTCAAGACCCACATTTACTAAATAGCAGTTCAGGTGCTTTTTCTCCGGCAGGATTACAGTGCGTTTACAGTGTCCACAGCAAATTGGCTGCTGCATAGCAGCTCAGAGGGTGGAGCCTCATGCCTGATGTGATGTGATCTGGCCTCCAGTTGTGCCCCAAGCCACTTCACCCCCACCCCCCCCACACCTGTATAAGCCAGCAGCCTCACAGCTTCTACTGAGCAAGGTGGGAATGAAAGTAAACTGCTATTAATGGACATGTTCTGAATCTTTCTCTCTGCCATAAGCTCCTCAACCCTCACACCAAACACACACAACCAGAACCTGAGAATGAAGAATGATCACTTAGTGGAGCCATTTGGGCAGCAGATATAACAGGTTACTCACCTTTTAGCACTTAGTGGCTCTTCAGCCTCCACTGTGTTCTCCTCTGGCTGGAAGCGAAAGTCCTCAATGTAAACGCCGAACCGGTCGTACAGCCACTTTTGCAGACGCAAGGACAGGGTTTCCCGCTGTCTGTCCACTAGGGGCAGAGAAAGAGCATGACGGACCACAGCAGAGGACCCCACGCCCCGTGCAGTACACAGCCACCCCCCCACAACCCATAGAAAATTTATTTTGCAATAGGATCTTCCTCGATTCCTGTCTGCTGAAAAAATACACTTTGTCATTGTTCTATGTTCAGTAATGGTGCACTGAATGCAGCACAAAGTTGAACCACTTCCAGAAAGTATCACGGTTCACTTGGAGTGAAACCGCACTAGAGCGAAATCTCATGTTCAGGATGCCTGTCTGTGCCACATCACACACAACAGCATTCTTTTATTCACAGCAGCAAGCAAAAGCAAAAGCAGCAAAAGCAAAAGCATCATAACCAGGCAGTGGCCCAGCTTCATTCCTGCCAGAAGTTCCCCAAGGGAGACAAATTTACCTCTCGCCATCTCCCATTTGCTATAGTTCATTTACAGGCAATAAATGCATAATAAACGTGGCCTTTGGTCACATAACATGGTCACCGACCAGTAGGGATCACAGTGCAAAAGGTTACACTATTACAGCCCACTGCATGAGTGGGAGTGAGGAGTGTGGGTGAACCATTGAGCGAAGAAAAAGGGACACCATTCATCTCTCCTCCTGTGCTCCACTAATTCACTCCCACTGTGACACTTTTCCAGTTTCACCGTCTCACAGGCCGTCTCCTCTTCTCACCCCCAGAGTGGAACAGATACCCACAATGCAGCTGGCTGGTTCCTCTCTTTAAACGCATGCTCACCTGTCCCACTGACAGCAGATGACTGGGCCTTAGGTGGGGGCTGCGGTGGGGAGTCCTCCAGCCTACAGGGAGAGATCACACACCCTCAGACACACATGTACAACATATTTAATATGAAACCACCATGGTGTGAGGGTTCATGGTCCTTGCTGTGTTGGCTCTTTGGTAGGCCACCGTGAGGTTTCACATTCAGACCACGATGGTTCCTCATCATACTATGGAATACCACAGTATTCCACAGTGAATTCCAGAGCAGGGTGTTGGAGCCACTCTAATGAAGACAGAGTACAGATGGTGCCAATCAGGGCCCCGGTGGCCCTGTGTTAATGTCACCCGCTACAGTAAATATCTCTCCATACAGCCATTAGTCATTCAGGACTGTGCCTTTCACTTTATATCAGCTGCTTAGATGATATTTATGATACAGGAGAGCACAATGATTCAAAAGGAATTTTGCAGCAACATTTCACCGCGTGTGCTCTGTGACAGCGTGACAGGACCCTGGCCACCAGCTAACATGTGGCACTGTACCAGCTTTCAGTTGCTGCTGGCAAGCATGGACTATTTTTACCACAGTGCTCACCGTGACCCAGTGAACAATGGCATGTAGCTCCAGAGAGGCACAGCCCACACAGGTCACATGCCAGCTGCTGGGTCAAGAGCTCACATTTGTGTTTCTGTTAGCTAACTAGCGCTCACCTGCTTCTCAGAACCTCATTCAGTTTGTGCTCAAGATCATGTCTTCTTTGCCTCTCCTTTTCCAGCTCCTGTTTTAAATTCTCAATGTTCGTTTCCTCCCGAAGTTTTCTTAACTCCTCCTCTAAAGAGAAGAAAGGAGAAATTCACATATATGAACACAGATTTATGAATACACATATAAAAACAGATCCATCCCTTTAAAGCACATCTTTCATGAAAAATACCGTAAACTGTGTGTATGTGGCATCTCAAAGCATCCTTGAGTTTCTGAACGTTTTCCCCTGCAGTGATTTCACAATAATTTTTAGAATCTGAGCACAGTTCTGACAAAATTGACTCTCTTTCTGCACTTCAGCAGCAGCACAATGAAAGGAGAAAGAAATCACTGCAGCTCCATATAAAGGAGTTCCTTATTTTCAACAACTGCATTCAGTGAGGGACTGGAACAAATTTCTAATGGCAAAGTAGTTTAATAACGATGAGTGCAGAATGAACCCAGTGATAAGTATACATATTACTTGATCTGTCAGGTACCCAGTTTGAGAAATGAACTTGAACCCAGCCCTGTGTTCATGCCAGGATGAATCTGAGGATCTGTTCAATCAAGGCTTTGGTTTGTGGTCCACAGGATCCCAGGGTCACATCAGCAGCTGGGATTATCAGAAAACACTTTTAACAAGAAATCATTATGATAAATGAAACAAAAGTAATGATATTGGATCACAAAATAAGCTGCTCCATGTCTTTCTGAAGAAGATGATACCCAAGAAGTTCTGAGCAGCAATTTTCTCTTATTTATTTTGCTATTAACTTTAAGGGAATATCAACTACACACAATCATACAAGTGACAGTTGGTTAACAATACTGCACATTGTTTTGAAGAAAACTGTCTGCTAAATGAGTAAAAGTATGACAACTTTCACACAGAAAATACCATGTACCTGATCTGCCGGTTTCACAAAAGTGCTCTTTTTGGTCAATTGTGGCACCAACTACACAGGTGGTGAAGCCTCACTCCTGGCCAGAATTTCATTTCTTAGACATGTACAATGCAGCTGACAACCATTCCAGCAATGACCAAGAGAGATACCAGTGCCACAACTGTGCCAGAAGCTTCCAGAAGACAGAAAATCCCCCTGTTAATAGATTCAAAAGAACACCGATGCCCTGTGGCCAGAAGCATTTATAATTGATGGGAGCTGCACATTACAGCCAATCCTCTAATGAGACATGGAACTGTGGGAGACGGGTGCACAGGCACATATGTCAGGAGAACAAAAAAAATCTCATTTAGACTCCACCTCTTACCTACAGTTAAATATTAACCTGCTTTTCTGGGTACTCATGTATCTGTAGCACTCAGGAGTCCACACAGACATACAAATATAATAGTTTGCTCTGAACTTACAGGCAAAAAGAGTGGACCAGAGTTTGTCAAAAACTCTATTTCCATCTACAGGTTTAATGTACAGTGGTCCTTCAAAATTTGTGAACCCTTTAGAACTTTCTATATTTCTGTATAAATTTGACCTAAAACTACATCAGATTTTCACACAAGTCCTAAAAGTAGATAAAGAGAACCAAATCAAACAAATGAGTAAAAAAAAATTAGACCTGGTCCTTTATTTATTGAGGGAAATGATCCTATAACACATATCTGTGAGTGGCAAAAGTATGTGAATCTTTAGGATTAGCAGATCATTTGAAGGTGAAATTAGTCGGATGCTTTTCAATCAATGGGATGACAATCAGGTGCGAGTGGTTGACCTGTTTTATTTAAAGAACAGGGATCTATCAAAGTCTGATCTTCACAACACATGTTTTTGGATGTGTATCATGGCACAAACAAAGGAGATTTCTGAGGACCTCAGAAGAAGAGTTATTGATGTACATCATGCTGGAAAAGGCTACAAATCCATCTCTATAAAGAGTTTGGACTCCACCAATCCACAGTCAGACAGATTGTGTACAAATGGAAGAAACTCAAGACCATTACTCCTTCCTCAGGAGTGGTCGACCAACAAAGATCACGCCAAGAGCAAGGCATATAATAGTCCAAGGTTATAAAGGAACCCAAGGTAACCTCTAAGCAACTAAAGGCCTTTCTCACATTAGCTAATGTTAATGTTCATGAGTCCACCATCAGGAGGACACTGAACAACAATTGTGTGTATGGCAGGATTGCAAGGAGAAAGCCGCTGCTCTCCAAAAAGAACATTGCTGCCCATCTGCAGTTTGCTAAAGATCACCTGTTTTGTGGATGGATGAGACCAAGATAGAGCTTTTTGGTCTAAATGAGAAGCGTTATGTTTGGAGAAAGGAAAACGCTGCATTCCAGCATAAAAACCTCATACCATCTGTGAAACATGGTGGTGGTAGTATCATGATTTGAGCCTGTTTTGCTGCATCTGGGCCAGGATGGGTTGCCATCATTGATGGAACAATGAATTCTGAACTATACCAGCAAATTCTAAAGGAAAATGTCAGGACATCTGTCCGTGAGCTGAATCTCAAGAGAACGAGGGTCATACAACAAGACAGCGACCCTAAGCACACAAGTCGTTCTACTAAAGAATGGTTAAAGAAGAACAAAGTCAAGGTTTTGGAATGGCTAAGTCAAAGTCCTGACCTTAATCTAATAGAAATGTTGTGAAAGGACCTGAAGCGAGCAGTTCATGGGAGGAAACCCACCAAAATAAGAGTTAAAGCTGTTTTTTGCAAGGAGGAATGGTCTAAAATTCCTCCAAACCGATGTGCAGGACTAATTAACAATTACCGGAAACGTTTAGTTGCAGTTATTGCTGCACAAGGGGGTCACAGCAGATACTGAAAGCAAAGGTTCACATACTTTTGCCACTCACAGATATGTGCTATTGGATCATTTTCCTCACTGAATTATGTCCATGTCTAATTTTTTTTGACTCATTTGATTGACTTGTTTGATTTGGTTCTCTTTATCTACTTTTATGACTTGTGTGAAAATCTGACAGTTTTAGGTCAAATTTATGCAGAAATATAGAGAGTTCTGAAGGGTTCACAAACTTTCAAGCACCACTGTACACCAGTAAAAAGTGATATTCAACTAAGTCATTACTTTCACAATCACTTGTCTGTGTATGCATCTGTCCATTTTCTCTTACTTGGATCCCATTTTGGGGAAAAGCATGTATAAATGTTTACATGTAAAGCAAATTTCAGTGGGGTTTTCTGGATGGGAACAGAGCAATACGGTCTGTCTTTCCCACAGAGGAATTTGGAGGGACAAGGTAAACAGCCCCTCCCCTCTATTGTGGTAGGCCACTGGGATATTTATGGCATGTTATAACCAAGAAAGCCCAGTAAAGAGCCAGTGGTAGTGCAGAGTGTTAAGAAACTTAAGGCAGCACTACCTGTTTGTGAGGACTATCTGTCAGCAGATATGATAAAGTTTTGGTGCATTATTTTAATAAATAATCTAAATTCTCAAAAAAGTTCATTGTGACAGAATGTTTATTATAAATTCTAAGATGGGGTCCCAGTTAACTATGCTACTACAGCCTAGGCGGGGCACTCTGTTTGTCTGTCTCCCCTGTCTACTGGAGGTGCTGGACACGATGAGCAGGTGACACCTTCCATCATGGAAATTTCTGCTTTCATACCACACCCTGCTCACATGGAGAGTGCAGTACTTCAGCACATCAGTTTTGGTGTTCCTGGTTCTGAGCCTCCTGCTCGACAACAGGAATTCTCATGAAGGCCTAGGTTCGAGCAGCATGAGGCAAGAACCAGCATACCACCATCAACATACTGAGCTTTAATTTATTTACCCTTTCCGTGAGTCTCAAACAAAAACCATCACTTCACAGTAACCAACCAACAAATTCAGAGGGGGGGCTTAAAATGAAAAAGGAGGGAGAATGTCCTATATAATTACATAAGAATGTCATTTGCATGCAAGTCACTGAAGCGCAACAACACACACACAGCTTGCCATCTCAACACGAGCAGCAGAGAGATGGCGACCACACCTGCTCTCACATGTCGTCTTCACACTGACTCTGTGAGGGACTAGACCCAGGGCCCAGAGGGGAACTGAATGGCTACGAATCAGTATTTGCCAGCTGATGTTCTACATTCAAAAAAAAAACACCAATAGAACTCAGTTCTGTATGTCTCTGTATGCACTGGACATACAGCAACAGCCAGAAGTACAACAGCCACAAACTCGTTTTTTTGCCCCGAGGAAGTAGGCAAACAAGCTTGACGAGGAAATGAGGAGGCCATGTCTTCCCAGCTTTTCTGCAGCACTCCCCAGAAGATGTAGGACACTGCTGCTGTTGTATTGAACACACAAAGACTGACAATTAACACAATTCATTCAGTTGAGCTGTCAAGCTAGTGGTGAATGACTAACTTCCTCCCGTAACTCGATCAACCAGACCATGTTTCGACACACTACTACTGAACCCCCGCTTAGAAAAAACACACACTTTGCGTCCAGTTTGTTTTTACAATTCAAGGAGGAGTGCAAGTTGATTCAGTAACTTCTCAATGGGCTTCCAAACCACAACAGTGATGGAAAGGGTATCAGCATTTTTCTTTTCATTAATACATTTTCCCCAAACAGAAGCATTTAGGTTAACATTTATCTATGCAGCTAATTTTCTTTCAGCTGTAAGATCCTATTTCATGCATCTTAAGCAGAAATCCTTATGTAACCATGGCATACACAAGTTATTCAGGTCTGTGCTTTACTTCCATCACAAGATTTGAATAGATTCCTGTCAAACGTCCTCTGCATCTGTCTGCTTTGCTGACACAGACCCCGAATTAAACAGCAAGTCACTACAGACCACAGACCACTACCTATATTCTTACAATAATTACAAGAGCGACAGAGGAAAAACAGTAAAAACCAAGAAAGGCCAAGGTGTTTTGCAACAGACATTTAGTCCCTCATAACTACTGAACCCCCCTCAATATTCAAGAAGGTTGTCAAATCTCTGTCAGCTCTCTCCTCATCTTATAACAGCTCCATGAACTTGTACTACATCATCTTCCATGATCACCTTTGCACTTCCTATCATTGGCAGCCATTTATGAAACGTGTGCCACCAAAAATGGTGTCACTGGGCAAACTGTCATAAAGTGTGTTTTTGAAAAATGGAATCTATATATTGCTTTGGAGAAAAGTATCTGTTGGATTAATAAATGTACAGGTAAATGTGGCAGAATTCCCAGGCTTCAAAATGTTAGTAACGTTCTCTTTCCAGGCGGTCATATACATGTAAATGAGCTACTGATGACTACACCCTCTTGAGGAAGGGAGGACCTAAGAAGCAGATTTTGGACAGAACAGTATGCATATCCACTACTGTCCACAGCAATAGAATTTGTCATCTGGAACCAGGTTTCCCTGGACAGCATCCCTGGCAGCAGCACCACTACAGCTCAACTTTGGGCACCAAGTTAACTGTTCTAGGACATCAGACCAGATTGGACACTGGATGCCATTATTCAGAGTGCTGTGGGCTGCTTTCATTCTGACTGAGCTCCAATCTAACATATGCCAAAACAAAATGAAGAAGACACGCAGCTGGTCTCTTCCATGATGTACGGTGGAGGCAGCTTTTGGAACTTGTCCTCAGGGATCTCCTCTGTACACGAATAGTGAACAGACATCACTGTTGCGTATGCGGCAACGCAGTATGGGAACCTGAGCTTATGGCTCAATACTTAGCCTCAAAGGGGCTTAACAGACAAACCCACATCTCACTCCACCTTTGGCCTCATTTCCAGCAGCTCCATTGGTACAACACTTTGGTTTGCTTTGATGCACAGAGAAATCTGCTGCGAAGAAACAAAAGCTTTACGACCTCGGTTGGGAAGGCTGGGCGTTGATGACACACACCCACCATCCCGGACAGGTACTTTGTTTACATTTTCATAGACAGGTAGAACCTTTCCAGTGCCTATTTGATGGACAGGTGAATAATAAATTTAGGAAAAATTGGTGAAATTCAGTGCAAAACGACTTCCATTATGAACAAACACTGTGGCATCATTTTCATTTCCGTTTTTCTTTAAAATGTGTCCGAAATATTGGAAATTGGCCCCCCAATATCATGTCATTTTGTCCATCTTATTTTGGAGCCTTTTTGTAAGTATACTTCCTTTCACGTGACACCCTGACCAGTTTTTTTTTTATTGATAAGTATTTTTCTATTTAAATGCTTTGTTTAAATTTGAGAAATTTAAATCCATTGTCAGTGAAATTTCTTTTTGAATTAAAATGTTCCAAAATTAGAGCCGTACAAAACTTCATAGAACAGTTAAAATTTAAAACACACCCGTCTTCAGCACAACTTGATGCAAGAAAGGAGGAAACAAAAAAGAAAAATAATAATGTTGAGTGGGCCCTGTGGGAAAATAAACCTGGATTATTACCAGTTTCAAACCACCCTCCTTCAGCCTGTCTGTGGAAGATAGGGGGGGTGAGGGGTTGACATGGTTCACACGGCAATTACAGCGAGATGTTTCACTCGACCCTCATGAGCAGGGTTACCAACCATTAATATGAAACTGATAAATTAAGCTGTAACCGACTGAGAGCCACACAAGCAGCTCTTGTGTGAACTTAAGCTGTGACATAACTACAGGCTCCAAGTCACCTGAAATCACATGGCGAAAAGCCGCTGGGTGCGGTGCTCACAGCTTCCCCTGACACTGCCTTTCAATTTCACACAAGGTCTCTGAAAGGAGATTGATACTTGGCCCTCTGGTGAATTTGTGCACATTATGCAACAGCCTATTTTTACCCTCTGGGGTTCCTTACATGCCCTGAAAGGAATTCCCTCTCTGACTTTTGTGCTGACCTTTGCTGGGCCCAGGACATTCTCATTAACATGATATCAAAAAGCAGGACCAGGCACTCTCATCTCCTTACACCAAACAACTACACTTTATTGTATGCCATCATTTTTCAAGAGAATCTTTCCAGAAGGTGATGTTCTGTGCAAACCTGCATACTGCTGAAATGTTTAAACTGAGGAAGAAATGGGCCGCTCAGTGGTGCAGCAGGTGTCACTGCCTTTTTGAAACACCTGGACTGTTTGGCTGTGGGTTTGAATCCAGCTCAGTCTGTATAGCGTTTGAGTTTTGTCCCTGTGTCTGCATCAGTCTCCTCCCATAGTCCAAAGACAGGTGTTTCAGGTCAACTGCTTAAGTGTTGCTGGGAAAAAGTTAACTGAGTATAACTGAGTCCTAATTAAAAATGAGCACAGCAGGTCCACAGCAGTATAATACTGTCGGTATAAAACACCTCCATGTCATCTGTATGAAACCTCTGTGGAGGCTGTAAATCTATTTCAAATGTATTCAAATGCATTAACAGACAGACAAAGAAACATCACATACTGTTACTCTGTACTCTCCGGCGAAACCCCTTACTTGGTGCTTTTGCCAATCACTGATCCTCTCGGACCCCCGCTTGGGGTTAGGTCCAGTGGGGGGAAGATAACAAGGGTAACAAACAATTTCAACTTTGAACACTAAAAAAAAAGAGAGTCAGATGATGGTCCAAGGAGGTCCTTCTCAAAATGGGAGGTTTTAGATCAGACTACTGATATCTAACACCGCAACACTGCCTTGCAGATGGTGTGTAACATGCTGTAAACTTGAGGTACATAGAAACTCAGTGGCTGAGTCTGTGCACTAGAGCCATGCAGCACAATTGTGTGTGAAGGTGTGTGTCCAGGCACATGCAGGAACAGATGGGTCTTTGTCGAACAGACATGAAGGAAAAATTATGATTAATTATAAAGTAAAAGAACATTAATACCTTCATGGAGAGAAAAAGGTTTCCTGGCTAGGTGAAAATGGCCTGACATGAACCATATGCAGAAATGCAGGTGCTTTGGCTATTTTTAAGCAAGCATTACATCTTATTAGGCTGAAAATTTTATTTATAAACTTACGAACAATACACAGAGTGCCTGTGTATTAAAGGATGATTTAAACTAGACCTCAGACCTCAGACGCTCAGTGTGAGGGAGCTTCACCTCCAGACTGCTGGCTTCAGAGGGAGAAGGGGCTGCAGGGGGTGGGTAGCGTTAGTCCGCAAAATGACAGCAAGACACAGTGAGGCCGTGGACAGCTAATACAGGGTCAGGTACAGGGGACAGACACACAAAGGACAGAAAATGGATGACATGGAAGTTCCGGTATGTAAATGGGGGAAAAGTAAACAAACAACACAGCACAGACCTACTGGCCAGAGTAACTAGTAAGAGGCACAAGACATCACCCTAGAAAATTCCAGAACTGTGCAACAGTGACATTTTGTTCATTTAGCTGACACCTTTATTTATGGTCACTTATAGAATTAGACATACTACAGTAAAGTTTGTGCAGTTAGTCACACTTTTATACAACAGAGTAATGTAACACACACACACTCCAGACAGTACAGTGACCAATCCACCTGAAACACACACGGGGAGAACATGAAAACTCCACACAGAGAATGAGTGTTGATCAAACCCACGTCAAGCCCTGCAGTCCAGACATCGACAGGCACCAACATGCCCCACCATGTCACTGTACACACAACTGCTGAACATTACATCTGAGATGGAAAAGGCTGTGTGATTCAGACAGTCTGGCTGCCGAGCCGTGGGAGAGTTTTGGGAGTGTCATCTACATGTTCCAACACGCCACATTTACACAGAGGGTTCGACAGCATACAGCTAGCGACACGCCAACAACAAAGCACGACTGCACCACTGAAGCACCTGCACAGGTGTAGCTCTGCATAGGAAACCTGCTTCACCACAAGAACAAGTCACCCTGGGCAAGGGCCAAGCAAACGTAGCACGAGCACAGCCCTGGCACCTGCAGACAAGGGGCCCAGGAAACACAGACAGGGGATTAAGTAATGTGGCAATGCGGTAAGTTGGGCGCTACTCACGCAAGAAGTGCTTCTCCAGTAGGGCAATCTCCAGATGGCCCTTGACCTCATTCAGCCTGTCCAGGTCAGACCTCTGGAAGTCCTGCATGGCAGTAGCCATATTGAGAGACCCTGGACCAGCCTAGAGCAAGAGATAAACATGTACACACACACACACACACACACACACACACACACACACACACACACACACACACACACACACACACACACACAACAAACATGTTAAAGACACATGAGAAAAGTACCTCCCCAAGCAGGCAGGTAGCCACTAAGCAGTGATAACCACTTACGCTGTGTCTCCCTTCTGGCTCCAGTGGAAACAAAATTAGAAACACAGCGAACAGTTCAGCCTTGACAGTTGCTGATGCTCCCCAGCAGAGAGAGCTGTCAATGGTGCAGAGCACCTCTTGGTCCCTCTGCCACAGATTCCAAGCACGGCGGCTCTCTCAGCAGGGGATGAGACAAAGCGAGGCACTGCAGTTCTCACACCAACCACTGCCCCTTTAAGGGGGTCCTGTCTGTGCCGGTGTAGAAGGTAGGAGCACCAGTCCTCACTGCGGCAAAGCGCTCGCCGGAATCGCCCCCACGCATGAGACACGCATACATGCACACCAGTGCTGAGAAAGGAGCAGAGGAAAACCCTGAGCCAAGGGGAGAGAGTGAATAGCAGCGGTGCTGCCAAAGGGAGGTGCCGAGGCAGGGAGGGCAGGTGTGTCAGGCTACACCCCCCCAGGGCACGGGTGCACCAGAACGACAAGGATTCCTACTGGTGTTGCTGAACACTGGTAACTGATGACAGGTGCAACAACACTGGGTCATGTGACCTGTTCTTTATAAGTAACACACTAGACCTGAGCAAAGCATTAAACCACTGCAAAGCATCTTGGGAGTGTGATGCAAAAGACGGTCTGACCGCTGGGGACAGTTCAGATAGGAAAGGCCGGCTACACCATGCAGACTGGTCTCCACAGACATAAATAACCAGTGGACACAACAGAGAGCAGCAGCCTTTTACATTCAGACAGCCAGCAGTATCTACTATTATCTTTCAATTTCAGATGCTGGGTTACTCCAAGGGTCCTAAACAAGCATAAGCACATAAGTCAAGCAGGCTTTCCAAAAAAGAATATAACTATGTATTAAATTTAAAGAACAAAAGATTTAAACCCTGCATCTGAGGGCATCTGATGGCACTTTGGTCAGCTAACCTATCCAAGCCCTTCCACATGACAATGTCCACTTGACATAAGATCCACTCTGCCTAGACTCATCTTGCATTTGCCTTGGGGAAAGATAGAATCCGTTTCCATGGAAACTGCCCAAAAGGACCTCGGCTTGGGGTTGGCTGAAAGGATGCCTGAGGTAAGAGTGGAACAACAGTTCACCTGCTGATGCAGCAAACTGATGACACAGAGAGAAAGTTATCGAATCTGGCAAAAAAAATTATTACAGATCTATGATGTCACTTAAGCACATTAAGTCAGACCTATGCACAGCTTCCCTCCAACACTACTGACAAAGTCCATTCTGCTCAGCTGGGTAACTTTTCAGGATCAAATCAGGGTACATACCTTGACCAAGGGTAATACAACAGGAGGTGGGACTTAAAAAAACCTACAACCTCAAGGTTCAGAGGCAGCAGCACTTAAAATCATATGCACTACTGGTGTCTAAGATAGTCAGTGGAACTGATCATTCTGACAGAAAAAAATAAGCCAAAGAACTTGATTTCCATGTTGGGTAATAGTGGTGTAATGGTTCAAGCTGGGGCCTCACCATCATAAAACCCTGATTCAAATCCATCTTCTACTGCAGTACCTCCAAGCTATTGACAGTAGAGCTTAGCAGAGTCAGAGTGACCTTAAATACAGGAGAATGTTTTTCCTTCTCAGAAGCAGTGATTTTAAACCTCATTTATTTGCCACTTTCCTCCAAAGTGACTTATAATGTTCACCTACTCATTTATCTAGCTGCATAATTTTTACTGTACCAATACAGGGTTAGTACCTTAATCAAGGGTACAAAGCAGAAGGTAGGATTCAAACCTGGGTGTTTCAAATCCAAGGCAGAAGTTGTAATCATTATGCTACCTGCTTTCCTCTAGGCATTGGGACCCTCCACAAGGGATGCGATGCCCTACGTTGACAGACGTACTGTTGGTGGATATGAGGAAAGGCCTCAAACAGCACAACCCCCACCAGATGCGGGCTCCAAGGCCCACACTGTGAAACACCCTGAATGTCCCACATAGAAACCTACAAGCAAAAAGCCAAATGCTCACATTTACAGAAAAAGAAAAATACCTCACAGTAAAGAAATGACAGTTACCTCACTAGGGACTACCTAATAAAGCAACTTCACATACTGTATATGTAAAATAAATATTACTGAACATTTTAAAATAAGCAATTATGAACTAGGAAAACCCAAATTGAAAGACTAGATTTGATTTTTCAGGGTTTAAGACTTCTGTTACTATGGAAACAGAAGGACATTCAAATAAATAATGAACATGGGTAATAAGTACAGCTGTTGCATTTTACACACACACACACACACACACACACCTATCATCTGTAAGATGAATCTTGCCTAAATTACAAGTGTGAAATGGCAGAAGCTCATAGCAGCAAACACAGTTATCCCATAATGCTGTGCAGCATAATCATATTCTACAGACAACAGCTTTTACTATAATACCAAAAAACCATCAATCAGTCAAAAGATCTAGTTGTATGAGACACCTTTCTGGTCCCTTCCTCCCGTCACATTAAAATGGGATTAAATATAACAAAATCCTGTACATAAAATAATTCAGGATCTGACTGTGCAAGGTTTCATAAGGTAAAGTATTCTCAAATTAATTTGTAGCAACATAAAATTACTAATAAGTACTAAAAAAGGTAAGTGAAAAAGTCAAAAACAAATAAATGGTATAAAATATAAGAATAAAGACTGGTGCTTTCTAATTGTGCTTTTTATGAAATACAGTCTGTGTGGCTGAACAGTGGCTCAGAGTGGACCACCTGCAGCTACTTGAACATGAGCAGTAGCGACTTGGGGGTGCGCTCTAGGACATCAGAAACATACCACAGCAGCAACCCTGCACACATCTGCCAGGACATGTACTTCTAAATGGGCTTCTCCAGGGTGGTGCAAAGGGACACTAAGTGCTATGTTGAAGTCACTGGACAGATTTCAGGCTGACCAAAAGGTTCCATAACATAGGGCCAGGAGATGATCCAAGGCTCAAGGACAAGACTGGCACCAACTAATGAGTGACAGTGTCAGAGACACCCTTAAGAGAAAACAAATGGCTTCTCTAATAAGTAAACATGGCAGACATTTGGATGGATATGACGACAGTCTAGATCTCCTGGCCTGAGACAGAAGCAGTAGGGCTACCAAGAAGGAGCAACAAGGCCGTCAAGAAGGAACTGAGCAAACCAGGATTCTGCTGCTGAAAACACACTGACAAATTCCAAAAAAAAAACCCAGATTTTTCAAAAAGTCACAAATTGAGTTCAGAAGCAAAAATATGAAGCAAAATGTCCTGTTTCTTTGCAACCTCAGACACCACCTGAGCACAGATCAGTCTTCCTCTTGCTAATAACGGAGTGAACATTTACTTATTTGGCAGACAATTTAAAACAAAGGAAGCCGCAGGTTAATTACGATAAGTATGTAATAGTAAAAAATGAAAGGTCAAACAGTGGTTCCAAGTCTTGACCTTGACTTTACATCTCTGCCCAGACAGCATAGCTGATAACAATACAGATTTATATCCTGAAGGTTGTCAGATTAAATCCCAGAATGGACCCCACTCTAACAATCTTGTACAATTTTTATCTTGAAGGGAAAAGTTTGCTTTTTAATATAAATGTTGTGCATCTCCATTCTGTTGCACATCTCCATTTATTTTAATATAAATGTTGTGTGTCTCCACTCTGTTATTGTGCATGTCCATTTTAATAGATTTTCATAAAACTTCAGCAAATATGAACATGGCTTTGTGGGCCCAGATATGCTGAAAATTTTTTCCTTTTAAAATTTCTAGTAATTACATCTCTGACTTACAAGATTTTGCCTTAAGAGCCGATGTCAAAGGGATGCATTACACTCCTAAGCATTAGCAACACAACTAATCAATAAAATGTTAATAATATCAAAGTCCAACATCAAGCTCCACTGTCATAAATAAATCATTTTACAAAATACAAACATTGCAAGTAGCCTTAGAAAAGAATGTCAGCTACATGGCTAAATAGTAAGAGTAACTCCATATGGAAGAGCGGAGCTCACTCACAGGGTCTCGCAGCTCTTCCGGGTCTTTGAGGGATGGCCGCGGTTTCACTGGGACCTCATCGGCGCCCTCATTGTCCGATGCGTTCGGGGACTCGGGCAGTTCTGGGCACTCATCTCGCTTGTGACCTCTGAAGCGTATTTTGTCCAGTCGTTTTAGCATGATCAGCAAGGGGTTCCTCTGCTTTACCTTAACATGGCAAACAGCATCCCTGTGGGGGGGGAAGCACAGTATTTGTGGTTCCATATGAATGTGTGTACACACACACACACACACACACACACACACACACACACACACACACACACACACACAGACAGCAGTGCCAACAACCTCCCAGCTGCCTGTGTTCCTCAGAGAAGCAGCATCAGATCTGATACTCAGCGAGTTCAGCTGGCGAATTAACAGGTTTAACTGAGCAGCCAGGTGCTTGGGGGGTGGCAAGGGGGTAGAAGCCTTAAAAGCTGTAGGGGAGATGCCAGTATTTTGGCTGTTCTTTAAATGTGTCTCTGACATCAATTACTCTGCTGAAAAGGGGCCTCAACCCAGTTTATGTCCTATGTAACCAGGAAATCGATGGTTTCCTCCACTTCACCAACGAGGTTCTTCAGCTGAGGAAGCAGGTAGATGTGTCCTGTAAGGTCAGCAAGGTAAAGTGGCGGTTCCTGGGTAACTGCTCTCAATTGGACACACTGCGCAATGAAACACAACATCTGTGACGAACTTTCAGGTCCACACACCACCAGCACTAGGTGTTTTAACTGGCAAACTAGAGGCAGCCATGTCACTGAAGGGCTGAGTCATTCTGCAGAGGTTATTCCAGGCTGCTGGATAACATATCTTATTTCAAAGCAGAAGAAATATGAACCTTGATCTTTCTGCTGTACTTTTTTTTTTTTTTTTTAAATAAATGGCGTTATGCTGGGAAGGGGAAATTCATGGCAAACTCAGTTTATTCCTCACCGCTAACATTTCATCCACATAACTTCATTATGTTGTTCAGCTGCACACAAGAGATGAAATGGTACAGAAATGTGTCTAGTAGTATTAGGATAATGAGGACAGAAAAGCAACTGGAAAAGAGACCGGTTTTCAACTGCTTTGGGGTGTTTCTCACCATCCACATAGAGTGACAGAGATGCGTGCGTTAATTCAGACCAGATCACTCAGACACCTGACTCTGCACTGGTATGTGTGTTGGAATGAAGGCAATGATGATGATGATGATGAGGTCCTCAGCAGAACCTCAACATTCAGCCAACTGCAAAAAATATATACAGTACAGATGTGGCCTCTATGATTGGTCCCCTTTACATTTTATTAAAATAATGCTCCATTCTTCCTCAAAACTGATGAAATTAGAAGATCTTTTGTCATCAATACATGCATTTCTTTGGTTTGCAGTGGAACAAAACAAAAATGCTGTAAAAGAACTGAAATCTTGCATATTCTGCAAAGACATGCAAAATTGACCTGGACAATATTATTGGAACCTTTAAAAGTTACAAGAAATAATTTGTTTTAACCATCAAGCAGATGGTTCTCCTTTATTTTGTTCCACAGGTGTCTTCAGTCTTATAGTCCCTCATTCAGCCAGTTTAAATGGAGAAACGTCCCCAGTCTGCTGTTCTGTGTCACTGTGTCTATCTCATTAAACATGGAAAAAAGAAGGGAAAGCAGAGAGTTTTCTGAGGAGGTTAGAAAGAAGGTAACCACCAAGCATGGTAAATGTAAAGCCTATAAAACCATCTCCCCAGAGCTTCATGTTCCAGTAAGACGGAACAACCAGATTGTTCAAATGGTGAAGAACTAGGGAAAACATCAAAAGAGATCCAAGTTGATCTTCAAGTTCAAGTGCTACAGTTTCAAAGTTGCACCACTTGTCACTGTCAGAATAAAAATGGGCTCCATGGTAGAAGATCCAAGAAGACTAAAAAACAAAAAAAGCTAGACTGGAGTTTGCTGCAATGTAAGAACACCATCCCTAACGTGAAACATGGAGGAGCTCAGTGATGTTTTGGTTGCTTTGCTGCTTCTGGCACCGGGTGCCTTGAATCTGCGCAGGACAGGATGAGATCAGAAGACTATTAAGGTATTTTGGAGAGAAACGTACAGCCCAGTGTTGGAAATCTGTGTCTCAGTCCCAGGTCGTGGGTCCTCAAGCAGGATAACCTGAAACATCTCAAAAACCACCTACAATGGAAAAGAAGAAAACACTGGACTGTTCTGAAGTGGCCTGATACGAGTCCTGATTTTAATCTTACAGAACATCTGTGGAAAGAGCTGAAACTCACAGCTAAGAGAAGCTCCCATCGCACTTGAGCAAACTGCTCCAGTTTGCCCAAGAAGAAGGGGCCAAACCACCAGTGGAGACATGTAGAAATCTCATCCAGAGCTACAGAACAACCTTCAACACAGTTACTGTCGCCAAATGTTCTGTGTTTTGAACTCCTTCTGCCCGGAAATCACTCAAAAGGCAGCACTAGTTCCAAACTGCCACCAAAGAGCAATATTTAGAACATTCAGGCCAAACCTCCAAAGCTATGACGGAAAAAACTCCTCAGGAAAGTGAAATTAGGCAAAAGGTTGTTTCCTTTGCGTCAGTCAGAAAGTGTTCTGGGTTACTGGGTTTCAGTAGCTTACATTGGGATCCATCCATCACCTCCAACCCACTTCCTATAGGCAGAGATGAGACAGGTAAACTAAAGTGATTAAATGAAAGCCAGGATTACACTACAGGGAAGCAATAGCTGTGACCAAACAAACAAGTGGAGCTGCTGAGGCAGATGTGGAGGGTTAGTTTTCCCACCACTGGCGCGAGACAAGTTGTGATGGAGCAAAGTCCGATGAGAAAGCTCACCTCCACCCCCCAAGATGGTGGTCAGTCAATTCTCACAGTGAAACCCTCATCACACAGGCAGAAACCCTTGTATGTTTCATCAGATTTCTTAATGTTTCACTTTATGGTCCACCTGTTTGCTGGTGAGGTATCCAAACAAGTCTACATGCCCGACTGTGAAAACTGCAGCTATTGAGCAATCCTCACGCCCACCTGCACACCTCCTCTGATGACATGCACTCATACCCATGTGGAACTCCTCAAGGCTCAGCACCTCCTTATAACACTTTTAAACACACATCATCGGGACCGACAGCCTTTTGCTGCATTTCCTGCTCTTATCACACATATTAAATCCTCTTTATATGGAAAAGGGCTTCAGGTGGAGAACTGGTATGCACAGTTGCTGTGCACTCAGAATGTCCTCAGTTCAAATCCTGGCACTTGCTGTAGTGATCTTGAGAAAAGTATAGCAACAGCTATGGGTAGTTCAGTAAAAATCATCCAGCTGTACAATATAAATGGGTAAATAAGTGGCACAAACCTCATAGTTATAGCTCACCTTGGAGAAAGACATCTGCTTTATATCCAGATCCATCTCTCTGTCTGTCTGTCTTTTTGTTTCTTCATAGACAGTTTTATTTTGCTGCCACACACTCGGAATTTGGTACAAAGGTACTTCTCACCCCAAGTCAGTTTTTTGCTTACTCAAGTTCATTGAACTCTAGAAGCAGTAGTGACATCACACACAGCTTGTAAGTAAAGGTGCTGATAGATTACTCACCACACACATGCACATGCATCCACAAAATTCAATAAGCTTAAAGTTTAAATGTTTGATGATGTATAATTTATTACTGTGACTGGCGTGTCACTGTTGGGTTCGCCTGTCTGACAGCACTCAGTACAACCACTAAAAGTAGTTTGGCGATTATATAAATGTGTTATTACTTTTTACCTTTCCACCACAACCCCTTTTCCTGGAATCACTGAGCTTCAGGTTATGACACTACACCCTGAATGGGACAAACTAACTAGGGACCAACTAACCTGACCATAGGTCTGGACTGTGAGTGGAAACCAGAGCACCTGGAGGAAAACCCATGCAGAGAACATGTAAACTCTGAGCTGGATCCAAACTCACACCTGACCAGTTCAGGTGGAACATGACCAGTGTTACTCAATGCACCACAATCCCACCCACTAATAAATAATGATAATCAGACTCATGTCACTACAACCTGGACATACAGAACTGTGCAGCAGCAGCATCTCTGCATTTTAGAAACTTCAAGCAATAATTAACTTAAATCGCCTAACAGCACCGAAGGCTGCAATGTTCCTAAAGGGCACCATGGCGCACGGCATAAAAGCTGCCATAAAATATTAATTTGTGCAGAACAATGACAGGCCCTTTCGCTCATTGTTTGCACCCTCTGCCCTCATCCTCACCTGGCTGCCTTCCCTTCACTTGTCATCACCAGGGACACAGATGGTGGCATCACCAGCCCTCCACAGCGGGGTGAGCTGAACTGACAAACCTACATAGAGGTCCATCTCAGCGAGAAGAGGAGGATGCAGCGAAGGCAGCACAGCTGCATTTTGAAGAAGCTCGGCCTGTGACACTTCCCACGCAGGAAGAGCCAACAGCACAAGCAAAATACAGAACTTCACACAGAACTTCTAGAACATCCAGGTTTGCCACAGCAGAGCAGCTCAGGAAAGGTTACCTATGTGTTTCACACAGTTTCACCATGAAGGACGACTGTAATTCTCCTCTCCAGCCTTGGAGGACTTACACTACCAGTCAAAAGAGTAAACTTTCTGGAAACTAGTAATTATCACAAATTTTGTCAGGCAATCAGGCACCATGTCCTCCTAACTCTTCTGTCGCAGTTCCCAGAGACGCAGGACACCTGTGGATTGTCACTTTGCCCCACGCAGGTGAGAGAGGTCAAAGTGTCGCTCCCAGTGCTCAGGAATGCACCAATACACAACGGTGGCACTGCAACATGTTGCTCTTTGAGGAACAGGGACTTTCTTGCACACGACACTTCCCATAATCCCTCTGTTCAACAGATTCTCTGCCTGAGCTACCCTCCTAGCAAAAGGTGGCAGTAACACATGGCCATTATTCATAACAGCCTCATAGCTACATTTCATTACCTGGAGTGCACTAAGTTACGATGCAAGTTGCCTCAGGCTGCTTTCCTACCCTTTATTTGAATACATGTTGTGTACAACGGCAATGTGCCCTGCTACATTTTTTTCAGAGCACAGAATCAGGTTTTAATACCTACTGGTTTGTTGACAGAGACCAACATAGATAAAGGGAGCGATGCCACTGACACTAGAACTGCGTTGTGAAGGAGACACTGTTCAGATGGAAATTCAGTCAAGGAGCTGAATCCATGAGTCAAATCCCTGGACCAGAAAGGGTCACGGATGGGTCCCCTACTCTCCTCCGTCACGGAGACCATAGCTCACCAGTTGCATACTGGTTCTCCCTTCAGGAGAAAAGCCATGTGAAGGAGCCCAGCAAAGAGGGGACAGCAGGTGGCGTAGTCCTTACAGCTACCGCCTCGCAACTTCACATCCCACCTCCTGCTGCTGTACCCTTGAGCGCCGCACCCTGGACTGTTTCAGTAAACATTTACCCTGCTTTAAGAGAGTAAATGGAGGAAAGTGGTACGTAAATAAATAAATGCAGCTGTAGTCGCATGTGGGCAGATCCTGCTGGGCTCCTACACCACAGGGCCTCACCGAAAACACACACGCCGGTACAACAGCAGCGTCTAGAGAATTCCTTTCCAATTCCATCGCAAACGGCAGCTTGAGGAGAGGAGCAGATACAGAAGTTTGGCGGTGCACAGACATCAATCGGGTGTGTAACCGCGCATATTATATAAGTGCGGTGGTGCATAAAACACGCCGCCGTGTATAAACATGTCGGTATGTAGTGTGTATAAAACCATGCCAGTGCACTGTGTGTGTGTAGGTGACACGACGCTGCGGACCGTACAGCAGGTGTCGCCGGTGACGGCGCAACAACTGCATCACGTCGTTCGGAAGCGCCGCAAAGGACATGGTGTTACACAGCACGTTACACAGCGTGTGACAGTATATCGACACAAACGACAAAACACACACACATTCACGCGCGCGCATAACACGCAACGTTGTATCAAAGCTGGTAAAAGATGTTAAAGTTTCTTACCCGGCACGTAAATCCCAGCAAAGTTTCATGAACAACGCCGTTCCGTTGGGTGATTATTATTAATTGTTATTATTAGAGTGCTGTTTACTGACAGCCCCCGACGATTCACCCTCAAGACCCCCGGAGTGGACGCTCCCTGCAGAGCGCTGCTCACCACCCTCCCGCCCCCCCTTCGGCTGGATACACAGGACCACACGATCCCACCCCCCCGCTAGAAAAGCACGTGTCCGAGCCCACGTCAGGTGTGAATGAACGCGAAGCTCGTGTCTGTGTGCAGGGGGGTGGGACAGCGAGGAGGGAGGGGGGAGGCTGGTCGCGAGCCCCAGAGCAGGAAATTTCGTCAATGTCGGCGACTCTCTTAAAGGGCCAGTGGAGCCCCAAACGTAACGCCCCCCCCCCACTCACTCATCAACCCACCCACCCACAAAACTTTTTCCATGGCGACATAACAGGCCTGCATATTTATATGCTGTAACTCCCCATATCGGTCAGTTAACTATTTATTCAGACAGCAAAGTAGGATGGGAGAGTGACAGCTCCACCCACCACTACAATAAGCAGCTAGAATTTAGGAGAGTAAAGAAAGCCATATTTACATTTACAAAGTTTTAAGGAAATATTTACAGTTGTGTGGTAATCTGTTGTTCAGCAAGTCTCTGTAAAATTCAATAGAATAGTCAGAACTGCTGTTTGATACACAAACAACACAGTTATCATGAGGCAACCTTCTCACCCCATGAGGGGAGACCTCAGCCAACATGTGCTTTGAGAGGTACTGCAGGAAAATGGAGTACTGATGGACCTGCGCAGTGTGAGCTGTGTCCGGGTTCTTGGCGCTGATCATGTCCATTTAGTGTGGGTGTTGGATTTCAGCAAGGCTGCTTCTTGTTTCCGATCCTTTTTGTGAGTTTTATGAACAGGACTAAGATGATTTTTCTCTCTCCCAGTGAGGGGGGAACATTTGCCCCAGTGGTGCAGTACAGCTGTCTTGGGGTTTGTTCATGAGTGCTGGAAGAGGGTAGCGGGAGACTGAAAGGCAGATTGTTGCAGATTCAGCAGTGCTGTGGTCACTACACCTGTCTTTGGTTGTGAAGCAGGAGTTGATTTTTTGGACAAAGCTTTCAGTTTATTTTCCAATCCTCACCTGTGGTCATGAGCTGTGAGTAATGACTGAAAGAAGGAGATCACAGGTAAAAGAGGCCATAATGAGTTTTTTATGCTGGATTGCTGGGCTGACCCTGTGTGACGGTGACAAGCTCAGTGATCCAGGAGAACTTCAGTTTAGAGCTGCTCCTACAGATCGGGGGGTGGCAGTTGAGGAGGTCTGCGGACCAACAAATAAATGTTACACCAGGTTTCAGAATCTGTATGGATTTGGTTTGTTTTCTAATAGGATAATATTGTTATATGTATATATGTATTTGTATTTTCTGTAGGTTTCACACAATATATATTCTAAAAATTTTAAATAATTTGGTCCAGCCATCATGTCACATATACAATATAGCTTCTAAAAGTATAGCTAATTTAAAAATCTTTTACAAATGTGAGAAGGAATGAAACTGCTCAAACTGTCATTTTTTATCCTTATAGAAATATACATTTACTATACCAAAGAATGAATAGAATTTGTAGTTAGTAGTTGTTCCCATTAATAAAACCCTATGTTTAGATCTTTGACACAGATAATACCTTAACAATTGTACTGTGAATAAAAATTAGACACACAGAACACAGGTCAGTAGCCGGAAAAACGTTATTAAATATATTGATGACTTAGAGAATGTACTCCATACTCATCTAAAAAAATAAACCAAATTTTTATCTATGTATGTATGTATGTATGTATGTATGTATATAATAGCTTCTACAGCTAATTTAAAAATCATTTACAAATATATATAAATATAATAGCTTTTAAAACTATAGCTAATTTAAAAATCTATAGATAGATAGATAGATAAAGATATGTGAAATTTGCAGGATGAACACGCTTTTACTATGATGGATTGCATTCTGAGGTGTGTTAAAACTTCAAGTTGCCACTAGATGGTGCACAAATGATCGATTTGCATTTACACTGATTCTCTATAAGAACGCAGTACAAGTTGGAAGTGGGATTGTAATTCAGAATTGTCAGCAAGTTCACCAATTATGCCCCCATCAGTAAAAGCTTAATAATATAGTTTAATACCTTGATTTATTCAAATTTCATAGAGGACTTTTACTAAGTTTATAGAGTTTATACATTGAGTTGCCAATTTATTAAGTACACCTCCCCCCTTTAAAAATGATACATTCCAGCAGGTTCATCACGTGACTGTGGTGTGTGGTATAAATCAGGCACAGCATTTCTAGCCTCAGTCAGTATTCAACTGATCGCTGGAATGGGCAGAATGAGTGATCTTAGTGACTTTGAGTGTGGCGACACTAGGCATGCATCTCCCAAGCAGGTTTCATTCTGGGCTTTTTATGCACAACCTTTCCAAGGGTTTGCTGAGAATGTGTGAAAAGTGAAAAAGTACTAATGATGAGCAATCCTGTGGACAAAAACATCTTGTGGATCAGAGGGATCAAAGGAGAATGGTGAGAATTTTCTGGTTTCATTTGTTTCTGATGAATTGGTGACTAAGTTGCCCTTAGTGAGTTTGTGTTTGTGTGTCTGTCTGAGTGAATGAGAGTGTGTGAGCCAATGAGTGTGTGTGTGAGTGCCCTGCAGTGGACTGGCATCTCATCCACACTGTACTCTGTCTCACACCCCACGAACCATGGTGCCTGCACATTACATTGAACAATTATGGATAACAAATGGACCGCCCATCATACAACTACACACACTCTTCTGTATTTGGAGGCTTTACTTCTTCTCTTGTCTAGGAGCCCATTTTTCATTTGCATTTCAGTCACAGGCTGCTGCCTTTATTTGGCTGGAGGACAAATTCCAGCTCTAAACACAGTAAAGGAAGACCTCTGGTTGTCTCACAACCCAGCTCTGAGAATTAGGCATGATGGGAGGTCTTTATGTCAGGGTGGGGACGAACAAGACGGTTGACATTCTACTGCATACAGTGTTTTCCCAGGTTAGGAATCCCCAATTGTTTCCTACCACCTTAACTGCTGGCCTTCAGCATCTTCTTAGATATCAGCAACTCAGTGGCTTTATTTGGAAACTCTGACTTCTCTTATTATTTCACTGCTTATTCACAAGGACTCAATTTCACCAAGTTATACAGGCAACTCTTTTACAGACAGACGGTCTGTCCTCAGCTCCTACATTTACTGTGGCTGCTGAAGTACCAGTCAAAAGTTTGAGTACAACTGCTGGACTTTCTTTGGTTGACCAACATGAGCAGGAAACCAGGTGCTGTTTTTGTCCCACCTCTTCCACAGCAGTTCACAGAGACGCAGCGCAGACGACTCAGCTGATCAGTTTGTCCCATACAGATACTGGCCAGGTTGTTCAGATGTAGTTGCACTTTGGCCTGGTAACTGCCTGAAGGAAGAGAATTACCCTGTTCAGTGCAGCTGATGCCATTTGGTGGTACGTATCAAAATGTGTCCAAACTGAAAAATGATTGAACTGGTTTTTGCATCAGATAAAAAAGGTCATTTTTACTTATTTATGTGTAAGTATGCCTTTATAAAGTAGTTATAAAAGCAAACAGTAAACAGTTCACTTTGGTGTGTGTGATAAGAACATCACCACAGCGTTAGTATTCACAACACCCCAGCTGGATGCAGACGGACGCAGTCGTAGGCATGTCAGTGAGATCACCACAGGTTCTTGAACCCACATTCTAACAAGCTACTGCAACCACAGCATGTTTGAATACTCCCTGACAGACAACTATTACAACCTTTTTCTTGACCCCAGTTTCATTTAAAGAAAGAAAAATGTCTTTAGTTAGAAAACTTCAATTTCATTTGAATTTTTAATTGTTTCTTTTCCAGTGTTTTCAAAGAAGTAAAAATAAATACACTTATGTTACAAAACATATCCAGTGTCTACAATCAGAAAAAAAGGAGAAACATTGGTAAGCTTGGTAAGAAACATGGCTGAAAGGTGCGGTTCACCTTCACTGTTTGGCAGGAGACAACAGTGGTCGAACGTCACACCTCATCAGCGTCACATTGACTCTGGGAGTTCACCACTGGAAGCTACTTAGAAAACTGGACCTTGGTACAAAATCTCTTTTAAAAATACAGGGTCCTTGTGTCTGTACTGTGGAAAATGTGACATAAAAATACATTTAAAAAAAATACACCCAGGCACTCTATGGCAGGCTGTTACCATGGCAATAATTATGCTTATAACACTTAAGAACATTCTTTAATCAAGCCATGTTTAGCATAGAAGGGTTGCAGTCATATCCTTTTTTTTGGTGGCGAAAGCAGCAAACTTCATCCGGTGCTGATGTTGAAGAGGTCTGTTTGTGTGAGACCAAGTTTGTTGTCAGATGTGTGATGCTGTACGAGTCGGAAAATGCCTGGAGGTGTGTGAACGTGGAGTGTCATTGCCGCATTGGGAATCTCCAGGTGCTCCTCCAACAAGGGAGCACTTTCAGCTGCCAAGTCACAGGACTACGCGGAAGAAGGCATTTGGCACCCAGTAGGGTCTCATCATCAGGGCATATACGAAATCACATGATGGGGGCAGGGAGCAGCTAAACTCATACTGGGACCACCTACAACTGCTCAAGGTGCTGTGCTCAGACACGCTAGTAACCACGCTGTTCACTACACCTCACAGAACAAAGTGCCTCTGAGCAACAGTCAATGCAACTAATTCCAGTTTCTTTTGTCACAAATGCCACCTCCTGTCACTACAAACATGCCTTCACTATTCTCACAGGACCTTATGCTAAAAGCACAGAGGCAGCCTGGTTCTCAAGGATGCCAGATAAAATGTAACTCCATACCAAACCACTTGGCTCCTCTGGTTTTTACTGGATGCAGTATCCATTGAACATCTCTTCCTCAGGCAAGAGGGACACCTTTGGCTGTATTTTAACACTGGCTGATGGCTCTTCTCCTCAGACATTCCCCAACTGCCCTGCTCTGCTCCTTATCTACAACACACATATGGGGTGAAAGGACCTTCAGCAAAGCATCACAGTGCATCTCCAGCTGAGCTGTTTCTAATTCCCAAATAATGGTGCAATTCTACCCAGAAACACATTTTCAAAGAAAAGCCCTTTTTCAGTGTAAACCACATGGATATTATAGAGTCAACTCACTGTGTAACAGCCACCTGAAAGAAAAAGCAGAACATTAACCCCAAGAGCAGAACGTCCTATCTTGATGCATTAAAAAATATTAATTACAATTTACACACGAGCATTTAGTCCCATCTGTTTTCAGTAAAATTGATTAAATGCAAAAATATCACATTCGAGTGTATCTACAGGTGAGACCTTTCATTTTAGACTGTTCTCTGTAGAAGGAGGGGAGATCAAAATGTGATGTGGTGCTGCACTGCCATTTCTGCCAGGCAGAACGGACTCATGGGAAAGCTGGCATGGTATTCAAGGTCTGCTGTGGGCGCTCACATGGTGTGGAGCCTGTCCACAGTGACAGCAGCACACCTTTGTCCGTGGAAACTCAAATGGGCCAAAATGACCTGTTTTAGCAAACAGCACCACCTAGTGACAGTGTCACGTAACATGGAGTTTATTACAGTCCAAAGCTTAAGAAGCCACAAGTTCAGGGGCACACTGGCACAGGACGGTCGTGTCCCTTAGTGGTGGCCATGCGGTCACATTCATTCCCTTTTCTCAGTGTCAGGCAGAAATGTGCGTAAAAACTGTACTCCACAGGAGCCAAAGAGATGGTGGGCTGCAGGGCTGGACTCCGTGTGACATCTTGCCACCAGCAGTGACACAGCACCACTCCATGTTCCTCCTCATGTGTCAGATGGAGGTTTCATTACTGCCACTGCATGGGGAGAGAGGGAGCAGTCATATGAAGGGTCCACACACACACACACACACACACAGAATCTATGCACATTCCTGAAGCCCTTTGGAGGCAGATGAGCCAAACTAAACACAGACTGCAGCACTACATCAAACATCTGTTTAAAATTTGGCAAAATTACCAATATTGAAAGGTCCTATTTGAAGAAACCTGATTATTTTTCTTCTGTATTATCAGAGACTCTACTTCTGAGACTTGGCTTTTGATTTTTTTCAACCCAGTTATCTGCGGTGTATTAAGGTTGGCTAAGAGTGCCAGTCATTTGGTCACTCACTCCGAGTCTGTGTCATCACCCCCGATGACCAAGTCTCCCCGCGGGCTCATGGCAACCCCATTGGGCTGCTCCCTGGATATCAACGAGGGCCGATGAGGGGACTTGATGATTACACCATTGTTTCCGAGGGCTGGGCGGATGGCCTCGTTGGAGCCCAGTGAGGGGGCCCTGGTGATGGTGGGCGGGTTGTAGTCTGACAGCTTCTCCCGCAGGCGGTTCTTCATGTTCTTATCTGTCAGTGGAGGTGGGTAGGTGATCTTGTTCTTCAGAATCCCTAAAAAAGTTGGCACATGCAAGTTGTCAAACTATGAATGGTAGGCAAACGGCTCCATCACTGGGCCGACAGCTGACTTTTGGTGACAGTAATGGTTTTAGTCTTTGCTGGTTAGCTCCCTTTAGTTTGGTTAAAGAAACCGCATGACATGGAATTCTGGATGTTCATCTTCCTTCTCAGCTTCCTACGATCTACTATTGTTACAAATTTTCTATCCACAACGTAAATTCCATCCCAGAGGTGGCATCTCACCTTTCCTTTGCTCGGTGTGCTGGTTGCTGTTGTGCTGGCTGGGCGACCCCATTTCCTTGCCTAGGGGATCCTTGTCCTCAAGGGGTTCTTCAATATGGTTCAGCTTGTTCTCTGCATGAAGCTCCACATTGACCTTGGTCTCCACCCGTAGTTTCTCTACCCTGCCCAGGTCCTCGCTGTCACTAGCTGTCATCCCATCTGTCGGCCAGTAAGGCCTCACATGATTGGATACTGTGTTCACTGGATCACATCAACAAAGGATAACCATTTCCTTTAGACCATGTGGGAGGACACCTATATAGTGAACTAGTTTTTATAGCAGGTGTGTTAGTCCCTGTCTTAGAGTTCAGACTACATACAAGGAATAATCCATCTATCCACTCAGCCATGCATCATCAGTAAGTGCTTTATCCTGGTCAGGTGTGCAGTCATGATCTGGAGCCTAGCCTGAAATCACTGGATCCAAGCCAAGAAACAACTCCTACATGGGGCACCAGTCCAACGCAGGGTGGCCACACACATTCACACGCTACGGGCAATTGACCAGTTTATCAGAAACACATGTGTCTGGATTGCAAGAGAAAACTTGAACACCTGGGTGAAACCTACACAAATATGTAGAAAACATGCAAACTCCACATAGACTTAGCATCACCATAATATTTTCATTCAGTTGAGGGCTGGGTCTGAGAATGGGATCTGCCTTCATACCTTTGGGGGTACTGTGCAGGAGCTGGCGCTCATTGTTCTTCGGTGTGCTGAAGTTCCATTTGCCTTTCATGTCCACCTCATCCTCCTCACTGTCAGAGGAGTGGGAGGAGGCATAGGAGCTACTGTGCTCATCCACTGAGAGCTCGCTGTCTGAATCTGAGTCTACACAGATGTGAAATGACATTAAAAATCTTTTAAGACAGAGAGCAAAAAAAAATGTACTGTGTGGCCAGGACTCCAGTCCTCCCTGCTCCATACCATCTCCCTTGGTGTTCCGGTGGAAGATAGAGGACTCCCCATCAGTATGTCCCACTTTGGCTGTGCCCGATGAGCCGCTGGGCTTAAGTCCTGAGTCATCCCTGTGAAGGAAGGGTGGGTAAGAACAGGACTTAAAAAGGAATCATGTGCTGTCTGTCATGGAGCAATTTGCTGTGTGGTGCCACAGCTTTGCACATGCTGAGAAATGTCAATTTCAACTTCAATGAATTACAAAATGTCTCACTTTCATTGGTAGACTTTGCTTATAACAAATCATACCCCAGATTTAGCCTCAGGCACAGGGAGGCACAATTATTTCTATTCTTTTGGGTTGGGAATGTGTTATAGAGGCCCCACAGAGGCTAGACTGGAGCCAGTGCTCCCTGAAGTTAAGTGAAATACATTGCCAGCAAGCTCTTTTTTCTAAGAACCTTGGCAGTCCCACCAGTGCTACAGCATGTGTCTATGTGTGTGCATGTTCACACACGCATGTGCATCTGAGACCCTCTAAAGGGAGCACCCTTGGGTTGGAGCAGTGACGAGCAGCTGGTGCAAGTTAGTGTTAGATGGGCACAGCATCTAGCCCACATTAGCAGTTGCTTAACAAACAGTGAAGTTATGTTAGCATTAGCTTAGAACGAGCAGCAAAATTATGGCAAAGAGGTGAGCACAAACCATAAGCCTCTATTAGTATTAGCTTGGGAAAAGTAAAGAAACAACATTAGACTTAACTGGCTACAAATATCAGGGCTTCAGTAGCACTGGCTGAGCACCCATCACCCAGTTACCTGAGGACATAAGCAAGGCAGCTGCGGTGGCTCTGGGCTGACCTGACACTGGTCTCCATGGAGACGGTGGACTCCCCAATGGGTGTGCGGTACAGGGTGCCATCCTCCAAGTAAGTATTGTTGCAGTTCAGAGATCGCTGTGAGTGGGAGGGTAAGATGGAGGGTTAGTACTAAGTGCATAGTCTTCACATTTCATTGATCTGTCAACCTGGTTAAGTCACATTGCTGAAAAAGGTTTACATTTTCAAGCAGTGCAAGCAATTTTAAGAGTAAGGAGCTTTAATCCAGACCTGCATGGAACTCTTTCTCATCCCCTCTTCTCTCACCCTACCTTACTGCTTATCCTGTACACATTATTGCAATAGTAATGAACACATGGGCTACCTAAACTATAAAAATCATTCAGCTTATGGAAATTACCCAAAATCCATACAATGTAGATCCAATACAAGGTGGACAAGGTGGACATTGGGTTCAAGATCTTTGGCTTTGTTGTAGGTGAACCTGCATCATATTGCAGTTGCCCATTTACACAGGTATCACTGTAATATGCAATATTTGCTATAACGAATTGCAAAAAATAAAAAATTACCCTAAATTCACTGTCCAAATTGAAAACCTACTATAGCAAATCTGAAACTTGATTGACAAAATTAAAGTTGCATGCATGTCTGGACAAAAGAGAAAACAAAGAGTAATCCATTAACTGTTAAAACCAAACAAAGAAAAGCTATATTGGATGACATAAATAGATAAATGTATAAACTAGAGAAGAAATTGAAAAACAATAAACCATACAGAAAATAATCAGGGTACTGATTGAACAAACTATAAATCTGTGTATAAAGATGTACATTTACTTGAAAAATGACTACCTATTAGCAATTTTGGGCAGGTTAATTGATGTTATCTATGCATTCAGCAGAAGTGCACAGTTATAAAGCTGTTCGCAATAAGCACAATGTGCTCCATGGATCCCGGTTTCAGTTTATTATTGTTCAAGTTAAAAGTGGGAATGACCATGAAGCAGTGACTCTGGCCTAGAGTTTTCACTGCAACACTCCCTAGGATTTCTGACCACGGTCAGAAGCAGCCAAGAAAGGTAACACAAGTACACTACAGTCATACCTCAGCTGTTCTCCCAGAGGGATTCTGTCTAGGGCTCATTTCATTTAAACATTATTGCCATCATCTTCTCCACATCATTAAATGAAAGAGACATTTATCGTGCATCTTTAATATTCTATTTTATCTTTGATATTACATTACGTTTGCTGCAGTGTGGAAGAAAAACAATTTGTATCTGATACTGTATGATAAGTATCATTGCAGACAAACATTCACTAATTGAGTGGATTAAGTGTTTAATGAATAAATATTTGTGTTTTGACTGCTTTGTAGAGAAGCAGACATCCTTGGTGGACTTTTATATACTGTAGAGTTGATATTTTAGTGATTAAATATCAATAAATATCAATTAAATCAGTATCACTTAGTGATATTTGGAGGTTTTGGAATGGGATATTAGGATAGTTGGAGGTTATGGCTGAGAACACATTACAGGCATCCCTCAATTTATGCATTTTTGCAAGAACATAATTTTTAATGCCATTACTTGATTTTCAAACCCATCTGCTTGATACAACACATTCTCACCAGAAAAAAACTGTAAAAAAAAAACAAATAATTCACATCACAATTCCATCCAAGCATGTAAAAATGTGCAAAAAACATCAATTGTACACTGTGTATGTGTGCGTGTGGGTGTTGTGTGCAATGCTATTGAGTGTTTTAGAATGATTTAGTGAGTAGTGATTTAGAGTAGTTGGTTTAGGGCTTTCAGATGTGCAGGGAAGCATCATTATTTCCCCCATAAGAAATAATGTAAATAGCTTCTTGATTTAGGCGTTTTTCATTTACAAGGCATTTTCAGGAAATATTTTGATGCGTAAATCAACCAATGACTGTATTATTTCCCCCATTAAAAAATTATAAATAAATAATGGAAAATAGGCTCCCACTACAGGAAAATTTGAAACCAGACGCTTTTTCAACAACAGGTTAGAGGGATACCTATATTTCCATACACTGACCACCAGCAAGGACCAGGGCTTGACTATGATATCGGTGAGCTCATGTTGTATCAAGCTGCATAAGACTGGGCATCTAGTGTACTTGAGGAGCTCTCTGTGCCTCACAACCTGGCAGATGTGGGCAGTCCAGATACTCACAGTCAGCAGAGTGGCACGTGTTGCACTGGACTCATCTGGAACTGGTTTCTTTCCTGTGAAGGCATTCTTCAGATTCTTTGTCACGTCTTTGTTGAATACACAGTGGAAGAAGAAAATGAATATGCCCTAAAAAGGAGATGGAGAAAACCCATGTGAGACAATATCATATCTGGCTTCCCTTGCTCATTTTATTATGAGGACAAAGGCCGTCCAACAGCCCATTTCTGTCTCTCCTCTGGTGCATTAATAACTGTGCAAAATCCCACCTGGAATCCCACCACTCAAGCCAAGTACTTAGGAACTAAACTAGGACTTTAACAATAAATCTGCAAATAAAGTTCTTTAGTGCTGTGTTCCATACGATGATATCACATCACAGACACAACTGTCTGGAAATCACACAGGAAGGGCCCACTCACCTGTAGACAGCTGAAGACAGCAAAGAGGTAGTGGAAGATCATGACATCACTGTTGACTGCCATTAGGCCTAGAAGCCAGGTGGCGCTGATGAGTAGCAGCAGCAGGAAGGCAGTGCGCAGAGCCGATCTGGAAGGTGGTGGCAGGGTCGAGATAAAAATTCTAAGTCCTGCAGAACTCATAGCCTTATAGAAGGCCCTCATTGCACAAGTCGAAAAGGGTAAACATCTTCTTTGTTTGACGGGAAAAATTCGTTGCTTCTCAAGACTCACATGACACCTGATTTTTCAAAAGTTCGCCGTCTCCGTCCACATGAGGCCTTGGCAGCCAACACAAACACCACAATGTTGACCTTTAGGGGAGGAGAAATATGCTCTTAAATATCAGACACATACATTTTCAAGCTATTACCATTAACCAATGACACAGTTTGGCTGGAAACACAGGGTTTAGGCTGCACTAGAAATGTAGATATTACATTCTCTTCAACTCTCCTTACCAAGGGTGTGGGAGCAGAGGAACATTAAAGAGAAGTAAAGGTCATATGTGCTCACCAGAACCACAATAGAAATGGGCCCAGCAAAGCTCCATATGAGGGTGTCATGGACAGACAGCCAGCAGAAGTCAGGGTTTCCGTAACCTTGAGGGTCAAGGCCTACAGCCAAACCTGAAAGTGGACCCAGAAAAGTAAGGCAACGTGACGAGGGCAAAACTGCAGCACCAAAGGTACCGGTAGATTCTATGCCAGCACAAATCTGGAGGAAAAATGTCAAGATTATAAGATGGATGTCTCTTTCTCCACATGCCAGTGTCCTCTTGCCAATTTAGATATTTGACTGAACTGTGGGAACTGGTAGCCTTGATCATTTAGAGAAACCATCTGGAGGGAACTCTTTATAAAGGCAGGAAAAACCTCAGAATGTCCAAATGACAAGGAAAAAACATGGTAAATGTGGCAGCCCTTACCAGTGATGATAGCAGGGATGCCCCAGCCGATGGCATAGTAGAAACGCATGTGACCATGGTCAATGTTGCGCACCTCAGTTAGTATGCGGTAGATGTGCAGGCCCTCCACAAACATCCAGGCAAACGTACACATGTAGAAGTAGTGCAGAAGGATGGCAATTACTGTGCACACAAACTAAAGGAGAGACGAGATTGGGAAAGGGGTGGTGTTAGAGGCTGAAAGAGCCGTTAACTTCTACCAGAATGTGATGTTCAGCTACAAAACATAGGTGATCCTGCTTGTGAACAAAATGTAGACTTTTGCATATTAAATTGGAGAAACCCAATGAATCACTCAAGAGGCACTTCCACTTTGGGACTGTTCAAAGCTGTTGTAATACATATAAGGATACTAACATTCAGGTGGCAGCCCAGTCTGTGAGACCCAGCAGTTAGCTTGTATCAGTTTAACTGGTGTTACAGCCTTGAAACTAAGGCCTTTAGTATTCTGTATGATATCTCCCGCTCTCTCTCTCTCTCTCTCTCTCTCTCTCTGTCTCTCGCTTTGTGTCTATCCGTTTGTCTGTCTGTCTGTCTGTCTCTCTCTCTCTCTCTCTCTCTGTGTCTGTCTCTTTCTCTCTGGAGTCTAAGTGGATGCAGAATCCCATTGATCAACTACTGCAGAAGATGGCATGTAGCTAATGAGGACACCTAAACCAAAAAGAAGAGGAGGTGGATGCAGCAGCAGTGACTGTCCAGCTGTAGTGTTGTTGCCACTAGTGTATGTGGTGTTGAATTTTTGTAGTGTGAATAGTCTTTAAAACCAGTTCTTGTAAATATTTAAAAATATCAAGCAGCCTCCGCAAAGGGCTGAGTTCCATTTTCTTTGCAGTTTTCTCCTGGTTTTCACTTGAGTTAGGGAGCCAGGGTAGAATGGTGTATTATTGTTTGTACGGTACTTAATTTAACACATAAAGGGTGAGGATTGTTTGTTTTGCTGGCTTTGCTCACCCCTGGAGAAACGGCTTGGTTTTTGGGTTCCTCTAATAAAAGAAAACATAAGAACATATAACTAGTATGTATGGTTTGGAGGTTAGCTTTCTTTCTGGTTGGGTCAGTTCTGAGTCATTCCCTGTTATTACCTCCCAACCCAAGACTGGGCTGAAACATATCGGGGGCACGTCCAGCCACTAAGAGAACGCAACTGAATGAGGGCACTGCCCAACTCCCAGATTTTGGTATGTGACTGACAGTAGCTCCTTGGCAGGATTTCCACTGTTATGCTAGAACAGGGGCTCACCTGGGCAGCAAGCCACAGACACGAGGTCCCGACAGGTGATAAATCAGCACAGCATGGTGAATTCCCCATTGGGAGGGGTTACGTGTCCTTAGGTGAGTGCATGAGGCACCCGGAAGGGTAAGAAAAGAAAAACTGTACACTGATTCCCTGCTCTTTCAGGCAGCCACTGTGAAAATTAAGCATTCCTGAAATGATGATCACGATCCTACAAACAAGAAGCCTGTTCCATTGCAAGCTGGCACCCTCTCAAAGTCAATGACCCAAACCTGCGCGGGGATTGAGACTCCTAATTTTAGGCGTACAAACCTGCCAGTAAACTGCAGAACATTTGGCAAAGCTAAAAAAGGAGCACTCTCAAGATGTATAGGATTACAAACACATATCTGGATGTGTGCCCATACCTGAGAAAAAGCACGCTTTGGATATTTAATACCTTTTCTGTATCTGGTGTTAAGCATGCATATTCTAATGCAATAATACCCATTGTGAGTTAAAGTGAAGATGAGCCAGTCGATAAACAGAAGACAAAACTTATGCTTTGGCAGACAACTTTACTGTGAACCAATCTCCTGTCATCGCCGATGTGTGGGAGCGCTCTGGGCGAATGAAGCCAATGTCTGTTCCCAGTTCCACCCACACCCTTGCTTTCAACTGGGTTGACATACCTACATGGGTTCTGCACTCATAAATCCCTGCACTAATCACTCTCTATGCTATAGTTCTGCCCAGCCACAGGCAAAAGAAAAATTCTTTGCATCAGCCCCGTTCTTATTCTCTCATTGTGTTGCACTGTCCTTGAGCAGTACCTGTCTAGCAGCATGATCAAAACACCAAATTAATTGACAAAGATGTCTGTCGACCCAGTGTGGCCATCATGGTGCAGTTTAGATCTGCCTTTGTAGGTGACCAACAATTTCCAGTGCCATACACAGCTCCAGGCCTGCGTCTTCCACTTAATCCCCTCAATTTGTATAGAGCCAAAGATCCTTGTGTGCAGCACCCTAATCGGGGTCTTGCATGTGTTTTAAACTCTTAATCATGGAAGTAGAAGGATTTACACGTGTAACCAAAACGAAGAAGAAAGTGCGCTGAAGCACAATGAATATATTTGACTTTGTCTTGCACAAGTAGAAGCTGCTATGATTCACTCTTAATTTAAATTACAATATTTTCAATGTCACAGATGAGAATACAAGTTACCGGCTTTTTCTTGTAGCCTTTTCTGAGATGTGTGATTTTTACACAGTGTTGCTGGAATTTAAAATTTGGGCAGCCAACTACAACCATAGGCACAGGTTATGATATGAACTCACAGACACATTACAGCTAATGTAAGGTCAAACTGCTGCTCACCGGGTTTTCTGTCTGGTTGATCCCGATGAGGAACACAAGCTCAGAGAAGAAGAGCGCAGCTACCAGGTTCTTGTGGATGCTGTGCAGGTTGGAGCGTAGTTTTCGAATTATGGCTAGCAGAATGAAAGTGAGGAGGAGGGCCACCAGAGAAGCTGACACTGTGGTGTAGGTGACTATCTTCAGGGGCAGCACATCCCCATGCTGGATGGGTGATGGAAAGAGTGGAAACAGAGGGGTGAGAAATTAACTCAGCACAGCCTGGATAGAACACTGCAGTTTGCTTAGTACATTTGGCACTATTGGAGGAAACTACCTCTCGTTTAGAGATGTCCATGAGCACGGCAAAGCTGGTCATGTGATTACACTGGCACCGAATATGGGTGCCATTCCTGGAGACCAGCTCACACCCCTTTGAGGACCAGCCACCTGTCCCTCCAACACTGGACCTAAGTAGCCAACAAGGGTCATTATTCTGAACAGCAGGGTGACACACGTGACATCTGCGAGGAGAATGGGAGTGCGGGGGACATAGGAGGTTGACCTACACTATGGAGTGGTTCCAGAACACACAGACTGGCTTGGTGCGATCCTCTGTCTCTAGCAAGGTGTAGTCCAGGGTTATGGGCCGCTCCAGGGGGGAGGTCAGTGCCATCCTCTCACTGTGGACTGCTGTGCTCACGATGGGAGTGTTGATAATGGGTCTGTTTGGCAGCCTACACACAGACAATAACAGGACCCCCTTATACATGCATTCTCCACTGACAACGAGGCAAGTGGCTAACATTAGATGCTTCAGAGTGTGCCATATCAGTGTATTTTGTTTGACGTAGCCATTCATAAAAGCCTGGTTAAATATTTTGACATATGCACTATATAAAAGAGACTTTTCCACTATGAACTCTGTGTTTAGAATGTTTTGCTTATATAAACTGTGATGCACAGTTTACGACTTAAAGCAATAGTCATGTCACATTAAAGAAACAGAGGTTTAGGGTTATGCCTAGTTCTGCTGCTGTGCTGGTGGTCTTTGCAGAGCAATGTGTTACTATTACTCTTTATAGAACAGCTCCCTCATTCAGAATGGTACCTCAGGCTTCGACGGTCTGGGTCGTAGCGCTCGGGCAAAAGCTGGCCCAGGGACCTGTAGACAATGACCATGGCAACGGGAAGTGGCTCATCACTGTTCGCATGTCGCCTCTTTTTCGCAGATTGTGTGTGGCCCACCTCGGTGGCATCCGTCTGAGTTGGAGGCTGCTCTGTGGGCTCCCCTGTAGAGACGCATGGGTGGGAATCAGGGCAAAGACAAATTATTTATACTATCATTGGGAGCAGTTTATTTCCATAATAAATACAGCTTGGGTGGAACCTTTTTTAGAAACGGGAACTTGTGGGCTGGCATTCTTATCTGCGCTACAAAGTGTGCATGTACAGTTCACAACAACATAGAACTAACAACTGATAGTGTGTGAACAGCAGTGTGTTCCTGGACATGGATGCAACTTGTATGCAAAATGTTTAGACATAAAACAGTTTCCTTAAAAAATGTTCACACTGAGTAGAGGCTAATATGAACTTGTGGTCACAGCTGACAGTCAGTGAGAAACATAGATTTCCAAAGATTCACTGCTCCAGACCAAATCTATTTTTTTTTTAAAAAGATCAAAATGCAGCTATACCTTTGCTATCGCTCACTTTAAGGGGGAACTCAGGGAACTGGACAGAAGATTCCAGGTCTTTGGGATAGGTGTCCCGGATTTCCTGGAAGCGAGGAATTTTGGCGTGATCTGGACTAGACGTGTCCAAGTAGTCAACAGCAACAACTGGTCGTAAGAAGAAACAGATGCAGTTACTCTGATTGTCATTTTGAGAATCACAGAGATCTCTGAGAAGTAGCCAAGTGTGCAGAACTTCTCCTTTCTTCTCTATGCACACTTTTTAACATTTTAATATGAATTAATTTGTGCTATATTTTTAATTTAACCATGAATATACACTCCATGCTGCAAGTGAAGAGATAAGTGGCTCACTCATATTGTCCGTCACAATGGTGAAGGGTTTCAAGTAGGTCCTCTTCATGTTTTGTGCTAAGATGTTGGCGTACTCTTCGAAGTGTCGGAGCAGGTGTGCGGTACCACCCTCAGATCGCTGGATCTGCTCCCAGTGATCCTTGTTCCTGGGGTCAAGAATGGCACTCCCAGCTTTGACAATGTTCTGTAATGTTCATGAAAACAAGTAGCCAGTCAGCACAGGAAGGCTAGAGGGTGGACTGTTCAAACCATAAGAGGAACAGTAGGCTGAGGAAGTGACCAAACTTCTTAACCTTCTTCTGGCTCCAAATATTAAGCATGAATCTGTGCAATACCCCAACGATACCTGAAATGTCCGTAGACCTGCTCTACCGTGACAACCATGGCTGCAGTGAGTCCCACTGTTCCACCCATAGCATTCATCCTGACGTTAACACTGAAAAACCAGCTCTGTTTGTGCTGGGAAAGTGGAGGAAGCAGAATAACTGTTTCTAACACGAGCCATGGTACCTGGCCCTCGTTGCTCCCGGCCAAAACACTTGTCACCACGCGCTGTATAAGTTGCATATAATCCTCTCAAGACGTGTTTGTCAGAGCCTGGATTGCATTCTGCTGCAGGGGAAAACCTTCTGCTAGAACCAAACCTGTACTGACAAAGGGGATTTAACAAACTATTACTGTCTTTAAGCTAATACGTACTGTAACTTGAGTTTAATTTCATGCCCATATCTGCATTTTTCAGTTTGCCTATAATTGTACAAGGATGTTGCATATTTGTACATTTTTTTATTTTAAAATTTTAAATATGTATTGTAATGCATAAAGGTCAATTTACACTGATCTAATCAGTACCAGAATGTAGCCAGATTAAAGTTTAACAGTGTAAATAAAAGAAATAAAGGAATCAACTGAATGGTAAATAATAATAATAATAATAATAATAATAATAATAATAATAATACAGCCGGAAGGATGCACTATGCATTATTTTAACCCACTAGTGTCTAGTATCCTGTTTATAGAACAGTGGCTTTAAGTATTTCTGTATGACTTTGGGGAAAGGTAATCATAAAAACTTATGGTGAGCATTGAGGAAACATATTGGGCCATCTTGTCAATCAGTGCTTGTTTTTGGATTTAGTTTAGTTTTCAATGTTTAAATTTCAGGTAGAATTATTCTTTTTACTTTTATTTCTCACCATTAACTATTTTAATTAATGCATTTTTATTTTATATGATGGCAATGCTATTATAATCATAAATAATAGGACACTGGGTCATGAATCATGCTTTTTTCTACTTTTGCATGTGACAGAGAAATTTTCAAAATTGTGGAACATTTACGTTCAGAACAAAATAGGTTTTGGTTTGTAATAAAGTAAAATTAGTTTCATCCTTGTTTTCATTATTTTAGTAATGATTACTTTCAACAAAAAGAAATTCTTTGCACACCTAGCATCCTGGGACTGTCATTGTTTTCTAAAAGTTTAGTTTCTATTGTAATATCCTATAAAAAACATCATATGTATGAATGTAGTCAAAAATGAAACTAAAATGAATTTGGTTTTAATGGGTTAACCTTCAGATAGCTAATAAGAATTAACGTAATAAGGGTGCACTGTATAAGGGAGCACCAAACACCCACAGTTCACATGATCACGTGACCTTTGCTTGAGAGCCACTGTTCTAAGTTGTTCCACAGTGCAAGAAATACAATGAGCAGCAGCTGAAATTCTCCTGTGGCCACAAACAGGTAAGCAGCACACCTGGTTGAAATCGGCATCCTGTGTAGCGGCTAGCTCAAAGCCCTGCTGCTGGCTCTCATATTCCAGTAGCCAGGAGAGCAGATGGTATGCAGTCCTCACATCATTGCCATAGAAGATGTGCGTGTGCGCAATGGCATTCTGCAGCATGCGAGCAATACGCTTGGACTTCTGACCATCCATGACTGTCTCGTTCCGGTGCATCTCCTCATTCTGGAGAGAGGTCAGAGTAGACCAGACAGGTTAAACGCAGGGACAGATGGGCTCCTTTCGGCAGGTACATTCAGGATTTCACGTGACAGCGACTGGACACACACCAGTTTCCTGAGCTGCGAGAAGGTAACGGTGGTGCAGTTGAAGAGCTCAGGGGGAAGCCAGCCTTTCTCGTCGCTGCAGTGTCGGATGGCGGTGCCTGAAGGGGATGAAGATGGGAAGAAAAGAATAAGGGATCTATCAAAGACGACTAAGCCATGCCTTCTCACAGTTCTTTGTCCTCGGGACTGTGAGGGGTGCAGTGGTTTGAAACTAAAGAGCAAGTGAATTTGAGGAGGGGTATCTCAGCAGAAAACATAATTCCAACATAGATGTGAATATTTATTTTAATAAAACTTACGATAACTTGATATAAGTAAAAAAATGCAAGGAAAACAGCAAACAATTCTAACACTTTTCTCATTGTTATGTTGTTTATAATGATTTATCCATTTATACAGCAGGACCAATCCACTGGAGCAATCCACACTAAGTGCTTTGCTTAACGGTATTATAGCTGGAATCTGAACCCAGATCTTTTGACTGCATTGAATTGATGTTCTTCAGTTTATAAAATGAGTAAATAAAGAGTGCTGTGTCTATACTGAGGTGATCCTTAGCAAGGAAAAAGCACTCAGTGGCAGAGGATATGGGGGGCTCCAGCAGGGGTAAAGTGAGAGAGAAAGGGTCTTTCTGAGTGTGGCTCCTTCTTACATCTCTGCTACTTCTTGCCCTGTGAAGGTACTTGAAATCAGCTGGCGGACATTCCTTTAAACACACTCTGAGAGTCTCCAAGAGTGCTAGAATACTACACATGTCCATAGAGCCTCCTGGCAGCCTTGCCAAGTCACTGGGACAAAAGACATAGTTCATCTGTGTTTTTTGGACATTTGCAAGCTTGGCCAATGAGAAGAACTCATGTACATGCTTGGCCAATTAAACAGCCTCAGTGTCAAGACCGGCTAATGAGAATGCTGTCAGAAAACACGCTTCAACAGCCCAGTGACCTGAAGCCTGAGCAAGACCTCCCACACAATACAGCCTCTGTCCTTGAATTACTTTTCATTAAATCTCCACAAGCTCAATATGTTAGCTACACGTGGGTACCGTAGTAATATTGCTCCAGTTACCGTCAATTTCTTTTGTCTTGCATAATGAAGAGCCTTTTTAAACACTCCTTTGTCCAGGGCCACTTACAATGTAAGCTAATCAGCTCCACAGTGACTCACCCACTTACTCAGCAAGGTTTTCTTCCTGAATCGGTTCAGAGAAATAAAGGCTGCTTACCGATGGATCCCTTTGGACAGTTCACAGCTGCGGGACGCCCAAACATGGTTTTGGGCCACCAGATTCCTGCGTCAAAGGCCTTGGGGCAGCCCTCGTAAACAACTGAGGATCAAACACAATGAAGATTACTGTTCAAGGCTGGACACCCTTGTATACATTCACTAACCCTCACCCTTACTCTAACCCTAAGGGGTAATTGAAATATGATTAGATACTGTTACGTTCCTATGTGTTTTCCTTCGCGTTTTGTCTGTCTCTGCCAATATTTTCAGGATTGTGATCATTGTTGCTCATGAGACCAATCAAGAGCTACAGTGTGAACCAAGGGAACCAGTCAGTATTAGAGTAGGAAGGGCCTGGCTCATATAAGGAGGACATTTTGGCAACAATTTCAGCTTCTTTTGGTTCTGTGTACTCAGAAAACCTTTTGTATGAGTAGTTGCCATTTTGGATTCTATAATGGAAGTTTTAGTTGTTACATGACGGTCTTAACTATTTATTGTAATGTTTTAAAGTTTTAAATAAATAAAGACGGAGATGATGAATGGCAAGATTGCAACCGTCGTGATGGACAGGTTGGTGACGCTTGGCGATAGCCGAGCGAGTCCATTCTGATCCGCAAAAAAAAAAAAAATGAGTAGTTGCCTTATGTTAAGTCTTACCTATGTCCTGTCCCTACCCTGTGAATACTCAGTGCATGTATACAGAAAAATAGAAGGTAAGAAGGGGTGCTTTCCACTTAAATACATACTTTCCCCATACAGAGGAACTACTGTTAGACACACTAGGTAAGAGGGCAGATGCCAACCCCTGTGCTTTTTCTGTAGGTTAGCTTAATGTAGTCAGGTTTTTCTTTTTGTGTGGTTGATTTACATAGCTAGATGAATATCACAAGCCTAGGAAAGGTGTGTTCTTTTTTGTTCATTTCTTTAGTGCTGTCCAGGCTTGTTTCCTTAATAGCCCTTCCTTTATTGTCATCCCATTATCTATTCCTGCATTCTATACTGTTTGGTGTGGAAGCATTAAAAAACTTACTATTAATTTGCAGCATATCTAGCCTGGCTAGTTTTTGTTTCACTGGTGGAAGGTAACCATCTGTGTATCAAAACACTGTTGTCCAAAAGATATACAGTCTGCTTATTTAGTTTTTTTTACCAGAATCACACAGACTGGAATAAAATTTAATTACACTAAGGTCAGCTCTCATTGGGTAGCAATGAGCTGAGTCCAGCCAACAGCTAGCTCAACCTTTTCAACAGACTCCTCAGTATTCTCTTGTGGCTGCACACATGGATGTACCTTTTTATCCTAGTGTCTCTCCAAAATGTCATCCTTATATGAGCCAGGCCCCTCTTACTCTAACACTGACTGGTTCCCTTGGTTTACACTGGAGCTCCAATCCTATGACTCGTTAGCTCTTAATTGGACTCATGAGCAAAAACAATCACAATCCTGAAAATAGATAGACAAAATGCAAAGGAAAACACACAGGGATTTACCAATTCTAAACCAATCAAACTAACAATAGTTCCAATCCTTTCCATTAAAGGAACAAACTATTTTTACAAGTTACTGTAGATCCCATGCTGTAAAATAATAGCACACTCACAGTGCGGGAGCCTTAATGATTAACTTAAAAAAAGCAACCTAATTTAACAGAAGTTCATGCAACAATATGCCTTATGCAGGGCAGAAGCCACTACCTCAGATTTAGCTTATTATAACAAAGCATCATCTGCAGAAGAAATCAGGGCGATCTGTGGATACCTACCTTGACATCCGCTAGCCGTCACCTCAGCAAAGGGACTGTCACAGCGGTTGCACTGGCGCCCAATCACACCCACCCTGCAGGAGCATTGGCCTGTGTGTGGGTCACAGGTCCGTGTGTGAGCACCCAGAGGGTAGCAGTCACATGGGTAGCAGGTGTCCTCGCCCTTGGGCCTGTAGTAATTGTCCTGCAGCGCAAGAAGTCAGTGCCTCTTACTGGGCGAGACAGCAGTCATGAGGGAACCAACAATGCAAATACACCGTAAAAAAACCCTTTTGGTTAAATCTGTGAAGCAAAAAACTTATGGACTATATGCCCAGTGAGTGTCCAGTGTATCCACCTCAGCAACCACGTCCTACCTTGCAGTAGCACTCGCCCGTGGTCTTGTTGCAGTCTGGGTTGAAACCCTTGTTGACATTACAGTTACACGGCCCGCAGACTGGGTTCCCCCACCAGCCACGAGGACAAGGCTGGTCCACCCTGCGTGTACACAAAAACCACAACCACATGACACTTTCAACATCTCACATTTCAGACACTGCTCTGTTTGGGAGTCCTTCCCTTGCATTATCTTTTTATAGGAACTTCATTAACTGAGCTTTAAATGAAAACTTTTGTCTGGCACAGAGTCTCTGACTGTGAAACTTGCCTATTAAATTTCACAGTCAGCAATGTTCTGCTTGTGTGTACTGGTAGTTCTACATCATTTTAATCCCATACCTCAAGTGAACAACACAGCTATGACTTAAACCCCTTTTCACTTCACGCTCCTGGACAATGTAATACCCAAGCACCAGGACAAAGACAAAATAAACAGCAGAGTGGGAGACCAAACATCCATAAAAACTCACTGAAGCGGCAAGCACTTCCTGCTACAGGTCTCCAAAATGAAGCTGTGCTTGAAGCTGGCTCTGCAGGTGCACTAGTGGGTAACACAGTGGCTGCGGGTCCACCAAGACTCCAGACATCTCACATTTCTCTGTACTGACAGATGCCCACTTGTGTCTTCAGCTTCTGCTGCTTTGCTTTCTAACACATAAAGGAACTGGAACCCATACATACCCCTCACAGTGAAGTGTGGCTCCTGGAGGAGGTTGAAACCTACCATTTCTCAATCACCATAATACACAAAGAGAACAGCACCAATGCAGAAATGTAATAAAATCCACAATGATTATCAGTGGCTGCTAGAGAAAAGGCACCCAGCCAAATTTACATGAAAAGACAGAACCTGAGAGCAGCTGTACTTCATATGATGTTGGGCATGCCTAGCTTATAATAACTGCTAAAGAAATTCCTCTCACAACCCTAGGCCATCTGGTGATGTGTCTATTGAGAGGTCATGGGTGAATCCATGTTTTGATATGGATCCTTACCCCATAACTGTAAGAGCTTAATTTAACAAGAATCTGTTTCACTCTTGCTGTCAAAGAAAATAGTTATTTTTATTTGACATTTTTGTCATCATTCATCCACTCTTTATCAAAAACCACTTAATAAAGGCAGAGTTGTGGTGGTCTGGATCCTATCATGGAAGCATAGAGTGTAAGGCAGGATTCACCTTGGACAGGATGCCAGTTCTTTCCAGAGGTTTTTTTTATCCATCCATCTGTTCATTCATGATCATTACCCACTTTATCCTAGTCAGGGTTGTAGTGGTTTGAAGCCTATGGTGAAAACTGAGCACCAAGTTACATAACTACACGGTGGACAGAACACAATTGTTTAACACTTTGTTCAATAACTACTTGGTTAATATTTATAATACAGCAATACATTTTAAATATCTGTCTCAAAGGTATACCAGCAGGAACCCTCCGGTGACCTGAATAACCAGTCCTGGAGTTACTAGGCTCACCTACTAGACCTACTGCTGCCCCTCACAGAAGACAGTTCTGCACATGGCTTCAGCATTGGATAAACCAAGGAGGAACATCAAACAAATACGAGCACCTGCATGAACATGCCGCACAGTGGTTATAGTAATTCCCCCTGTGCCACAGGGCTGTTGCCAGGACACCGACATAACCAGCCTGGGGTGTATTTCCACAGAGAGAAAAATCACAGAACCACAGCTTCTACTACAACCCAGGAGAGTCTGGCTGGACAGCTTCTTGGGGTACAACACAACATACACAAAAATACTCAAAAGCAGCATAACCCTATGTGCCAAATACAATCAGACAAGCTGTTAACAGGAAGTTGTGCTTTTTCCCCACCATGAGGTGACCAGTGTCCTGTGACACCAGGTGGTAGGTGGCCTCACAAACAATCTTGATGTAACCTTGGACTGAAAGGTTATGACGGGTATGTGATGCGACGGGTGTGTGATGCAGAGGAAAGATGAGGGTCATACTTTTTCTCGCAGTATTGTCCGTAGTAGTTCTGGCCACACTCACAGGTGTAGCCATGGGAAGAGCTGGGCTTGTGAACGCAGCTGGACACGTGTTCGCAGGGGTTGAGCTGGCAGGCATGCACACAGTCCTTTCCAAAGTAACCTAAGGGGTGGCAGAGGGTAGTCTTAGCAATTTTCTCCAGAGCACATGTGAAGACAACCTTCACAAATGTGTGTAAAAAGCCACCAATTTACAGAAGTGTATGGCCAGCTGCTCTCCTGGGGTTTTCGGTGCAGTTATAGTTGATGTAAAGGATCATGGGTAATCCTAGCTTTTCAGGGTCACCTGGGTCACAGACACAGGTGTGGGCGCTCCAGTCATCGCTGCAGTGACTGTGTTCGGGACACAAGTTGCCATCGCAGGAATCAACCAGATCACAGCCCTCCACCACGCCGATCTTCTGGCCCTGTAGCATGTTGATGTTGCCTGTGTTGGTCGCCGTCTCACCCATCCGCACACCCTGCAGGACAAAAGGTGAATACACAGGTGTCGCATGCACATATAGGTGAACAGATATGTGTGGAACAGCTGCTGCATGCAGACAGAGGTAACTCAAATGGAAACAGGGACCCACCTGCATGCAGCCCTGGAAGCCACGTTGGACCGAATCATCTGGGCCTAGAATTGCTCCCACAAACAGACTCTTCAGCCTCTGACCTGGAAGCTCGTTCCCTATTTCCACTGTGTTCTGTGGGACACAAGCTATGATTAATATTACACCCAAACCCATCAGGTTAATACTTAACCCCTAAACATGGCGCTAGTGTTTACCTCTCCTCCCAATGCTGCTGCTTTCTACACTATTCTATGTTAAATATCTTAAATCTCACACATAGGCAATACTGCAGAAGCATGCTGTGGACCCTGACCTCCCAAGTTACACCTTCATGCTAACACACCTACAGCAGTGCACACAGCATCTGACAGCACTGTGAGACCTTTGAAGGCTTTTCTACAGGTCTCTGTGGACTTTGACTGCTTTTGCTAAACCTGACTAGAAATGAAATGTGTTGCTACAATGTCTACACATGACCTTTACCTGGAACATGCCGTAATCCAGCGTAACTGTGGCCATGTACTGGATATCTTTTCCATCCTTGATGCTCTTCAGCTCAACCAGAACGTGATGCCAATCCCCATCATTGACCCGAACCTGGGTGAACTGCAGCCTGGCAATCCTCTGCTCTCCAAGGAACACCTCAAAGCACAAATGCTTGTTGTTGATCTGAAAGGAAAAAAGGGTGAGGAGTGAAGCTAAAACTAAATCCAAAAGCCCAATAGTCTTCAGCTGTTGGAGGTTTAATATTAGTTATATGCACTATTGGACCTGTTTGGGACTGAACACGAGTGCAAGTCTGCAGTGCAAGCACCTTGGGGTAACAGTATCCATTTCACAAGGCTTGTAACACCAGGCCAACAAGGTCGTCAACAGTAAAAGCATACCATAAAAACAATGGCTCTGATCATGTACGTTTACCTTCATGCTGGGAATGTAAACAGCAGTTAACGTGAATTGTCCCTGGGCAGTGAAGTGTGTGCTGGAGCATGATGCTGCCATCACAAACTGAATGAAGTCTGTAGCGCACCTCAAGATTTATCCTGGAGGACACCCCAGCGTAGGCCTGCATTAAAGTCCCGCTGCTCTGCCGGGTCCGGAACATCACGCCAAGGTACCAGGGGATGGCAACGGTTATGTCCAGCTGGCTCCAGGACACCACAGCTTGACCATCAAAGTACTGAGGAGACGGCATCGCTATTGAGGAACACAGAAATACATTATGGATCTTAGCCAAAGAGACACAAGCTAGTGCCCGAGTAAAGAGATGTTAGTGAACAGAGCCTTGGTTGGTTCAGTAAGGATAAATGTGGTTTGCATGGTAAGGGAAAAGATAGTTTACAATTTCTTTATTCTGCCTGGGTGTTTACATTGTGAATGCAGGAAAATCTATGCCCAAATGTGCAGCTAGCACCAGAATTACCCACCATTGTGGTCAGCATGCTGCCTTCTTAGGTCACTGCACAGTTCAAATATTTAGCCTCATGTTTATGGATACAAACATCTCAGAGAAAGGTAGCTGAACAGAACAGTTGTTAAATGTGCAAATCACAAAAAATCCATCCATTTTCACCATCTGCAACATGTGAAAAGCTAATAAGTTCTGCAGTGTGGAAGCATCTAATTCTATGTGGAATGAATTTGTGCTCCTAAATGAACCAGTGCTCGTGGTCTCTTAAACAGAGAAAAAAGCACCAAGGAAAAAAAACTGAAAGTGTGCCACAAAACCAGCAATAGATATAATTACAATAAAAAATCTTGTGATGCTTCCAAGACGATGTCATCCCAAAACATTGAGAATCGGACACTGTTTTCTTTTTGTGTCATAGGAAGCTGTTCTGAACGAACACCAGGCCTGCGGCTAGGCACAATGCTCTCAGAACTGGCATAGGTGTTTGTCAGCATTACCTGAATTGCTTCCCTTGAAAAACAGCTGGAGTGTTCTATCCCAAGAGGCCTCCAGGGCAATTTTTCCCCCTGAGCATTGACCACAATTATTAAAACGTACAGAACCGGGCACCAGGAACAGCTGTTCAGAAGCTGCACCAATCGTCTGTGTTGTTCTTCTGGAATCAAGCTACAACTGCACTCCAAAATATAGTCACTAGTCACCACTGGTAGCAAGCTGAGTAACATGCTACTTCAGATCCAACTGTAGATCATCTTGCTGGAAAGCACTCGATTTCAGTTTTTGACTATGTATGTTTGTGCTATTAGATTCTAATGGTAGACTGAACTGTTGCAGTCTGACTGCAGTGTAATTCAGCCAGAATGGTCTTTAATGTATTTCCACATGGGAATGCATTAGGCAACCCAACAACCAACTGAGGCTTGCAAAACACAAACCACATCACATACACACTATACCATAAACTGACAGGTGAGTGAATCAGTCTCTGTGACTCTGTTACCAGAATCTGACTGTCATTAAGATACAGAAGACCTGGAGCCTCTCCTTGACTGCTATGGCTGTTTGAGACCAAGCTGCAGGTTGTTTTGTAGTGTTTACCTGTCCTACAAGGGCCAGCTATCAGGCAGGTACAGCTGCATCAATGAAAGGAAAAGCTGTTTGTTATTATGGAAAAATTCCATAACAAAGAGTTTCATACTAAACATTAGTTTTAATTTTTCATGAAATATTGTCACAAGACCCCGTCTTTACATAAAAACATAGGCAGGTCATTTCAAAGGCTGCACAGTGGTATAGCAGGTTATGCTGGTGCCTCACAGCTCATGAACTATGGTTTGGGTTTGTGTGGAGTTTGCATGTTCTGTCTCTGGATTTCATCCAGATGCTTTGATTCCTCCTATGGCAATAGATTGACAACTCAAAACTTAATGATTCAAACTACAATGACCCCGCAATGGACAAGTGCTTGAAGAAAATGGGCAGATGGAAAAATCCATCCATTAATTATCCTTAGCTGCTTGATCTACACAGGGCTGTCTAGAATTTATCCTGAAATAACTGGGCACTAGACTAGGAAACCACACCCTAGACAGGACAACAGTCCGTTGTAGGTTAGCCACAAATCTTCACATATTGGGCAATTTAGAGTGACCAATGAACCTGAAATCATATCTTGTGATTGTAGGAGAAAACTCATACTGACATGGGGAGAACATGTAGACTAACAGCCCAGGTTCTGTGAAGTAAAAACTGCTGCACCACCATGCTGCCCTTAAAAAGAAAACGTTAATAATTTAAAATGGACTCTGTTAAAATCAGCTACATCACACAACAAAAGTGGTTTTCACTTCTGCAAAAAACCAAAAACACCTTTTATATTTCTTAACCTTCCAGAAGCTGTTGGCTGAGTTTGAGGTCACTTGTTGGCTTCGTTACTGAGAATGAGGCAACCTGTTTCCCATAGAGCCTCCCATGGTGACCCCCTTCTTCACCAACACACAACAAAGATCCTCCTAGTTTCCTACATCTGGCAACTCGATAGAGTGCAGTCAGTGGAATATAAGCATAGTAAAGCACTATGATGGAGCTGTATGGCTGGCATGGCTGACTTTTCCTTTAGACGCATTAATTCCAGCATCTGCATCCTGAGCACCAGCTTTGTACAATGAGCAAAGTTCATCACTCTGCTACAGTCTTCTTCTTTTACAATCTCTCTCTCACACACACATACGCACATGCACACGCACACACGCACACACACACACACACATGCACAGAGGAGACATTAATTTGGGGTACCTCACCTTGCTCACAGTTCTTGCCCCCAAAGCGTAGTGGGCAGTCACAGAAGTACGTGTTCCACTTGTTTATGCAGGTGCCACCATTTTGACACATGTTCTTGGAGCAGAAGTCATGTTTTGCTGCGCAGCCTGTACAGATATGACAAGATCATTGAAGAAAATGTTGGTCGTAGAAACAGTATTAAGCACAACCAAGACTATCACACATTTGTTTAGTACTATCATATTGAAATGTAAATATATAAAATATATGAAAAAAATTAAAGCAAGCACTAATTTAGTGCTTTTATTATTTACTATAACAGTTTAGTAGTTGTATGTTTAAAGCACATCAAAGCCAAAAAGAGCTGACTGCCCAATGGGCTGCTCACCTGCAGCGGTCCCATTGTTGGCAATGAAGCCTGCCATGTCAATGGGCTGGCTGTCGATCGTGAGGTTCCTTATGCAGCCCACAAAGTCACGATTTCTTACGGGGAAGTCCTCAGGCAAGTTTGGTACCCCACCCAAGAGCAGTGGGCCTGTGAGGTCCAAAGACCTGTAGAGACAGGACAGATGGTGACTCAGAGGTCCTTGAGTAAGTGATTGAGAAGCCAAGAAGATAAACCCTGGTTTTTCTGAATGATGATGAATGTATGTATTTATGTATGTGCTATTTTATTACTACAATTTTGGTAATAGGTAGATAGTGGAGCTGTATTGAAAGCAAGGTTCATTTACTTGTTTATTTAGCAAGATATTTTTCCAGTTGTGATACTCTTTTGTAAAATATAACAGAAGAACCTTTCCTTCACCTTTCTCTTTCAACCTTTTGTTTATACAGCAAGTGTTATTAACTACAACACCACCTTGACCACTAATATACCTCTATATGACTTGAGAAAGAAAGGGTATTACTTAGCTGTATGAGAATGTTCTGGAAAGTGGGCTTTGGCCCACATTGGTCAACACAATGGTGACTACACAGACTTTACCTAGGAAGCAGGTTAATCAGGCTGGGAAATTAAGGTGCTGAAGTCTCAAATTAAGGACTGGTGATGTAATAACGGCAACATGTAATGTGCTAACAGAGCTATTTCCACACAGCAGTCAGTATTGAGAGGTCATGTGATTTTTTTAAGTTCCCCAGTTACAGATCTAAAAACCAAAGACTCAGACTCTTAGGAATTGGTATAATGCTGCCTTGTTTTTCCAAATAATTTTAATTGTCCTGAGGAGTAATTTGAAATACATTAAGGAACCGCAGGTCTGATATATTGTTCAGTTTTGTGGTCAGCCAAGGTTGCGCGGGTTGTACCGGTCGGAAAGAAATGAACAGCTCACCTGAGCACTGAGTGGCACAGGGAGTTACCAAACAGGTCACTGCTTATCGGACTGGAGAGACTGGTTCTGTGATTATGCAGGGTTCATTTTCGCTGTGCTTAAGTGTTTATTACATTTGTTCAAGCCCATTTTTTGCCTCACTACTCAATCACTCCATCTTTCTGGCTGTGGCTTCTGGTTTAAGAAACAGAAACACTTAAAATGTACTAAGTGAACTGAAACAAGGATTAAAGACCTTAAAGACCTGCAGAAATCAGGAGAGTTGCCATGAACCAAGAACAATTTTTTTGCAAAAACTTTTAATAAAGCATACAAGTGGCTTCTTACTTTCAATATGAGACGGAAACTGAGCACTGCAGAAACTGTCCAAGAACTCTAAAACTGGAAGAGGCCAAGCAATTAGCAGCCCTACACCAGGTTTCTGAAGGAAAAAGAATAGCTGTGAAGTGAAGCGTGATGGCCAGAGGCAGACAGGAAAAGGCTCACTTCTTTTGTCCCATCTGGGTGCCCTGGGCGGCGCACGAGTAATTCCCAATCTGGCTGCCAAAGCGTACCGCCATGGCAATGTCACAGTCGTCCACAGCAACCACAGCCACCTTCTCCCCTGAGGGTCCATGGGGAATACCAAGACGTCCAATGTTGGGCTTTAAGAGAAAGAAGTCACATGATCACAACAGGACTCAACTGACAATGTAATAATAAAACATCAGACACACGTAGAGAAAGGGGGTGAAAAAGTTATACCTATTCCCTGACCAGTTTCACTACTGCCAGATGGAATGGAATTTTGACAATATTTTTCATTCAAGCTAAATGTTAACTTATTACAGTGGGAACCTCTTAACTTACAATCCAGATAAATTTTTCACTATTCCATGGTAATCAGTCTCTATCCTTTCTATCCTCCAAATCATATCACTCCAAGCAAAAACTTACTGGTGTTCATTTACAGTCCTGAGGAGCCTAAGGAAGAGGAGCTCACAAATCCATCCATGAATAAACACTAACCTCAACCCTATCCTACATGAACTTCACACAGAATAAGCTGAATTTAAAGGCACAGTCCAGAAGTTGGGAGGCAGCAATAGTTCTTCCTGCTGTGTAACTCCAGAACTCAGAAACAAAAAAATAAATAAATAAGAAAAACTCCTTCTCAATGCCTGTCTCATTCCCTCCTTATATACCTTGCATTTACAGGCCAATTACTAGATAGAAAATCTGACCTTCAACCACATTTAACAGCAGTCTAGCACATGGCAAAGTGTCCCTGACAGTATGCAATCCGTCTGTGCCCAAGCCATAGCTAATGTCACCCTGTCACAAAAAAGGCTCGTCTGAAGCCAAATGAGTTAAATAGTGTGAGAGGGGCTGTAGTTTGCAGAAAACAAAGCATGCTCAAAAAAGTGATTCTGAAAGCAGTCGGTAGGTTCACACTGCACCGATGGACAGCACCATAACAAATGGGTGTTACGAAGCCAGCTATGTTTAGACAAGTACACCTTTTTATCTCTCCCGAAAACAGTAACCCAGTCCCCTATGTTTGCAACTCAATCCTCAAACACACAATATATAAGAAATTCCAGTCTGATTCTTGTTATGCAGCCGCTAGAGAGAGATTACTGAAGCAGACCAACCCAGGAACTGGTTTACATACTCCAAGAACAGACTTGGGAGCAAAAGCGTTGGATGTTTGATAACAGAGTTCACCTCAGGCAAGGAGCTTTGTCCTGCCTGGTAAAGGTGGCTGCTGGGATTGCTCTTTTCCAGTGGGTTAAAATCTCTTGATGAGGCCTACCCATCTGCAAACAGGGGTAGGTGGTGCAGATTTCCTGCGTGGACGGAAAAATAATGGGAGCACTTCATCTGTGAGACACCTGTCTATTGGGCACAATGAATCAACAGGAAAGTCTACAAAATAATTCCAGTTTGGGCCATAAATCAAGGAAGACATTTGTGAATTTAGAAATATAAGGAGCAAACAAAACACTCCCAGTACTTTCAGACCTGAAAGAAACACACCTGTGGAAGGCAGCTATGGATCAGTGGGGGTAATGTGAGTTACACAGTCTGCTTGCTTGTGGACGGAGCTCAGCATGTAAGGAGTGACAGTAGCCAACAGCTGAATGCTTCTGGCATTCCAGGACCCACCACAAGAAGATGTAAGGGGCAGATTAATGCCACTGAAGAATGTAAACCAAGCTCAGTACAGCATCTACAGACACATCCACACTGTGCTGCATATTAACTGCCATACCTGGAAATTGTAGCTCTTCAGGTGCTGTGTACTCTTCCTCATAATAGCAGTCAGAGTCATAATTACACCCACAGCCTTAACGACAGTACAGTCAGATTAAGATTCTGTTTAATCATGGGAGCAGTAAAAGAATTTTTTCACATCTTGACACCCAACCCATGTAGGAAAAGTCAGAGGGCACTTCAGGTTGGAGCTGCTTCTGCACAGGCTGCCACAGCCCAGAGCAAATGCAACTGCACAGATGCTGGCCCAGATGTGTCATATGGGGGTTCATTTTGTCTAATATTGGGGCACAGCTGTGAGGAACCCACCCCATGTGAAAACTATAAGCACATTGCTCCACATGCATCAGCACACACCCTCTTTCTCCAACCCTTGTGCCAAAGGGGGGGGGAGGCACTTGCCAGTTTTGCGACCCTGGGGAAAAGCCTACAGGGGTATACATGTTTCACACAAACGGCAAGGATCACACTCTGTTTGCCCAGCTGTCCCACCACAAGTGTTCCACTCAATTGCAAATAGCTGCCACTCTGAACCTGGCAGAGCAGCTGTTGTAAATCACAGCACAAACCCTCACTGGAGCCTTTGGAAAAAGGAAGCCACAACTTATTTTTTAATACAGATGTCCGATTTAATGACTTCTCAATTTAGTGTTGAACAATCCTATTTCAAACACTGCAAACCAGAGTTATAGGGGGAATATTTTTTGAAAACAGAGGAATAATACAGATACAGTTCCATGTTCCAAGTTCCATGCCCTCAGTGAATTAGTTTTTAACGTGAGATTTGACTCAAAAATACAATCTATCCTCAATTTTCTGGAACTCGATTTTATAGATTCTGGTTTTTATGAATCGTTGCAAAAATATTCCAGAAAAAAACTGAAAAATTATGAATATTAAAAAACTTTTTGTAAATGTGATGTGATATTAGGGAACACACACACACACACACACACACACACATTATTTTTTCAGTTTTTATATATATATATAAAATAATATAAAATGCGGTGCAAAAGTTTTAGGCAGTTGTGAAAAATATTTTAAAGTGATGATCCTTCCAAAAATAATGCCATGAGTAGTTTTTATTTATCAACAAACTTCCTAGAAAGTGCAACAAGCAGAAAAAGCCTAAATCAAATCAATATTTAGTGTAACCGCTCTTTGCCTTTAAAACAGCATTAAATCTCTTAGGTACACATACATGCAGTTTAAGGTACTCGGCTGGTTTGTTGTTCTAAACATCTTGGAGATCTTGTCTCAGAGTCATAACGGCTCCTTATTCACTGTTTTCTGCATATAACTCATTATGTTATATGTATGTTTCAGTTACACTGTTTACTTTAACTCATTTTATTAGGCACATTACAAGTTCATGACACATTGCATTAGATTTTAAAAGTGTTACTGCTGTACACAGAACAGTACTGTACACTGTCACAGTAAAAAATTACTCTTTAATTTCACTTCTGATTTTTCCACACTTTTACCGTATCCAAAAACCCCTTACCCCATAAAGTCAAGAATATTGAAGATGGACTGTACAACCCTTAAGGTCCCATGCTTTGTCTCAATGGCTGTGTGTTCCAGTCAGAGCAATGTTCTTGATCCACACATCTCCTGATGTACAGCAGGTGATCAAGTAAAACAGAGTAGCAAGGAGCTACTTGCAAGAGCTGGGTCGTGACCAAAGGACCACAAAATGCAGGGTGAACACACATGGTTAGTTGAGTGAGTGCAGAAACACTATACTGCAGTCACAATGTAAAAACACACTGGCTCGAATGCTGCTTATGCCACACACAGTGTAGGTGACATAAACATGTTGACAAAACTGAACTACCTAATGCCAGAGGTGTACAAAAGTTACAAAATGTGAGCTAAGCTCCAGTCTGAATCTTACTATCAACAAGGACATTGGCAGCAAATGGATTTTCCTCCTAAAGTCCAAAGTCATGTGTAGAAGAAACAATGCAGAACCACTTCTGCACCCTTTCTTATCATGAGTACCGCACAAGTGGTTGCCAAAAGTTCACTTCAACTTAACAGCACTGACTGTATCCCTACCCTTCCATTATACTAAGTTTTTCCCAAGTAAAAGAAACGTCTAACATGTGTCAGGGCTGCTGCATGCAGTTTCTGCAGCCCTGATACATGTTAGATGTTTATCATTATTATCATAAATCATATTTTTATCACATTATATGATATGATATAGTATTATCATATGAAACATCAAGTGAGCACCCAAAGGTATTACATCTCTTTAGTCTTAAGTGGCTCAAAACTAAACAAAGCAAGCGTGGAGGGAGGACATCCTTTTGAACACAATGTCTGCTGTCTGTGTAATCTGGCTGTCTGGCTCTGGATAGCACGGGCTGCAGAAATTGTGGTGGAAAAGGAAAAGGAGAAAAGGAAGCACCACGAGGAGCATGTGGGGTCGGAAGCACCTGTAGTGTGGCTGCTCCCTGGCCTCCTTGAGGGTCCCAAGCCATTACCTCATTCCCCACTGGCACTGTAAAGCTAAGAAGCTAGAATTACCAAGGGAAGCCTATGCACTTCAACAGTAGGGCAGCCTCAGGACATACAACGAGTGTGTTGTTTAATGAGTCATTGGACAAGGGGCTCATTTCAAAGCTATACATTACAGTGGTCATATTACTGACCCTGCTATTACAAACTCCATTAATCAGTTACACGTCATTTTTTGGAAGCAGGAAACAGGCACGTGTTTTGTTCTGTGGTTTTCTTTTCAAGTATGCAACAAAGGACATGGTGAGAGACCAGCAAAGGTTTAATTTTGCCTGCTATTCACAGCACACACTTACACACACTTGAACATCACCACAGCTCTCAATGGGTCAGGTTCTTGAACAAATTAAATAAATTATATAGATGGAATTCTGACAGAAAGGTTTGCCAGGTTCTCCTTTCTCTGACACAAATTGGACAGGTGGACTGTGCTGCAAATACTGTGCAGCATCTAGTCCTTAAAGAAAGGATGTTTATTAATGTATCCAGAATGTGAGCAGGAGGTAAGTGAAGAAAGGGGATGTAATGAAGGAGTTTGAGGACCTGAAGGCCCTATTTCTGAATGCAGTGGTACAGCTTGACTTCCACACAGCCTCCCACAGCACAATTCACTGTGCCACCCTTTTAAAACAGGCCACATGTACCGTACAGAAACATGCGCAGCGGGACATGTTCAGCACAGTTTTCTGAATGCAAATACACATGTCCAGGTTCTGCACCTGTCAGCCCAAAACATCTGAGCGAAGGCCACTTTCGACTCAGTGGAATGCGGTTTGGTGGCAGCAAAAACAGAACATTGCTGAAGCACTCAAAGTATGCATCTTTTATTAAAACGACTTGCAATGACCTTAATCCTAGTAAAGGTACAATCAGCCTTGTGATCAAATAATGACTCCTGAGCTAAAGGGGAAGTCAGTCAATGGCTTAGTTCCCATTAAGCAAAATACCTGACGGATCAGACGGACCAACCTTTGCATCTTTTGTGTAAGTATTAAGCACAGCTGACAGATGGCATTTGTGTGTAATCCCACTAGCATAAATGTGCTCTTAGGGCAGGAAAACATGGTTTGTGGACTTGTGCGACAACTAATTGCCATACCTCAAGGTTATTATAGTAGGACACCAGACAAGAAGATGAGAGATTAATCCTTCATTGACAGCTTCTTATCATTGCCACTGAGTCAACATGACAAATAATGGCCCAAAAGTCACCATATATATGAAACAGAGTAAGTAGTCTGCTCCTGAAATCTGATGGAAGTTAACACCCAAAGTTCTGTGATGTGCCTGCTGTTGTTTGGAGAGGTCATGAAAGCGGTCACAATTATGCCACTTAAATGTGAACAATATGTGGGCCCAACAATACAGCATGCTGACTCTCGTGTCAGGCACATCGTGGACAACATCAAATGTGTTGCCGCACAATGATGGGCGGCTGGATCATGCAGTTAGTGAGAGCTCCCCATCCTGGTAAACAAAGTAGGCTCCCAAACAACTGGTGTACATTCTAGTGATTCCTACAATCCATTAATTAATTAGTTAGTTTTCTCAAAAAAACCCTCCCACTGGCAGCTTTCTGAAAGAGGAAGGATTGTGGATTTGCACTCACACTGGTCAATTCTCCCCAAGAGCTGGACTTGCTGACAAATTTGTACAGTATCAGCGTACACTGCTGAAATCGGCATGACAACAGCTAACTGTGTCTGTCTCCATGCTGTCAACCACAGGGTATAGTGAGGGACAAGATAAAATTCCTCCCTGTTACTAAAACCCTGTTCTAGCAGTAACCTGACCTTGGCTATCTGAAGAAATATGTCGGCGCAAAAGGCAACACCCACCCTCCATCTGGGCTGGAGTAATAAGCTGAAACATGACCATCCACAGCTCACAATAAAAGCCATGCTTACTACAGCTGGACACACAGCAGGAATGCCAGCACGAACACCAAATTTAGACATGTAAAATAACTGAAAATGGTGACCGTGTTAGATTTTTAAGATGGTTTACCTTTGTAAAAGAAACATGTCCAGTTAACAAAGTATTAACACATTCATAAGATTATTATTTATTTACTTAGATACCACCTTTGTCCAAGGTCCATTGTTTTCTTACAATTATTCACCCTTCTGTATAGTTGTGTAGTTTGTACTGTATAAATTCTGGGTAAGTAAAAACCTGGGTCCTTCAACTGCTAGGTGACAATGAGCTGCAGTACTACCTGCTGTCCAAGGTATTGAACTCAAGGACTAAGGACTGTCTGGCACTGCTGCAACCATAGCTACTATCGGTTTCAACATATTTGTTATCGGATAATTTGGAAAAGATCCACAACATGACAGATAAGCTGAAAGCATCTTTTAACTGTACTAAACAGCCCAGATACCTTAAACCTCAGAGTGCCCCAAGTGAACAGAAATGTTCACCCTCCCTTTTCCCCACATTCCACAAAATATGCCATAAATTCAGTTCCTGTTCCATCTTCCTGCCTGTGAGCAGACAGGCAGTGATGCACTTTGTACATGTTCCATCAAAGACTATGCTGAAAACAAACGTCATAAATTTCCAACTAGGCCAGGCACTTCTCTTTGCTTGGAGCACAGGAGCAAAGGAAACGGTGCTTTCTGTTCTGTGCTCAGTCTTGAAACCTCAATAAATTATTTGTCTAAATTAGAGATTTCATCTTTAGACTGTTACTTAAGGAGATTTAACTTTTTTTATGCCAACTTTTAACAGCCATAATTACTCTTTCTGAAAATCAGAAATAAACCCAACAGAAAGTCATCACCTACAACTGCTAGTGAAAATGTCATTTTCAGACTGAACACAATTTTTCATGTTAATGTGTTTTAATCTTTAATTTTTTTGTTTATGAACTAATGTATATTCATGCCATAAAGGACTGCAGAGAGATTTAGAACCAAGATCATTCTGTGACCCTGAACTATCAATTTCTAGAGAGTAACAACCAAATATTTATTCATTCTTTACACTATTACATTTGTTCATTATCTGTCACTTTTTTCCAAAGTGACTTGTAATGTTAGTTTTGCACACAAAGCTACTATCAGTTATTCACCCATTGATTAAGATGGGAAATTTCTATTCTATTAGTTGAGGATATGGACTTTGATCAAGAAAACTACGACGTAAGTGGGGATTCAAACCCAGTTCCTTCCTTGGGAATATGACATATGCACGCCTGCACTATACACAGAAATATGTTCTCTATGTAGTTAAGAGACATCTGTGCTATAAAATATTCTGAGTATCATACAATTTCAGTTTACAAATTAAACATCTCTACAAGTGTTCACTATGGCACCTTTGTTCAAGACCTGTTTATTGTCAAAACCTGTATACAGCAGGCATACAAGGGAGCGCAAAACAAAGATCTTCAGAGCCACAGTGTGCAGAATTGAGTTTAGAATATAATTTTAAAAAATTAACACACACACACACACACACACACACACACACACACACACACACCGGCCAATTAACTGGGAATATCATTCTAATACTAGGTCAGACCCCCTTTGCTCTCAGAACAGCCTGAATTCTCTGTGACATGGATTCAACAAAGTGGAAACATTTCTTAGTGATTCTGCTCCATGTTGACGAGCGTCACGTAATTCTGCACATTTTTCAGCTGTTCATTCATGCTGCCAAACTGCTGTTCTACCATATCCCAAAGGTACTCTATTGGTGTCAGATCTGGAGACTGGAGAGGCCAATGAAATTTACTGAACTCAGTGTCATATTCGTACAACCAGTTTGACATGTCTTGTGCTGTGTGACATGGTGCATTACCATGCTGGAAGCAGCCATTAGAACATGGGTAAATTCAAACGCTGTTCCATTAGTATTAGGGGCCCAGTGATTGTTGCTCCTCCTGCTCTTCCTCTTCCAAAATGCATCCACCTGAACTATCCAGCTTAAATCACAGTAAACGCAGTGAAACAGCAAAAACCTATTCGGATAAAGTGGGGAGGAGACTAATGAGGAAAAATGTGAAAACAGCTGATAAAACACCAGCACATGCACACATTTGAATGTTTCACTTTGGATAAATTTGTAACAGTATACAATAAAATTTATTACAATATATACATTATTTTTGCTGCAATACACTGTGCAGTACAGTATGGTATTTATTTGTGGATTTTTTTTACTTATTTTGATTTTTATTTGTTTAGTTTTTTATTTGAATAAACTTTGGATAAAAATATGTCACAGTAAAGGTATCATTCGGATACCAATATTTAAGTATTAAGTTTCAAGTGATGTAGTTCTATTGTATAACAGAACCGTAATTCTACACATATGGCTACACAGCCAAGTAACCAACTGGACAAAAACCCAGCTCTCCTCTAACAAACTTGCCCACCAACTGGTCCACCTCTTCTTATAACAATATTGCAGTATTTTCATCTACTATGTTAAAGTTAAAAAAGTTTTTAATGTGTACATTTTATTGTGTTATGATAATTTTTTTCTGTTTAAACTCAACCAACAATTACAGTATTCAAGTAACCATAAAATATTAATATTTATGAAATAATAAAAAAATGTTTAAAAACTTTAAGTGCTAAGTGTGCCAAAGAACAAAATAACAAGCATATGACCCAGAGGAAATGTGTGGCATGTGCAAGTCAAGGTTAAATGAACACAGCTGGGCTGCTGTGGACAGAAAGAGCAAAGCTCCATCACCGAGGCGTTTGTGTTGATAACCTCTTCCTCCCGGGTCAAGAGAAACTTGCTTTGAGGATCACCGCAGGACAGCTGACACGCTTCCTCCAAATTAGCACCAACACCGTTTAGTGTCTGTAACACAAGTTCTCCTGTGACACAAGCACGGGGGGGGGGGTTTTTCCAGGAAGCGACAAATACAGTTGGTATGCTGTCAAACCCCCTTACTACCCCCACTTTACAGGGGTTACACCTGGGTCAGGACCCCTGAGTTATTCCATCTAAAAGCATTCTCACTTCCATCAACATACTACATTCATGTTTATTCGTTCACCAGGGGCTTTTTTCCAATGTGACACACATGCAGAGTACTGTGCAATTTCACTTATTTTTTAATTTGCATATAATTAGCTACATTAAAACTTTCCTTTGCTTCAGATTATCTGTATCAGCAATATTTCTTATTCTTATTGCAATAATGTCCCAGTAGATCAGAGTCCAGTGACCACAATTTGGACCGGTGTGGATTTTATACATTGTTCACCACCCAACGGACTATAAATCTGTTCATACTTGCACAGTGCTTTCACTAAATTAACTACCTTTCTCAGGGAATACCCAGCTCTCAGTTCTGTACATGGATATCAAAAGGACATTTCCTGGAATTTAGACTCCAATTTTCTGCTGCTCAGATTTGCATCATTTAAAGAAGCCAGCCTGTTACTGGATACACTTATCAAATGTAGGTGGTGCAGAGACACCTGGATTTGTTCCATTATGCCTGAAGACAGCTCTGCCCCCAGCTCACACCCCTCACCCTCATATACCACCTATTGCAGTAGCTCCCTCAGTCCTAATGATTGCAGATGGGCAGAGACACATGCAGGACACACTGCACAGAAAACACCCCTTAATAATATCCACATACTATATTTTACTGTTCCTTTTAAGTATTTGTCAAAATACCAGAACTGCCACTTTCCCTTGTTCTTCTCTTGGTATTAAATACATCTGAATTTGACAACCCATTAAACCCTATATTTACACCTCTACTGGATGGTATGAGAAATCACTCTGCAAAGACAAAAAAAAACTTCTCTTTTTACAGGTCAGTATAACAAAACAACGGCCCCTGTCTCTCATGCCATAATGCCACTTCCTCTGACATAAACACTGAAACCTTGAGCTCTGCTATTTAAAAATATCCTTCCCCAGGACATCAGGTTGGTTAGGCAAACCTAAACAAGTTTGAAGCCTGAAAAAATTACTGATTCAAATGTTCCAATTTTCAAAATTTTCTTGCGTTTCATAGTTTCTTTCATCCTCTAGCGCATGTCCTTCAAGAAAACCTACACGCACAGCATGCCATGAAAAGTGTCAGTTCCTACAACAACCACTAAGGCCTTCCTCGTATGAACTGCAAAACTGCAGCTCACCCTAGGCACAGAGCTTTTCCCCAGTATGTAGCAGGGCAACACTGGAGAGCTTTCTGCAACTTACCTCTGACTGCAAAACCTAAGGCAAAAGGGTGTCTAGGGAGGGATTAAACTGTAATCTGGAGGTGCATCAGAGCCCACATTGCATTCCAGTAAAGCTTTAGACCTCTACGTAACTGACTAATATTCCTCTGCTGCATGCAAATGGAAACAGGGAAGCACATGACTCCCACCAAAGTACAACTATTCGAGGTACTTGCTTTAAATTTATAAAGTGATGATACACTTCAACAAATGTGCAAATCTGCTCAATAATGCTTATTAACAATAAATGTACTAAGAGGTTTGTCTCTCCAGATTTAGAAAGACACCTCTGTGCTAAAGGCTCTCACTCTGATGAACTAGAAAACCCTGTAACTAAGTAAAAATGGATGTTAATTACAGAAAATTCAGTGTGTGCTGCAAATCCTCAAGTCTTTGTGGTGTTTCAACTATGCAGTTGCAGATGAGATGCAAGTGCATATTTAAGTCAGTCTGATACCACAAATCGCGTTTCCTCCTGAACTCTGACAGCTGTGCTCTCTCAGGGACTCTGTCCGCATTCCTTCCCTTCATAGCAGGAAATAAAACCTACACCCACCCATCCACTATGCCTGCTCCCACTGCCCCAGCAAAGACAGGTCCATCTGCAGGGACACACCGCTGGTCCCGACATACACTTGCTGGTTAGCTCGAGGGTTAACAAAGAGGAGGTATCACACTCAGCAGCAGCAATAACAACAAAGAATCCGAGCATGCAACAGTGAAACAAAAGGTATATGCTGAGACAGGCTGGGAGGTAATTCACCTTAGTGGTTCCCATAGAGATGTACACAAGGGACACGCTTTACGAGAACAAACAGAACACAGCGGAATGACTTTACATGTTGAGATCTGTAAACTACATGTGATTCACATATTTACACAAAGGGGAAAATTTTCGAAGGAACAGTCCTTAATAAACAACTAATTGAAGTGTGTCACAACTGACATGGCAATAAAAGACAGAACTTTAGATCATACTTCTACCATTAAAACCAAATAACATCCAGTAAAGGCAGACTTCTATACCTCCGTAATATATTAATGATATATTTCTGTTCTATAATCTCTGCAGGCTGTTTTTTAATGGAAAAAAGTGTAAACCTTGAGGCAAGAGAGGTGTGACAGAATTTACATAATTTCCCAGTTGTGGTGTTCCAAGGTGGTGCTGCAAAACTGACTGTGACTGTATTTTTTGCTCAGTCACAATGCAGAATATTACTGCCACATGAGCTATGGGCAGGTGGGCAGACTGGTCAGATGCTGTCACTGTCACTCACCTTGTTGTAGTAATGCAGCTGCACCGAGTGCCACTGACCATCGCTGACACCCCCAGTGACAAAAGGTGATACCGTGGTTTTTGTCTCTCCTGGAGGGGCGAAACAAGGAAATATCAGAGTTTTACATGAAGTGCGTGTGCCAACTTTTCGACTATGCCTTGATTTCTTTTACACAAACAATGGTTTTGCTAAAAGGAGAAGAAAAAAGTGTTCTTTTTCTCTGCATAGAAACAAAAGTTTCACAAAGCAGCTTCACAGAAATGCCAATAAATCACAGGTTGAAAACCTCCAGAGAATCTCGTGTGAATGCTATTCATTGAGCAGAACCGATCAACAAAGATTTAGAGGCATTACTGAGTGTTTACAAAAGGTAGGACCGACCTGTGAGACTCTACCAAAAGCCACAAGTAACAAAGCAACCACATTTACCATGTCCTTTAGAGACTGTTGGGGAATTTTCCAGACCATCGAAGCTTCACAATTCAGTATTAACAACTTCAATAATGTAATGAACCATCATACTCACTCTGTGCAGAGCTACTGTCACTTTAACGTGCATTACCAGCCCAGGAAGATTGGTTTAACAGTGCTTTGTTCTGTGATACAGGTTGCACAGAAAAAAAAGACTCTTGATATCTCCTGTCGGGAATTATCACTGTTTGTAGGAATACTGCCAATTCTGAGCCTATGAAGGCTGTAACCTGAGGTCACTGGCGTGGGTGTGGGGGGTGGGCCTGTTTTGGAAAGCAGGGTAAGGAGGGGGATGTGTGTGTTATCGCACTTTGACCAGCTGCTTCCTCAGTCAGCTCCCGCCGATGGATGAACGAGGGCCGGCACACTTCGCAGCTCATACCTCCAGCTCTCCCCGTGGCACGTTTCTGCTGGCTGCCTAGCAATATCTAACTGTGAATATCTAACAAGTGAAATCATATGCCTGAGATAATCATGACCAATTATTCGGCAGTGCCTTTCTCCAAGACAACTCACAGTGTTAGGCTTATAAGCTACTTACACTGCTTTATCCATTTATACAGCTGGGTAATTCCTACCTGAGCACCTCACAGTAAGTAAATTGGTTAAGGGTATTACTGTAGGAGTGGGGATTCAAGCTAAGAACCTTCAATTGCAAAGGGACAGCTCTTTTTTCTCTGCTACTTGCTGTGCCCTACTCAGGATGACCCGAGAAAGTTGGGCTAGCATGCAAAGAATACACTAATAAGGAATATGCAAGAAATGTCAAAAAGTGAATTGCAGTAAAAGTTACTACACTATCACGGATGTGATTGTTTCCTCGGCATTACCAATACTACGATGAGAGAAGATATTATGTTGACTGTCTGATACCTGTAGAGAAGGTCAGCTGAACCTGTTCCTCAGTGATCTCCAGGGCAATAAAGTCGTGCTTCTCATTGAACCTGCCATTATACAGCAAGAGGGCATTCCTCTCCCGGGTTGCAAACCTGTGGGGCCATCAGGAAGAAGCCTGTTAAAAACGTCTCGCACTGAAAGACAATGCCACATCCAAATAGCTTAGCTACACACAACTGAACGTGTACATGCAGAAATTAGAGCAGCTGTTAGAAGGCCAGCTGGAGATGTTGGGATCAGATCAGATGTTTGGATTATTTTGATTCCTAAAATATGACCCGATCATCATCTACGTCATCATAATAAATAAAGACAATTTTATTTAACATACATAACATTTTACCCTTCCATATCAGGACAACAAATGGTTTAAACAATCAAGGTCACTGGTACAAAAAGTATGTGAAGCTCTAGGATGATGGCATCTCAAAAAGAGGCTAACATGTGTTCTGGTCATTTCAGGTTTGGGTTTGACCTGCCCTGCTGTATAAAAAACAACACATTTACCTGCTCTTCACAACAGAATTCTGTTGAAGTACAACCTCAGAGAGAGAGTGGTTGAAAATCATAAGACTAAAAGGCTACACTAGGACACTTGGATTTCTATCAGGCCACAGTCTTGCAGAAAGTTACAAAGGGAAGGAGTTCAACACCACTGCTACTCTCCTGAGGAGTCTGTGTCCTGTAATGATCACTTTAAGGTAATTTAGTATAGTCCTCAAATAAGGGGCAAAGAACCTGTGCGTTGTCTTGCAGTTGACTAGTGTTCATGAGTCTACCATAAGAAAAATGCTGAACCAGAGTGGTGTTCATTGTTTTTCTCAAATGTACACAGACACACAAGGTAATAGGTGAAAGAGGAAGAGGCTGCAAACAAAGAAGAGGGAGAGAGAAATGGAAAAGAACAGCCAGGGGCAGCATGAACGGGCGCTCAAGTGAGCAACCAACAGGACATGGGCACCACAAACTGGCAGTGTGAGCCACACCTCAGCAAAACTTCTGCAGGGGAGAAGAGGTAGGGCTGCTGAGGGTGACAGGAGTCATAGACCAGATACAACGGGCCAGCACCACAGGAAGCCAAACAATGATAACATCTCCAACATCGCAGACTGCGTCCTGTTTCCACGGCTGTTGCCTGCCCACACCAAAGCCCTCAGAGAGCTCCTTCTGAGATTTCTGCCGTCAAATTGCCCCTACCCCTGTAATACCCTCAGGCAAGGTGCTTACCTAGCACATTTTCAGCAAAAATAACCCCACTGTATACATAAGTAACTAATGGTAAGTATCATCATATACAAGCCTAACATTGGAAGTTGTCATTTGTCATCTAGCGTCAGCTAGATGAACAAATGATAATGCAGATCCATAACCCCTTATCCGAAACCCTTGGGGCCAGTTGTGTTCAGAATCTAGAATTTTCATGAATTTTATAAAGGTAATATTATACAAATGTAGCATTTTATGTAACACCCCCAGCAGGTTCTGGGGCTGCACCAGAAACACATTAATATTTCCTCAGCGAAATGTATGAATATCGACACTAAGTTGTATAAATAAAGATTATAAATACTATAATAGTTTATTCACAGTTTATTTATATGGTAATTAGCTGGTAAATGAAATAGTGGGAAAAACAGAGGCCATAAATACTCCAGTACTTTTTATTTCTAAGGAAAACTTTCAGTATAACTTGAGACATACACGAGTTCAAACTAAGCTGAATACCTGTAGAAAAAAATGTTTCTCACACCTGGTCGTATGAGGATCTTGCAAAAACTGAGTCTTCAGAGCTTTTTAAATTTTGGAACTGTAGATTAGGGATGTAATAATAATTATTCCTGTAGTGTCGTGTTGCACTATCCCTTGCTGCACATGTTCATCAGTCTACTGCTCTCTATATTTTATTCATTGATCTGGCTGGATCTCGGTAATTTGACAAAATTCCTAACCAAACTTTGTCACTGCTGTTTCTGCGCTCAGATGAGATGAGATGAGGGAAGCTTAAGGTTTGGTGTTCCCTGGCAGCCCAGATATGTCCCAACATGTCGAATACACAGACAAAGATCCTGTGCGCTGTTTGTCAGCAATGCCACATATCCCGCTTATTAGGGGTTGTTCCAGAAGATCTACCCCTGTGCACGTGATCCATTTACACCATCATGTCATTACTGGGAAACCGTACAACATGTTGGAATGTCATCACGGCAAAGGACTCCACACTACGCTCAGGGAAGTTTCAGAATATACTGTAAATAATAGTGCAACTCATTTAATAATCCTTCTTTGGGGAAAAGAATTTATAGGGTTATTTATTCAAGAGGTGCCTTTTGAGGACACCATAAACAAAGAAAAGGAACTTGTTACAGAGTTTTAAAATAGGACAGAAAGGGAAATATTTAGAGCAGGAACTGGGACATAGAAAGAAAGTGGGACACAAAGGTACAGGGAGACACTGAAGTATAAATGACCAAAGTGTTACAGTATTCATGCAGTACTCACATGAACGACAAACTGAAGTGGAACCTCTGACGAAGGCCTCTGAAGGTGACAAAGGAGTGGCCAGGGAAACTGCGCGTGGTCACCTCACAGTAGGGTGTCTCATACTCGCCCGCAGGACACTGGCACAGAAACCCACCCACTAACAGATCCACACACTTGCCTCCATTCTTACACACTCCGGGGACACAGCGGCCTGAGCGGGCATCCACCTCACAGTGCTCACCTGTGCAGGAAGGAGACATGTAAACCACACATGGGAAGTAGGATGGGATTAAATTAAATCCATTTCTAATTTGACCACATCTGATGTTTATGTAGCTACAAATGATCTTGGAATATTTCTTTCCATGTACATAAAATATCTATTAGTCCTAATGTACAGTTCTGAACAATAATATTATTCTAGTTCTAACTGATTAGTTATTGTGCATCTTTTTTAAAATGTATCAATATGAATATAAAGAATTTATAATTATTTATTTTTATAATTTGTTGAACAATTATAATGAATCCAGTGTTAAATCTGTTCAGGTTCCTGAGTGGACATATCTGAAGTGCACCAGAAAAAAACCACACAGTCACTCCCATGTCTGTCACCCCATGTGACTTCTGGCCTTCAGGCTGAGCAATAAAATACTGGCTGCACAAAAACAGCGTGTCTTTCTGCTTGTGTTTGTGCCCCTGCACTCTGTGTCCTGCTCTCTATATTCTGAATGGGTGAATACCATTATCATAATTTGCTGTTCTCCACCACACAATTAGCAGTTAGTTTGTTAATACGCACCAGCAAGTTAGACCGAAAAATACACATTTGCAGGTTGAGGAGTTTATGTAGAATAATGCTTTCCGCTGACAAATATTATAGGACACACAGAAATTTTGTCATCACAATTATTTCTGTTGTAAAAGTAACCTTTGGATACATGCAATTCTCAGGGTGATGAACAAGACAAAGGCCATTGTTCTCTGCTGTGCTGCACACAGAGATGCAAACAATGGTACGTGGAGCCAGGCTGAGTGACGACTAAATCAGATGCAGAGCGCACATACACCATCAGTCCGGCAGGGTCTCCTCACTTCTTGCTCACTGCCGCACAGTCCTGCTCCACAAGTGCCATGTGGAGTTAATATTTGCTGGAACACCACTAAAGCACAACAAGCGAAGATAAAGAGTGGCCAAGGTCGGACAAGTTGATCACTCCTGCTCTCCTGTTTGCACACAGCCACAGTTGAACAACCTTCCCATGGGGGCTGTAGGCAAAGTCAGCTTTGGTCCTTAGCATCTCTACCCCTAAATATATAGTTCTCTTACTGGGATGGTGTTGTAGATTTCACAACTGGAATTTAGAGTGTTCTCAGCCAGAATTCGTTACACTAACAACGGGCAGTGAGCTCTACTAAACACACTTCTCCCCAGCGTGGTACTGATGGTTTGCCGTCTCACAGCAGAGCAGCTATGTGTAGCGGGACACTGGTCGCTAGCTGCCACAACGGAATAATCCCTTTTCAGAGCAAAACAGGCGGATCGGATCCGTTTTCCTCTAATGCGGGAACCTGGAAGGCACCCAGGCTGTCGTCGCCACCATAATGACTGGAAAAACTACCTGGTCTAGATCTGTGACCTTCAAAGGCTGGAGCCCTGCACCGGACTTCGGTGATTAGCGGGTAATTGTCCCCATGTAGGAAGCAGTGGGACAGGATGAAGCCCCTGTTGTGTGGATGTGAGAAGGGACCCTGGTCGTAGCACAGATGGAAGATGCCAATAGCATGTCCTTCTGTGAAGGCACCGGCTGTCTGCAGGGCTCAGAAATGCAAGCTTTCCTCTAACTATTATTGGCCCCTTCCATTTCCACAGTTAAACCCATGAGGTAGAATCCAGTTAGGCTGCATTCTCTTAAAATTTTTTTCTTTCTTGGTAAAAACATTAGGCTCTGCTTTTAAACCGGAATATTTCTCAATATATATGTACAGTACATATAATCACTTCTGTTAAACTATGTTTTTTTTCTTTTTTTCACAATTTTGGAACAGTGGCCAGCTGTATCTGTAGCAAAGCTCCTCATTGTGCCTGGATGTTCATAACAGGGAAATTTTTACAAATATCCTATCCTGTCAAGTTTTGCACCTGTTTAATTGATCAAGGTACTTACCATGTATTGCTCCAGTAAGACCTGACTAGCTTTTTAAATGGGTAAATCTTTGTAAGGTACTTAACACTGTGAGGTGTTTTGGAGAAAATCATCATCTCAAAAAGAACCTTTTGTAGAAAGAGGCAGCTGCTACATGCAAAGAGAGAGCAGGACAACGGCAAGGCACTCTCACCTGTAAAGTCCTCCAGGCACTCACAGGTGTAACCCCCCTCGCGGCTGCGACACTTGCCATTGTTGCGGCAGGGCCCTGAGTAGCATAGGTCGATCTCCGTCTCGCAGTAGTCCCCAGTGAAGCCAGGGGGGCAGCGGCAGCGCAGGCCATTCACCGGGTGGATGGGCCTAAAGAGGACGGTGTCAGAGGCAATGAAGGGCGCCGAGCTGTCAAAGCGCAGCACCGACACACACTTCATGTAGTTCTCACAAGGTTCACGGAGACAGATGTTGTCGTCGAAGGGCAGGACACGCTGGGAGGAGACCAGCGTCAGCAGGGTGCGGTTCAGGTAAATCTGCTCCTGCAGCTCCTCCGATGGCAAGTAGTGTCCAGGTCCGGCACCTGGCCGCAGGGCTGAGAAGGTGACATTGAGGATGCTTCCACGCACATCCGTGTCGTTCTGGATGTTGAACACAAAGACGTCCTCCCGGCCAGTAGACAGCACAGCGGCTACCCCCTCGACAAAGAGCGAGAGCAGTGGAGAGAGGAAGCGTTCCTGGGACATGTTTTCCAGGCGCACAGTGATGCTGTTTGTAAGCATGTCGTCTGTGATAATGGTCACGCGTAGGGTGCAAGTTGCCATCACACGGTGGATCCCATCTAAAAGGTGACAGCCACAGGCACAATGAGTCATCACCAGTCTTAGAGTGTTACCACAGTCTCACCTGCTTATCAAAATATGAACAGTTTGTTATTATTATACGAAATAAAATGTGCAACAGGTGGCATAGTGGTTAGAGCTGGCTTGCACTGGAATACCACCTCCTGCTGTGCTACCCTTGCTACCCTTGAGTAACTGCCTCGCACTGACAGCAAACTTTACCCAAAAATACAGTAAATCTGTGAATCTCTGCAAGTAGCTTAACGCTGTAACAGAGAAATCAATACATGAACAATGGAAAGGAAACCCATTAAATCTGTCATTCATGTCAGTGAACCAAACAAGAGGCACAGAAAAAGAGACACCACACTGTTGGAAGACATACTTCTGAAACACAGACCCTGTGTCCCATCAGTCCCATTCATCATCTTTTCACCAGATCATAAAAAGATGAAACAAGCTAATAAATCACAGTTCCTTGCATTAATGTGACCCTGTGAGCAACCTTGGATGAAGGCATCAGCTAAATAATAATAATAATAATAATAATAATGAGTAATTATTCTTCCGAATTACCCAAATATTTCACATAATCCTACTAAGCTACTTCATCACAAGTCATGGGTGGTATGAATTATTATCCATCCATCCCTTATCATTAACCGCTTTACCATGATAAGGGTTCTGGCAGTCTGGAGCCTATCACGGTGTTACAATATGAAACTATTCCCTCGACAGGATGCCAGTCCATCTCTGGGTAGCCACACACACATTCACACGCTATGGACAATTCAGAGTAACCAATCAACATGTCTTTAAGGGAACAAGAGCACCCAAGAAAAACAAACACAGACACAGAGAGAACATGCAAACTCTAGCCAGAATGAGCTGGTTGATTCCTTTTGGTTTGAATACCCACACCCAGACAGCCCAGATGCTAAGAATATGTCCTGCTCATATGAGACAATGCATTCTACCTCAACCTCTTATTCTGACAATATGCTATCCTGACAAATATTATTCTTCTGTTACAGCTGCCCTGACTGTGTTTTGCTTTTTCTGCTTTCCACAAATCTTCTTTTGCTGAAACAGTTAAAACTTGAAGCAGTGATTCCATCACAGCATAGAAATGGGGGAAAACACTTGTGTCCCATGTCTGTGTTTGTCTTTGCTCCTCATAGCTTAAGCTTTACTTGCTGCATTCCCACCTTCTCCTCACAGCAAGTCTATCAGATGATGGGCTGTACTGTTTGCTCACACATTAATATTAATGTTCCCGTGCAGCTCTACAACAATATTCTGTCCTTGAACCAACACCAACATCTTCATTACTTCCATATTCAAGTCCTGGGAGATTGATGCAGATGTTGTGCAATATAGAGGCCCCCAGTGAGGCGTGCACCATGTTCAGCAGAGCAGCAGGCAATTCCATACACAAGCATCCCATCTGTGGGTGCAGGCAGGCAGACAAACCAGGGGTTCAGTGGTAAAAGCAACCAAACTGCTCTGACCACACAGTCCAGTGAGCCACATTCAAGGTCAAGACAGGTCATGGCAGTTTAACCCATTTTTCTTTTAATGGCAATGGGTCTGGGGTCTGGGGGGGGGGGCGACGCCTCTGTTTCTCATTTATAGAGCACAGTCGGCAGAGGACTTCTCTATCATGCGAAAGCAGCACCTTGTAATTGCTAAACAAAGGGTGAGAAGGAGCTCTGTCACTTCCAGTCTGTTACACTACCCTTTCACAAGCTGTCTCACAGCAGCATGCACTCAGGAAGATGCAGTCCCCCCCAGCACACACACTGCACCATTCACACACTGACTCACCAAAGCAGCTGCTCACACAAAGAACCCACATGTACTGGTTCAAAAACAGAGGTTTACAAGAAAAGGAAGGCCTCACTTTCAGTTAGCACTCATCTGAATCCCAAGTAGCAATGTAGCTAAAGGATTCTGTTCCCTGCAGGAACATGTACACAGACACAAATGGCAGCAGAAGTCTGTTCATAACTTCATCTGGTAGTAAAGCCAAAGTCACCTCACTACAAAACCAAAATAAAATCTTAATAATACGGATATCTCTGCATTTATTTAAGGGTTCTGTAAAAATCTTTGAATAATTCATTCATTATTGTTAATCTCCTTATCCTGGTCAGCGTGGCAGCAATCCACAGAACATCCTTAATCACTCATAAGGATGTGAAACTACACTTTAGTTTGAATACCAGTCCATCTCCATAGTGGCTATAAAAACACTACAGGAAATCAATAGTGGCCAACAAATCTGAAACACAAGTAATTTGATTGCGGGAGGAAACACACACTGACATGGGGAAAACGTGCAAACTCCACGCAGACCAAAATAAATTTGAACTCACACCTGACCAACCCAGGCACTGTGAGGTGGAAGCGCTATTTGCTGTTCCACCATGCCACCATTACCAATTACAATAAATAAAAAAAACTGTAAGAGTGAGATGTTACTGAATATATTCATGAAATTTGAAGTTTTAAATTATTACTGACCAATTCATCTTATAAACATGTGCAACATTAGTCATTTTCTTCATTGCAGACATTCACCAACACTGGACGCAAGCTGTAAACACTGTAAAAGCAGGCTGAACTAAGCAAGTTATTTTCTGACATTATTTGGAAGCATTTTACAGCCAGACTAATAGCTCACAGAACCGAAGTACACTTTTGCTCCATAATGAGGAGACTGTGGAAAAGTATAATTTAAACAAAATAAGTAAACTGAAAAAGTTTGTACTTCCATGAACTGGTAACTTGGACATTGAAAGTACAAAGAAGAAGCATGTTCAACAACTTTTTGCTGCATGATAGTCTATAAAACGATGTAAAAACAGGCATCTGTTTATATGCTGTTTTGCATGACAGGTCATACCAATACTCTCTGAGCACAAACATCATGTTACAGATAGACAGACATATCAGGTTTCGAGAGTAAAATACAGTGCTGTCAGAAAAAGTGTGATGTTGACAAGAACATTGCCTCTGTTAAATGGTCTGATGTAAGTCAGTAAGAGCCCCGTCCTGTTCTCTGGATAAAATTACAAAAACCAGCACTCAGAGCAGCTTAAAACATGAACTGTGGACACTGAGGAGCCTCACTGCAAAAGAATATTCTATATGCATCACCATACTGGGACTGGTACTCACATTGTGAACTCATGGGAGAACTTTTCAGCTCCAGTCCATCACAGAGACTCAGTGCAGCATTAGAGCAAAGCTTGAAGACTTGAAAACTGGAAACTCTTATCTTCACAATTTAGATCAGTGCAATGTTATTATGTGTAAAAAACGGATAGTTTGTGACATCACAGGGTTGAGGGACTCCACTTTTGAAAGGGTTTATAGTAAAAATCTGTACATTTTAAAACACTTGTACCCAAGTTTCAAAATGGGTAGAATGACTCTTGGACAAACATATTCTGGAGATATTTCTTGTTTTTAAGCATGGCATTTTTGAATCAATAAGCAGCATTCACATTATTCATGGTAGATTAATCAAAATTAAAATGAAGAACAAAGCGTTAGAATTATGATTGCTTTGACTAGCTGTAGGCTAATGAACAAACAGTAGTCTATGTGTGTGTGTGTGTGTGTGTGTGTGTGTGTGTGTGTGTGTTTTTCATAAAAACAGTGCTTTAAATAGGTAGGTAGGATTTGTAAATGTGAGCATTTTCTCTCCTGGTAGCAACCAGCCCACTTGACCCCTTAGGATAACCTACATGTTAACTTTCTTTAAAAATAAGCTCTTAATAAAAATAATAATCTTCCTTTCAACTTTCTGATGAACGGTATATTAAGGTACATACATATGCAATATCCTTTTACTACAAAAACAACAAAAAAATTAAATGTTAGGGGGACTTGTGAAAAATACACATTTTACAATCACCTCAAAAAAGTTTGCAGTCTTCTTCAAATAACTAGACCAATATGATCAAGACAGGGAAGTACAGCTCTAATGTGAGCATTGCTGCACAGCGATGTCTAGTTTGGCTGTAATGAACAGCGTGACAAGCAGCCCTGCTCTGTCCTGCTTTTGTCACATTCCAGATAACTGTGTGCATTTTAGAGTTTTTATACCTGTTTAATGACTATCACAGCTAGTTTATTCAGCCACTACAGATTAAACCACAGATGAGTAATGTTCACACAGCTGAACCGTACTCAGCTCTTACCCCGAGCATTGGTTCTGACAATGTCAACTACACCTTCATGATATTGCTATTAATTCACAGTGGCGCTAGTCAGTCCATTCATCTGTCTGAATGAATGGCTTCGGACTGTCAAAACAAAAACTGTCAGATCGTTCGTATGTGCTTCATCAGAGAAACGCAAATAGCTTCAGTTTTCCTTCAGTTACAGTGCAACCCAACCTTCAGCTGTTATCCAGGCTCTGGACAGTGCTGTTACTGCACCTGCTAGACCACTTCATCCACCTCACCGCTCTCTCAAGATGCCCTTTCACACACACACACACACACACACACGCAAAGGGGCAGTCATGTCACCAGTGACCAGGTTACGACAACATTTCTTGGCATTTCTCTTCAGGAAATGCTGTAATCATTAACACTGATACTGTTGAAAGAATTGCTTGGTTTGCCTAAAACAAGGTATTTAGGGGAAGCGTGTGGCTGTGTGTGTGTGTGCATCTCTTTTCTCACAATGAGCAATACAGTTATTGTTTTATTAACTGAAATAATGCCGAGGTCACCCAGTGAGCGAGTCTGTCATGTACATTCAGTAACATGACACCAGTCCTGGGTCCTGAATCACACGCACTGCAGCTAAAGTCTGAACCCCAGTTACCTCAGAAGAACAAACATTAAAAGTCCTCCAAGATCAGACTCTGTTCTCCACTGTATTCTACCACTAGCAGTACATTTAGATGCAAAAAGGGAGCTTTCTTCAGTAAAACAAACATCTCAGCAAGCTGATCACCTGTACGTACATCAAATGAGCAAACATAAAAGAGGGGTTTGTACAGAACAGAAACTGCAGTGTCAACCACTTACTAGCAAAAGTGCACACAGTTGCTCTGGTCTAAGTATCCACATAAAACAAAAGTCTCCTCAAAGTTTCCTATGGAATTCTACTATATATTCTTTCTTAAATTTCACATTTTTTATTGTAGCAAGTTTTTTTTTTTTTTTACCAGCAGTGGATAGTGGTTAGCTGGTTAGCACCACTATGCTGTTATATGATGTTTCCTGTATCAAACCCCATTCCTAGTATAGTACTTGCTCAAGGTGTTCACCCCAAACTACTGCGGTACTGCAGTAGCCTGCTCTATTAATGGGTCCATAAGTAGCATGCTGTTTGGATAAAGGTCTGAGCTATACAATACAACACCACACATTTAACAGCATACATGTAACAATGTATAAACATTGTCCTGATGCTATTCCAGCTCTCTTACAAATTAAAGAATAAATAGACCTTATCAGCCATAAACCGATAAAACAAAGCTCTGGGTATCAGACAAGTGCACTGAAGCTACACTATAAAACTGATAAAGTGCCCTAACATTAATTAGAGCATATACCTCCAGTAAAGCTGGCCATACTATGTGACCCTCTCGGTGACAGGTACTGTAAGAACAGTAATGGCATACTGCCACCCCTCTTGCTTCAGTGGGCCACCAAAGGCCTCGACTCGGTCTTCACAGGTAATGAACTCATGACGTGGCACTTGCTGCACAGCCAGCAGAAAATCTCATCCAGCAGCTGGACATTCCACAGCTGTGGCACAATATGAGCATGAGTGACAAGCAAACCTGTTGTCATGGGGGCCCCCATCAACTCCACCCAACCAATTTCTGCTTATTTCCCCAAACAGCAGCCAAGAAAGCAACACTAGCTCAAAACAAACAAGATTGCAGGAAACTTGGCATCTTCCACACACACTACACTATGTTGTAGAATCACCCTGGCTGTGCATCTATAGAACCACAGAGCAAGAGGAGAGGCCCTTCAACTTCTCATCAGCGTAGGCAAAGCTGTCAAACAGAAGCACAGGACCCCCACTGTCAACCAGTTTTTGCTGGAGCCACACATGGAAAGGTTGTCTGTGCCCTGACCTCTGACCTCCGTTACCCCTTTCCAAAAATAAAACCATTTTCCCTTGCAGACTGAGGAACTAATTCTGGCTGTTTACCCACACAACAGGACCACAACATAGGTAGAGTGTTTCCTACACACCAATGGGTAATACATGTCGTTGTTCACAAAGACATGCAGCAACAACACATGCAATTTATCTGCAAATTTCAGTTAAGTCCGCTTTAGTGGACATCTTTAGAGCCAGTCCTACAGTATTCAGTTATTCAGAGTAGTGCTCTCAGATATAGCACTCATTATGCCAGGACTTCTCAACGTGAATACCAACATAGGTATGAACATATCCTGCTTGTTCTATGGGGAATTCCGAAACTGGGAGCTTGAATACCGGGTTATAGGTGAATTGTATTAATTATGTACATGTAATAGCCCAAATTAGTCACTTTTAGTATCTGTGGATAGTACAGCAGCAGACAGGCTCCACTTGCTAACTGAGAAGTGACATGTCACTGGAGTGGTGCACAAGTTTACTGATTTGTGATTGCCAAAGGAATGGGCAGTGTTTATCCTCTCAACCAATGTCATTAACATAGTAATATGGGCTATGGGACAAGAAAATGTTATCCAATAAAGCAAATTATCCACTTATCAGCTGTCCGCTTATCCAAGCTTGTGTACCATTGCAGAAAATAGGACCAAAATAGTACCATGGAGACAGTATCCTCTTAACTGAATTATCTACTTATAGCATCGACTTAAGTGGAATTGACTGTATTTGGCTGTTTTTTCCTGATATGTAACAAAAATGTGAAAACAATGACAAATCAGAGTAAAAAAACAAATGTCAGCCATAAGCCACTACTTTTACCTGAAAATTCAGTGTTTTGTATGGTAACAACAGGGGTTCAAAGGGGTCTGAGGCATGTAGAATTTCATGAATTTTCCTCATTTTGACAATGCTTTTGTCAGTCAATAAACAACAGTAAATGCACTATGCTATGCTACTAACAATTATCCAGCCAAATATTCAGCTGGGTAATTTTCAATGAAGTCACCCAGGAATAGTTCCAGATTAAATACCTTCCTAGAACATTGCACTTCAACACGATGGCTCTCCTCTCTGTTTAAATTACATGTTTCATGCAAGAAATCTACTCTGTCAAGTTTTTCAGGTGTGTATGTGAAAACCTAACATGAAAAACATAAAATCCACCTTTGTACTGACAATTCTAAACTCTTCCATTGCAGCAGTATATTTCAAACTGAAAGGTATCTCCTGATTTTAGTTTCAGAAAAATTCATTTGCAGAGCAGGAAAGACAAATTCAACGTGACGACACACCACTTTCCAAAGTCTGATCAGTATCTCCAACAAGTAATTCCTGCTTGACTCCTTGCAGGCAGAATAAATTATTAAGCTGCAATCCGGGTGTAATTTCGAGCAAGAAAGGTGTGGTTTAACTTCTCCTCTGTTCTCCAGGCTGCTCTAAAATGTAACCTTTTGACAAAATAAATTCCAGCTGAAAATGATACAAGTTTTTTGCATGAAGTCCATCGAGATCTCACAGTGTTAGAGAGTAGAGAATAATGGAGAGACACGGTCAGAAACATCCTGTTTGCTTTGGCAAAGTCATCTCATAATCTCATACACAGTGAAGTTTTCATTTATGGCACATGAAAGAAAAGGCAACTGGGAAATAAACTACAAAGATATGAAAATGCAGAATTGAACCAGTAACTTCTAGAAGCTACTAAAGGAAAACAAACTTCTCCTGTTTCTGGACAGTGAAAATGAGAGCTGATCCACACTAATAGGAAATACACCACTTCAACACTAAACTGGATCTTTTCTATGGGTCAATCACAGCCTCACAAATGCCATGTTTAACTCATTACCTGCTAAGTCTACATAAGAAGATAATGGAGCTAATTGAAACAACACTATAAATAACGCTGTATTGCATCAATACAGTATACTGCATAAATGGAGTTTCAAAACTACATAACATAATACAAAATAGATTAGTCATACTTTTAATCACAGAAAAATACAAAACAACCAATTTTATGGATAATACGTGTAAATTTCCAAAAAATTGCATAAAACTATTTTTAAATGGATAAAAAATATGGCAGACTAATAGAACTGCTTAAAGAGCACTACAGTAGGACAGTTCTATAGGAGGCAGTGCTAATCAAGGTATTACTATATTATGCTGTGTAATACTGGCATCCCACCCAAAGGCAGTTTCATGACTTTTCTCCCATTGCTTCAGGAATAGGCTCCAGATCACTGAGACCTTGCTCAGGGTAAAATGGTTAGAAACATACCTGCATAATGTAAATACAAAGAAAAGTTACACAATGGTGATTGGGGCTAAGACACAACTCTCAGCAGGTGTTCTCTGACACAGTTATAAGTTGTCAAAGTAAATCACTACACATGAATTATCCTCACAGATGGGCTGACTGATGGCAGCGATTCTGCCTCAACATGCACAGCTGGCACTGACATCAGTGGAAACAGCGAAAACACAGACCTAGCTGCCATGGCCAAGCAAACAGCTTAGCAGCATCCAGAAGTGCTGTGACATCTATGGCACCACAAACAGAGAGGAGTGAGTCCTTGCCGATCTGGAATGCTGTCAGGGAGAAAATCGAATTCTGTTTCATGGGATCCCATGGGAACCTCACCCAGGATCAGTGTCTCTTTCCAAACAAACACAACAGTGGATCGACGATTCACTGCAGGACTAAGGACAGGTGCTGGGGGAACTGAAGGCAATACAGCATAAACCAGGCCACCAAAATAGCAAAGACCAGCAGCTAACAAGACAATGTGTCCACAGAATGGGCACATACATTTTAAAGACCTAAAATGCAAAACATGAATGGTGCATTTTGCTTTCTGGCTAAACCCACAGGCGGTCTAAAAACAGAAAAACACAATGTGGTGGTAGTGCTCTCCTTTTTAATTGCTGCGAGATTCCATAGCCTTTCTCATACAGAAAAAAGTGCATATATATAGAAAAATATTCGCTTTAACCCACCAGACCAAGAAGATTGACACATTATTACATGAAAATTTTCATTTAAACTGGCAATTTTACATGTTTGATTTAAAAATTAGGTCGGAAAAGTTAACATTTCAAATTAGACTGAAAAGAAGACTATAAAAGTAAAACATAGCCCACTGGTGTACTGCTCATTTTAAGTGGCATATGCCACCAAACTGTCACTCAAACTACCAAGTTGTGAGCAAGCAGCTGCAGCCAATTCAGACACCATATTTTTGTGTCAAACCCTTTCTCTCTAAATCCCTGTATCATCCATTCCTTAAGTTTCAGTAAAGTGAGAGATGGAAGATGACTGCAATCGTATTGTGTTTGAGTTTTATTCACAGTCCCAAACACACGGACGGCTTCATGTCCACACATCCGTGACAAACTTTCACTGTACAGTGAAAGGATCAAATCCAGCATGCTGATGTAGGGGCCAGCAAGGCAGGTTAGGAGGAAGGGGAATTGGTGCTCATGTTCAACTAATAAATTTCTGCATTTGACAGAAGCTTTCCACCAAAGTGACATACAGTTCAACGTCCATGTGTTTCAGCCTTTTCTTGGTGGCAGCTAACCACGTAAACCCTGAAACATCACATCCATGGCAATGAATTGAAATAAAGCTACATTTCACATCTAAATGTTTTCTTCTAACAATAGCAGAAGTGAAAGGAAAGTAGGTACATCCCTTTGCTTCCATGCACATTGCTGTTTAACAAGGGTGTTAGCAGCTTCCATGCCAAAACAGGTGGAGTCCCAGAAGGGCCTGTTGTAAGGCCGTTGGCTCTGTCACAGGTTCACATGTTCATAGCCCTTTAAACAGGGTGTTTATACGTGTCACTCCCTCAGCAGCCAAACCATGTTCTGGATGAAGCTGACTGCTTTTCAACTACCTGTCATTAGCTCATCCCCACAGTCCTCCAGAGCTTTGAGATTCAGCAATTTATGTAATTCATATGCTTCAGATTTAGTGACAGTAAAACAACTATGTTTCTGCCAGAGCTTATGCAAAAGCACTTATACCAACAAAGGATTACTAATAAGCCAGTCTGGGTTTATATTCTTGTTTGATCACCTGATATCATTGTGATCGTCTGTATGCCACTGACTAAAGATGACTGCACATTAAACTGGTGTTCACCAAACTGACTGCATAAGATGCGCTAAATGGAACATCTCTAGTCGCTGCACTGCTTTTGGCACAAACTCAAGTGGAGCGGGGAGGGGGGTTAATTGCATTACATGGACAATTAAGTTAAGCTTTGTAAAGGGAATAAGCAGCATGTTTATTGTCTGTACTGAAATCTTGCCATTATAACAGGTTCATGTAGCCATTGCTGACTGATAACATGAGCCTCAGTATGACACTGTGGTATAAAAACTAGAGATAAACTATCATTTGTGAGATGTTGCTCTTCCAAGAGCTGGTCCCCTGTATCCACAGCAACACTCTTACTGACAGTTGACCTAAATAATGTCCCAACGTCCCACTCCCCACTCCCTGGCACAAGTCCAGCACCCATCACTGGACAAAAGAGCAGCTATAGGGGGTGTGGTGGGGGGGCAGTGGTTGTTCTGCTTTCTAACTAAAGGGCCACACGGGAAGGCCATTCCCATGCTCTCACGCTGTGGATTCGCAACCCAACCATAGCTTGGCCAAGGAGAGGGGAGTTGGCAGTCACTGAACTTAATTACATTACCATTACATTATACTTTGTGGCTTCAGCCAACATAAACCTCATGACAGCAATTAAAGGGAATTTGTTTGCATGCAGCTACAGTGGTATCATGAAGCACAATGCCCATCACAGAGGCATCATGTCACTTTCATGAATATAAAATCTTAGGCTAACATTCAAAATGCCTTTAATAAATAAGCAATACAGTATTTGCACCACAAAAGACTCAGAACAGAAGTGTGTCTAGGAAAGAGAGATCAAATTAAAAGCTCTTGTAGCCTTTGGCGATATACTGAGACGGCGACATAACACACAGCAGAAAAAGTTCCCAATCTTATCAAAATAAAAACAAAAATATCCCAGCCCCGATTCTCACTCAGTTATGCCTGACAAAATCCTTCCTCCGGCTAAAGACAATTTAAATGCCTTCCATCAGAGCATGCTATAAACAGTGACTTGTGTACAACAGCTGAACTCACACACCCAGCTGTACCTGCTGACAGATCTACTGATAACGGCTGAACGAACCGCAGTGTGTGTGCACGCACGCATTTGGTTGGTAATGCAGACACCAAGAAAGAGAAAGCCCCCTCATACTGTGAACATTAAGGTAATTCTGCTGCTAACACAGAATTTCTAGTATGACCATCAGATGCATGCATGGCATACTTGACTTCTGATCTCTCTTTCCGCTGCATTTATAAAATATAAAGCAAAAAATATAACACAACCTATTACTATCTTGCCTAGGACTTTACTGAATAGATGACACATTTGTCTCAAGTGCTCAGAATTTTTCCAGATTCTTACGGCTGAAAAACCTTTTGGATCCAGTCAGGTTTGGCTCTTCTCAAACATACCACACGTTGGCCCCTCTTGTACTTGACCTGATTTCAACTTCACCTGTGTGTTGTAACAGGACCCGTTCAAAGTCTGTCCACATATCTGCAGGTTGGAGTTCTCTCTGGATGAGGATAGGCCAACTGCTGCCCTACAAACCCTTTGACTCACTTCTGACCATTTCAATCTGGTTAAGATGCATTAACATTAAGACAAGGCGATGTCCACCTGAAATCATTTAGTGTTACACATGATCCACTAACTGAGCTGGCTGAAGGTCTCAACCTTTTTTCTCCTTGAATGTACTTCAGTGTCTATACTCCAGCAGTCAAATGGCCCACAAGTGGGCAGCAATTATAGAAATGGGGAGTCCCCTGTACTCAGGATCAGGTCAGGATCAATTTCCCTGTGAGGTGAGAAAACTTTAGGAAATAAATTCATACCAAAGTTTAACAGCTCAAGCAGATATCTGTGGAAGCCTTCTTTCTGTATAGGCCAACACCAGAGACTAAATGATCTATCATTTTTTCACCCCACCAACCCCACCCAGTCTAGAAAGAGCATGCAGGAAAAATGGAATTTTGGCCAAAAGGAGGAAGGAATTTCTCTTATCTCTGCCTTTAGGGCCAGGGCCCACTTCTGAAGCTGGGTAGGACTACCCCATGTAATTCCTGTTTGTCACCTCATCCATCACACATAGAATGTACTGGGAATGTGTGGAGCCCCAAGGGGTGGGGGGGGACTCACACTGAACATGTCCCTCACTTTTACATTCCTACTTCAGAGACCCATCCTACATGTTCAGAGACTATTTCAGGTCCATGCAACAAAGTAAGAAACCTTCCACTGGCAGCAACACGCCCTGTCAAACTTCTGGTGGCCCTGGACAAAGGTACAGCAGAGCACTCCAATAGTTAGTGCACTTCACATTTTAAATATCACTTCATGTGAAGGTTTCAGTGTTTCGAACACTCCGCATTTTACAGGCTGCTACATTTACATTTATTGATATAACAGACTCTCCAAGATGATGTACACTCAAAGTGAAAAACTGCATTTCACTTTCACTTCAACACACAGACAGATGCAGAAACACACTTCTCACAGTAGTCACTTAGTTCTTACACCACTATTTTTGCCAGCTCACTTCATATGTATTACTACATACAGAATTGATAAAGATTACATATTTTAATGAATAATGTACTGAGTTATGAAACCGATAAGAGATCGGGAGAGAAGTGGGTCTGAAAGAGATGTGTTTCAAGACCCTTCTTGATTGTTGAGAGGGATTCAGCGGTCCTAAGTGAGAGTGTGAGTTCAGTCTATGACCAAGAACATTCAGGCTTTGTGTTTGAAGTACTTACTACATTGCAGACTACATAATTTCCATATGCATGTGGATAAATGCAGCACAGTCTGCATTCCTCAGTCAGCCTCATTAAAAAAAAGAACAACCAGGTTAGTCCTAACCCCGCCCCCACCCCCTTCTTACCATAAAAGGCATTAAGATGCACACATTGTAGTTAATTAATGAAGCTATCTAGCCATAAAGATGCCCACATAGTGCCATAAAGACATCTACAAGGAGGCCTAGACAATAGAAGCCACATGTGGGCATCACCAGCTAAAAAGGAGGACAAATAAAAATCACCTGGATACCCCTCAGAAACCTGTTTCATTTGAAGCCACAGCCTGCTCAACACTGATGCAGACTCTCATTTTGATCTCAGAAGAGCTGTAAAACATGGAAGTAAACAGCATGAGGTCGATTATTGCTACCATGGCATTTTGGTTTATGGTCCTATTCCCTACTCCCCCAACCCTAAACATTATCTGCAACTGGAGTTCAAGTATGGTGTTTGACGAATTGGGGAGTACTTCAATAATTACTTCATGGATGTATGGATGGTTAGGAATGTGTGCCATGTTTATCACTTTTGGAGTATGGTATTGAATAAATGATTGTTGTTGTTGTTTGTGCTCTACTGGAACTTAAATTTTAGGTGAAATATGGACATTGAACTCGAACTGTGAGACATTAATGGTGATATGAAGTGAATGTTTTATGAGAACTTTTGGGCATGGTGAATTTGTTAATAAACTAAAGTTAAACTAAAGATTTTTGTATTTGAAGGACTGTTCTACCAAATTAAGTGTTTTAGACTTTTAAATGTGATGTTTTCTTATTGCTGAGATGTCTACTGGGAGTGTATAAATATTTTATGGGAGTGGAATAAAGATTTGGTGTTGGAAATTGAAAAAAAAACACATTCAAACCTTAGTCAAAAATTGTTTATGCAAAGGAGTGATGATGAGTGTTGCCAACCCCAACCAAGGCAGAAGGTATGAAGAAAGACAGAGGGGAAGAATGGTCACTTGGGCCACTTAAGTTATCATGACCAGATTAGATAAAAAGGATTTGAGCCAAATTTGCTACTACATATATTTGACTGCACAGAAAACACAGCAATTTAAAAGAATATAATGGTTACTATATAGGGAAACCTTGAGGCAGTGAAATTAGTGCACTACAATGTCAAATAAGGGAACTGAGCCTGACAAATTGGGCATGGAAATTGTACTTATGCAAGCATATGAGAAGCTGTCAATTTGTTCACATCTTTCTCAGCCTCCTCTCTGAAATGAAGGCAGAGATTCACGCAGGAATGTGAACCATGTGACAGGGTCTCGGGGCAGCCCTGCAAATCATTTCTCAATGATTCCATACAAAAATAATACAGTCAGTGGTGTTACCACAGCTAGGCAGATCTGTTCCTAACAGTCCTTTCAAAATAATAAGCTGACTGAAATAAACAGGCACTTGCCTATTCTCTCTAATTCAACATTGTATTACAGTTACAGTCAAGGGCAGAACACAGCTTTAAGGTACAAATCACTGTCCTGATGGCTCAAGTACTAAAGAAAGGAATTTTGTGCTTTCAGCACAGTTATGAGGTGAGAGGTGGAGGAGGAGTGGAACGGGGTGCCCTCTCCAGCTTTAAGTTTGTAATCACTGTGGAAATACCTCAACACCCCCGTGCTATACAACCAGTTCTCTTTTTTAAATTTACACAAGCTCTTGTGTTACCCCAGTAACGCTTTTTTCAAACTGAAAACAGCCAATCATTTGTGGGCTGGTAGCTAAGCTGTTTATCAGTAACCAGGGTGAACAATGGCTGCAAGTAAGTGCTGGCGTGACCAAGAACCAGAGAGAGAGAGAGAGAGAGAGAGAGAGAGAGAGAGAAAGCAAGAGAGAAAGAGAGAGAGAAAATGATGTGAGAGATCTGACCCCACAACCCGCCCTGTGTTGAAGTCAAATGTACTGAAACTGTGACACCTATGCAAACTTAAAAACGGTTTGAGAATTACCCCCAAGTTGATGCAGTGAGCTTCCACTCTCCCTCAGAACTGATGAATATCTCCAGACATTGAAAAAAGGGCTTAAAACACATCTCATTCAGACCTGTTTCTCTCATAATCTCCTGAACACCATCACAGTCACTTGTCTGTATCTAAAATTCTTCAGCTTTCATACACCCTGAATGGCCCTGTCACTTTGGAGAGCAGCATCTGTGAGATTAATAAAGAAAAATGTAAATGTAAATTCTGGGCAAAGAACAAATGCCTAATGGATGAGGCACAAATTAAATTAACCAGCCCCAGCCCCACAAAGTAAGTGAAGCAGGAGTGAAACTGAGCACACAGAGAATAGGTGCAGGTGTGCGCACTAGGAACATAGGTCCCCATCTGCATGAGTGACCTGCTGGTGGTCACAGCCCAGTGAATGGCGCGCTTGACTCTTGGCCCCCACTTTCTCAGGGAGGAGAAGATAAATACCAGTCCATTCATCCCGCCGGCCAGGGACTCCCCGCAAGGCTGGCCTACGGAGGGGTGGGTTGTTCATCCATAGCAGAGAGGAGTCTGGTGCTGCTGAAATGGGGAAAGAATGCTCCCTTGCAAGCAGCTCAGACATGCAAACAGCCCTCTGCCAAGGCTTTGTCTTATGGTGACAGGGATCCACATGGGGACAAAGCATCTTGCTCCAAAGCCGAGACCCCCACTACCCACCCACCGCTGCAATGAAAAAGGGGCCCCAGCTCTGCCAATATCCCAGCAGAATGCTTCAGGTTGCTATGGTGACGCCCCTCTGGTGCTGTCCCCTCCTCTAAGGTCTTAGCTGTAAGTTACCCCCAAAATCTGCCTAATATACACTTCACCCCAGAAGAGGTGGTGAGGTTCTTCACTTAGCATGAAGTCATATACCTAACAAGCGCTGTGAGGCTGAAGGAAGCCATGGGACTGGGACAGTGAGGTGGGATTTGGACAGGTGCAGGAGTCAAGACACTTGTGTGCAGGCAGTGGAGGTGGGGCTGTGTTCAAATAGCAAAAAGGAAGGACAGCAGCAGATGTGGCCTCATGACACAGAGTGGCTTGCTAAGCTCTGGTTACATTATCACAGAAGCATAGTGATAATGTTCAAGCTGACTGTCATTGCCAGTAACAGTTGGAATGTGTGGTCTGACATATAATATATTCATTTTCTTCCTCATGAGACACACAGAACACCAGGATGCCAAATATAAGATTGATTAATTATCCATCCATAGATCCATTATCCTTAACAGTTTGTCCTGGTCAGGGTCATAGTGGTCAACTTTGATGAATTAATACAATATATCCTAAATAACTATGAGGAAAAACTGGGGGAAAAGAGAGTTGGGGTGAGCTATATTACAGGTGGCACACTAGAAAGTTGAAAAGTCAGGTTTTGCTTTTCGTTTGCTTAGACATGCCCACAGTGGAGGTGTCACAGTCTAGGGGTTGAATCCAGCAGTCTTCCATGAAACAAACCCAGTAAAAACAGCATGACCCCCGCATAAACATCATCCCTCCTGCAAGCTGCACACACACCAAAACTGTTCACCTTCCAGCCAAACAGTGTGGACACATCTGTTGGTCCCACCGTTCCCCCAGACCCTGTCTCTGTTCAACGCCTTGCTCTTCCACCCACGGCTGCCTTCTGAATTGAAATACCCCACTGAGCAGTACCACCAGCCAAGCAGCAACACTGGGAACTGCTTAGTAGCCAACAAAGACGGCCGAATTAACATACGACAAGAGCCATTTCAGATGGAAAACAAGCAGTGTCTCTTAAATTCCCATCCCCCCCAGTGTTGCAGGAAGTCCCTGGGAGCTTTCCTGTGGCCAGTGTGCATGTGAAGCCCCTACTAGAGCAGCACAGATGAAAGAGCAAAGTGGTTATTTAACAACCAGGTAGGAGCACAACCTTTCTTCACTAATCAATTATGGGTGTAGAATTTGGGTGGAGGGGGAAAACCCTACCGTCTTCCTCCCAGCTTCTAGAAAGATATAACAAACCCACCCCCACCCCAATACACACATTTTTTTCAACCAGATTAGTGGCTCCTTCATTCCAGTTTTGTAAGAAGTGAACTTTAATCCTACTTTTGAGTGAAACCTCGCCTGCTGAGGGAGGAGTAAGAGGGCCCCCAAAGAGCCACTACGCTTCTGCATTTCGTACACAAAGTCTACTTAAGTGCTGCTGTTAAGAACTGCAGTCCATAATCCCCCTTTTCCTTTCAGCACAGCTACGTAAGTGAATATGTGAAGCCCAGAGCAGGACCATTCTGAGAGCAGACACCTGCACTTGGGCTGCAAAGGAGTCACAGACTCCAGCTGGACAACTGCCATCACAGTTGTGCTCTGCGAATGTGATATTCTGGCAGACTGCCCTTGACATAAGCTGGCCAGTTCTCACAGAAGACCAAATAAATGCTATCAGTGACTCTGTGTCCATGTCAGCCCAGCACTTCTCCCATTTAGCAACTAATGAGAGACAGGAGAGTGCCGAAGAGACCACGGCTGAGCTTTAATATTTTTCTTATTACAAACAACACTGCACTTTGTCCCCAGAATGTCTCTTACATTTACTTGTATTTGATTAAATAAAACAGAAGCATTTTCATTTTCCAACAGTAGTTTTCACCTCATGTTTTGACTGTGTGCAAAAGTTCACAAATTCAGCCTACACGAAATACTGAAAAGGTCACCTGCGGCTATGTCCTGGCAACATGGTGAAATAGCTACTGTAAAGGGTCAGGTGGGCTGCGTCTCACCACTGTCTGTACAATTAAATAACATCTGCAGGGGATGCTAATGGTAGTGTCACCACAGATCCTATATTTAGGCAACTTTAATTCATAAATACGAGCCTTCATTTCCACGTTCCATGAACTGGAAGCAGTGGATGAGACATATATATACCTTTACAACTGGTTCTGACTACATCTCCTTCTGTGTGTCTTTGCTTTAACTCAGGTGGGAAGGCAGGGTGAGACACAGTATCAGATAAGAGATATCAGTTGAATATCAGTTGATTATAAGTTCATCTCTCTGTTGGAGACTGATGATGCCATTTCTGACCGGTGGGTTCCCCTCCAGTGTCATCGTATCACAAAAACTGCCAGTCACCAACTCATGAAGCCTGATACATAAAATGCCTTCTTACCCACAGAGGAAGAGTAAACTACTGCTTGTTCAGTGTCTTGCAATGGCTCAACTGCTTTGAGCAAAGCATATATTTAGAGTTACGTTACAGTTTTGCTACCAAGCATATGTTTTTTCTTCAGGTAAATGTATTACTGATAACAATTATTTCCAGCTACAAACATTATGTAGTTCCAAACTATGAGACCTCTGAAGGAGGCTGTCTGTCCAAAACAGGTTCCAATTCTTTAACTCATAAAAGCTGCAAAATGTTGGTCCCAATCACTAAACACCTGTAATGTCACACCATTCCTGCCACTGGGGAAATCGGATGCCTTCTCAACGCTGGATGTCCAGACAAAGGCACTTTTGTGAAAGCGGGAAAGAGGAAGGAGAGAGCTTTGGAGTGTGTCATGTTACACTCCAACAGTTTTAGCCATCCAGCCCGATGAATCATTCTCCTATAGTGTGGACCGCAGTATGACAGGACACCCCCCGCCCCACCCCAGCAGACAGGTGAAAAATAATCTGTTCCCGCTCTTTACATCTGACAGTGCCTGATGCCCCTGCCCCCCTGCAAAAAGCAACCGTCCCATCCACTGAGCATATCTCACCTTTCGCGCCTCCGTAACACACTTTCCTTCCACTTACATTGGTGTGGTGTGTTGACTTGCTCATTAACTTCATTAGAGAGGGAAGCAAGTTTAGAAGCCAGAGAACCTGGGTGAGGCTCTTCTGGTACTGGGAGACTTTGCCTGCTCAGATCTACCCTTGTTTTGCTGTGTCATAGACACAGACATATTACCCACAATGCTTTCCTGAAGTTATCCCAGACCCTTAACTGCTATGCCATCCACTGCTCTTTGGGAACCCCTAAGTCCTTCTGTCCTGCTCTGTGTCTTCACCAGCCCTATTTACTCAGCTAGTGAAATGAGCAATGAAGTAACTGCCAGTGTATTGATCAGTTCAATGAGATGGCCTGGTGATAAAATGATGAAAATAGTACACAAGGAATAGCTGGGCGTACTTAAAGTACTTAAAGTAATTGTTTAAATCAAATTTATTGTAAATGTAATATTTTAGCAGTATAAAGTCTCAATGTGCATATACTGCAGCTGAAAAACTAAACATAAAAAATTACACTTAATCAAACGGGAACAGGCCAGCTATCCATGAACATGACAGACTTTAGAGACTGTTGCATTACATAAAATGTCTTTTTGCATGTTCAAGTAAATATCTATGTTAATAAACAACAACTTCCTCTATAATTAAAAGGAAAAAAGCATTCAAAGTAAAATTCAAATATACATATGTTTACATTTGTAATTTATAAATAAATATGCTGCCAACATACAGCCTGAAAACAACTTTGGAGATTTTTTAAAATGAAATGGAAATAAAACTGTGCATTAAGTTAGAGATTTAATGGTAAATAAGCTTCTGTGATAAATTCAATTATATAATATAACCAAGAAAATGGTTATTCTTTCCTAGGACAAAACATAATCTATGTTTGGCTTTGAGCCACGTTCATGTGTGCTTCTCTGCACGCACGCACACACAAGCACACACACACATGCACGCATGCACATACAAACATACAGACAAAGACTGGGAAAAATGTTATGGCAAGGCTTCTATTCCGAGTTAACAGACACGTTCTACTTTGTGCAAAAAAGAATGAGGTCAGAAAGGCCACCCACAGACTGGACAACCTCAATAATTTTGAGGGACAAGTACAAATACAAGTAGCTAATCATCTACTGTATTAATTTCTTTAAAATAATACATGATCTCATCTTCAAGTCCAACAACATAGTGACACCTCAGCTTTCTCAAACACACCTTTGCAGTGGTGAAGTGGTGTATTTTGTAGATTAATGGCTTTTCTCAGCATGTTGTTCAAACTTAAACAATGAATGTTCTAACACTGATTCTTATATTGCATTCATGACCTCAGCAGCTACTTCTGGGTAAGCTCAAAACAAATTTTGATTATTCCTGCCTTGGCTTGTCACCTAGTACACGTGGAAAGATTGCTAAGCTTTAGACAATAACAGAGAAAATGCTAATGTTGGTACTACAGTTGATAAAGAGTCCTGTCTAAAGAAGTGAATGAGCCTTCTCTCTTTTTTAACAAATATGCACTACTCAACTTTACAATTATGAATATGTAAAGTATATAAGGAGCACCGGCAAGTGAAATAGAGGATATTATGGTTTGTTAAAGTTAATGCTAATATTTTTCTCTGTGAAAGACAAAGGGCTTTAGCCAGGTGTGAAACTGAACAACTGAATCCTCACAACTTTGGTGCTCCTGGTCAGTGTCTTCAGTGTGACCCTCAGCATTCTCTCCTATTTGGGAGTTTCCTTCTATATCTGTCCTATCCCCTCACAATAAGAATTCATTCAATTCCTTTAAAATGGAAAAGTTAGTGCCTCCTTTATTTTTAATCAGCATTGGGCATCTGGCATTTGAATGATCTCACTTCATGGGTTTTACCAATAATATTTCCAGAACAGAGCAACCAGAGTACCAGATCTGCACCTGGCAAATCATCTGTACCTGTTACTATGCAAGATCGGCAGTCAGTACTAGACGCAGTGGAAGCTGAAAAGCCATAAATCGTTCTCAGCAACATTTTCCACTGGAGAGAACGACCATTAAAGCATTCATCTTTTCTCAGCCCCTTAACCAAATACAATTAGAAGCTGTATATTTTAATTGAGAATCGCTTTCATTTTTGGCACCAAGGGAAAAGATATAGTCACAGCAATGAACTTAATTTGGCATCTGTTCTCCAAACGCAGCCAAGGTCAGCTGCCAGCAAAAGGGATGGACGAACTGCAGGAGACAACCAGTGGGACAAAGAGGCCAAGTATGTGCCAAAAATTTAATACTGACTCAGAAAGCATTTTCCCTCAACAGCAGTCTATGTTCAATTTTAAATGTCCACATTGCAGACTTTGCCTGACCATCAGAGGACACAGATGAACAGTCCTCTGTACCCCCAGCAGACACACACTCTCGTGTGATTTGCGAACACACTGCACCATCTCCAAATACACATCCCTACTCAAGCATCCGCCCTCATTCTGTCCCAGTTTCAAGAAGACTCACCAACATGAGCCGGCGAACTGTAAGAAAATAAATTTACTGTCAAGTTGGTTTTCAATCTGGCCCACATCCAAAGCCCTTAGGGTAAACAGCTTAGGGCGGCAGATGAAACATGAGCAACAGAAATATAACCTTATTACACAAGGCACACTGAGCAGTGCGACAAAACATACTGGTGGAGTGTGTTTCCACCAAGCATGAATGTGCTACACCAAAAAACTGGTGAAACCCAAGCTGGTCTGCTCATTTGGAACGGAGCATTTCTGACTAAAAAGTCCCTGCTCAGTTGTATTACAGAAAATAAAGCAGGATCATGATTTACAAACTTTTCAGTGATAAACTTTTTGCCAGGAAAAAAAAAACTTTTACGAAAAGTAGTGTTTTTTTTGTCAAAAAAGGTATCCAACACACTAATTGGAAGGTGAAGAAGCTGTAGACAGCTATAGTGACCACGATTTCACAGTCTAACACCACCCTGGAAGCAAAATAATTTTCTTTTCAACAACAATCAGCAAAACCGCAGGAACTGACAAATATCCATGTATGCACTGCAATGAAGCAAGAGCAGCCAGTGAGCAGCAGTGGCAGGGAGTGTGTATGAGAACAGCACAGTCAGTGAGCAGCCTAAACAGAGCGTGGTGGAACCGGGGTTTGGCCCAAACTCGTCCTACCTCACAGGTAGGCTGAGTCATGACGCGCGGTGAGCAGTCGTCTACGCATGCAGGTCCCACTCCAAGCACAACGAAAACTGGATCTGAGCTTCACAACCCACAATACCAATCAAAAGTTTGAGTACACCTGGGAGATACCTGCATTGGACTAACTGGCTTCAAGAGTGAATGTGAAACAGCACAAAAGTGTCCTGCCTCACTGGGGATTGCTGCAGAGGAGCTGGGAAGACATGTCAGCTCATTTCTTCATCAAATGTATTAACTGAATGCCTTTTGAACGAAGCTGGTGTCCAGCAGGTGTGCTCAGATTTTTGATAGGTACTGTACAATGTAGCTCAGGCCAGAGCTGTCCAAGTCTATGAGATGCATTCCTAAATCACTGTAACATGGCACAATAATTTTGTCCATTGGCATAAAGAACTTATTCAAAATTACTTTTTTCCCTGTATAGACTGGAATTCAATAAGCCAAAAAAATCAATACTGCTGTTCTCAGGCCGTGGGAGAAAAATTGAAATTTCACTGAAAAACAGGGTGATGTTTTTTTGTTACGTTTCACATTAACTCCACAGTTTCCTTTCCACAGTTCCCAGCATGAAAGTCTGTGTCTCAAGGGTTAACTGGTATCCAGCGTGGGACAGTGTGTATGTTTGTGTGTGTTTCGGAAAAAGGCAGCGCACAGGACTAGGGCGGCCTTTCTAGGAGAACCAAAGGGGCAGCAATTGTCATGGAGACAGCAGTGTGACCTTTGTAATGGATGATTCCAATTGGATGGCTCATTGGTAGTATTAATGGCCACTACTCGAGGCAGGGCTTTTGTCTGTGAGCACTGGCATTCGGAGGGTTCCGTTTGGGCCTTTATCTCTGAGGAAAAAAGGTAGCAGCTATAAAACTGATATATGGCGGCAGTTTCGACAAGTGAAAAGGGCTCACAAGAAGTGCACAAAGACAGAGGAGCCACAATGCAAAGAAACCGCAGCCTCCTTCTCGGTGTGTGGGTGACCTCATGCCTCGGCACGGGTCCGCCTGCGCGCCACTGCCAAGGGCACCAAGAGTGAGTGATGTGTAGGATGTAAACAAAACCTAAAGCACGTAAAACCGCAGACCTCCAACATGTTCCAGCAGTTTTACACCTTTCAAAACAGAGAAGCCTGCAGACAGCATCCAAGACCTTTGGAGGTTCCCCTAGATTAATGAATGGTTCCAGCTGACCTCTTACAGGCATTTCCACCTGACAGTTGGCCACAATATTCCTAACTATTTACCAAGACAGGAAGTTCACACTAACATTTTACTGTTCAAAGTGTTCACATCCAGACATGAAGACACTCGCTGGACTGCGAGAGCCCTTCGGCCTGTCCTGAACTCCAGCAGCATATTACAAATTAACAGGGGGTTGTGAACAACACTGGTTAGCTAAACTGAAGGACATGCAGGATGGTATTAGGTGGTTAGAGCCACTGCAAGGCAGGTAATAGACGAATCTTATTTTTTTGTTGCTTTGAAGAAAAAAACCCATCAGCCACATGAATATAAATAACACATAAAAGCAATTTTTTTCACTAACTGAATTGAGGAGGAACCTTACCTGTAACGGATACCTTCATGGTCGCCTCGAGAGGCCGGTTGTTGTCCAGGTCCCTGCTGAGTCTCAGCTCCCCAGTGTCAGGGTTCAGCACCAGGAGGGTCAGCTCATTTCCTTCTGTGAAGCTGTAGCGGAGTTGGTCCAACACATCAGGGTCATGCGCTGGCACCCTCCCAATCACTCCGGACGGGAAGCTGTTGGACTTGTTAGTGACATAGTTGTTGAAGATAATTTCGAAGTCCTGCAAGACTGGATCATTGTCATTGACGTCCACAAGGCGCACATGAACGGTGGCCCTGCTGACGAGTGGAGCTGATGTCGCTTGGACCACAATCACATACTCCGTTTTGGTTTCGTAGTCCAGGTCAGTGAGGGCAATCAGGTCCCCGGTGAATATGTCCAGCCGGAAGACCTCTGGAATGTTCCCGTCTACTATCTGGTACATGATCTGAGCATTGGTGCCCTCATCTGGGTCCATCGCTGTGATCCGGGCCACAGTCGAGCCCACAGCACTGTTCTCCTCCACAAAGACATCCAGCACATCCTTCTCAAACACAGGTGCATTGTCATTAATGTCCAGGACAGACACCTGAATGTCCACGGCCGCACTCAGTGGTGGTATCCCCCTGTCGACCGCGTAGGCTTTCAGGTTGTACACGGGCATGTTCTCTCGGTCCAGCTTCCTTGCCGTCCTGATGATCCCGGAGTAGGGCTCAATGGAAAAGTCACCCTCACCATCATCGCCACTCTGGAAAGTGTAGGTCAGCCTGCCATTGGAGCCCGAGTCTCTGTCTGAGGCCGAGATCTGCAAGACACTGGTGTACAAGGGGGCATCCTCAAACACAGAGCCCTGGTACATGTCTCGCAGGAAGCGTGGGGCATTGTCGTTGGCATCCATAACGATGATCTCCACGTACGTAGTGTCAGACTTCTGGGGGATGCCATTGTCACGGGCGATGATGGCCAATGTGTAGGATGCCTGATCCTCATAGTCAATCTCCATCAGGGTGGTGATGGCGCCAGAATCTGGGTCAATCTTGAACTGGGGCACATTGTCCTCCATGACGTATGTGATGCGGGCATTCTCCCCCGTATCCTCATCTGTGGCACAGATGACCACAACGGTGGAGCCCACGGGCCGGTCCTCACTGATCAGCGCCTGATAGCTGGCACTCTGGAAGACGGGCCGGTGGGTGTTGGCGTCAGTGACATTGACGAACACTTGGGCAGTGTCAGAGCGCGTGCCATCTGATGCAGTCACTGTCAGGACATACTGACGCTCCTGCTTATAATCCAGCGGCAGGGCAAGTGTGATGAGTCCGCCACCACTCTGGCTAGTGATGGCAAAGCGATTTCGTGTGTTGCCACTGGAGATCTGATAGGTCACCACACTGTTGACATCACGGTCCACTGCAGTAACCGTTAGCACGCTGGTCCCCACGACCGCGTCCTCGTTGATCTTCAAGGAGTACATCTTCTGCGTGAAGGTGGGGATGTTGTCATTCACATCCAGGACCGTAATGCTCACACTGGCCGAGGATGACATCACAGGAAACCCATGGTCGCGTGCTTCTATGCCAAAGGTGTAGAATTCAGTTGTCTCCCGGTCCAATTCTGCACCAATCGTAATCCAACCAGTGTTGTTGTTTATAGCAAAAGGGAAGCCGGGAGTGATGTCCAGCAGCCTGTACTCCAGACGCGCATTGTCCCCAGAGTCTGCATCAATTGCCTGGATGTGAATGACAGAGTGTCCAACAGCCACATTCTCCAGCACGGTGGCCTGGAAAGGCGTGCTGATGAACATGGGGGCGTTGTCGTTTACATCCACCACCTGCACGATCAACAGCCCAGTGTTGTTCATGAGGGGAGGCCTGCCACCATCCTGCGCCTTTATGCGCAAGTTGTACTCCCGCATCGTTTCGTAGTCCAGCGGGTTGATGAGGTCAATGACGCCCGTGGGTGAGTGGATGTAGAACTGGCCTTTCACATTTCCACTGATGATACTGTAGTGAACCTTGGCATTGATGCCCTCGTCCTTGTCGGTTGCCTCCACCTGGGCCACCTTCGTGTTGACGGGTGTGTTCTCTGGCACCTGTACCACGTACCTTTTCTCACTGAACTGCGGGTAGTTGTCATTCTCATCCTCCACCGTGATGTGCACTGTGGCCGTGGCGCTGCGGGGACCTGAGTCCCTGCCCTGGTCATTTGCCTCCACTAACAGCTGGTACTGGGCCACAGTTTCGCGGTCCGGTCGGACCCTAATCTTAACTAGTCCATTTCGAGGGTCAATCTCAAAAACAAAGTTCACACCATCGCCGTTCACGATCTTGTACACCATGTTGGCATTGGATGGGGCGTCACCATCGGTGGCCCTGATAGTCATCACCTCAAAACCCACCTCCACGTTTTCTCGGATACGCACCTTGTATTCCGTCTGCTCGAACACAGGCGTGTGGTCATTAGTGTCACTCACAGTGACTGTCAGATAAGTTGTTGCCGACCTCTGTGGGGAGCCGCGGTCTGTGGCCGTCACCTGGAACACGTGCGTGTCCTTTACCTCCCTGTCCAGGAGCCGCACTGTCGTTATGCCACCCGTTTGTGGGTCGATTCGGAAGAACTCATTGGATCTGTGGTCGAACAACGCCTCCATCGCATATTCAATCATGCCAGCATCACCATCATCCGGGTCGGTGGCCTTCAGGGTGATGACCCTTGTGCCTGGTGGCTCGTTCTCAGGCACAGACACTTGATAATTGGGCAGCTGGAACTGAGGAGGGGAGTTTACGTTCCGCTTCTGTCGCCTGCCCCAGTTGTCTTGGAAGAAGTGGGTATGGCTGACCCGTAGGTGGACCCTCACGGCCGTGCGCTTGGCCCCAGCTGTCCGCAGGTTGCACACCCAACGCTCTGTGCCCCACACGCACCTGTGCTCATCTAGAACCTGTCCAAGGTCATCCTCCATGCAGGACATGCTGGTGAGGTGCACACCACCCAGGAAGCCAGGAAGAGTGTTGCTCAGGTCCCGAAGAAGTAGAGCTGTGGATAGGCAGGGGGCGTCCTCTGGCCCCAGCGCATATTTCATATGGATGCGGAACTTTCCTGGCGAGCTTTTCCTCCTGTCGAAGGAGCAGTGCTGTCCGTGCACAAAGACTCGCAAGCGGGTGCCAATGCGGCGCTCAGGTGAGGAGGAGTGCAGCGTCACCCACAAGTGCGCCGGATTGCGTTTCAGGAGCGCGCAGTCCACCTTCCCGGACACGGTAAGCGCTCCCGAGAGCCTCTCCACCTCCAAGAAGCGCCGCACGTACGAGGGAGTCAGAGCGCCGTCTACGGAGAAGAGCCAGCCGCGCGCGCCGCCTGACAGGTCGGCCACGGGGCTGCCGCGAGGAGCACCCTGCGGGACGTGCAGCTGGAAGCAGCGGGCGGCGGGCGGCGCGAGCAGCAGCAGCAGCAGAAGGAGGCAGCGCGCGGGACACATGGTGCGCGGTCCCGTGCGGAAAGTTGAGACCGAGCTGTTAACTGGGCGCGCGGCGACGCATCGCGCCTCTCCGGGCGCCCACAGGGGGGTCTTCATGCGCTCGAGAGCCTCTTGATGGGGGTGTCGCCAGAGCGTGGGCCCATCGGCACTGTGAGGAAAGAGTGTGAGGCGGTGATTCAAAATGGCCCCACCGCGAACCTCCTCCTCCTCCTTCTCCTCCTCCGCCTCCTCCTCGGGCAGCTCGAGACACCGGCCGCTCTTCCCCGCGAACGGCGCTTTTTAAGCCCGCGTTTCAGACGCCTTTTCTCCGCGAGCGCATGACTGTAAACCCCGCTCCTCTCGTCGTCGAAACCCCTGGTTGTGGTGGTTGAAAGTAGCGCTTTTCGAGGCAACCTGTTGCAGCGGCTGCTTTTCCTCTGGACATTAAAGCAGCACACAATGTAATAATAATAATAATAATAAATAAGCGTAATTTCATTTGCGCTTATGCATTTAATACAGAACTGACAACAGAAATCATTACAAAGCTTAAAAAATATCACACGCAGGATTTACAAGTTTGTCTCGCGATCCCTTGATTATTTCATAGGGAGAACCTATTGGGTTTGTTTTTAACTTTCCAGTTTACTTGCAAGTGATATTCCATTGTTACTTCTTAGCATTATGTATTAGCTAAGATATCCAAATGAAATAAAATTTATATTCGTGTTTGAAAGATAAATATATTAAAACGTAACCTAATTCAAAAGTTGCGGCTCATACTTCATTTCAAATTTAACTTCTGTTCATCTGCCTCTTCCACTCGCGCGCTATCACCATCCTCTCGTTTTATTGCTCAAAAAACATATATATTGTCGTTAAACAAACTTATTTAGGTAGAAGTTAAGCTATTTACCTGTTTACCAGTTATTTTTACTTTTCTCTTCGAGCCAACTGATGGTTTCATTCAGAGTCTCTGTAGATAAAGCTACTAAATTATCCATTAAGGCGATAAACGATTTTACTTAATTCTAAACTCGCCAGTCTTAAAAACTCGCCAATATTTGGATTTCATAGCAATTTATATACAGCGTATGGCGCTACTGTCAACACAAACGCAGGTCTCTTTGCGCCGTCTCGCGGCAGGTTTGCATTTGGAAAGTGGATTAAATTGGAAAGTGGCAAATATCGCCGGGGTTCAACGGAATTATTAATGGATACACGTGACACCAGGGGTACCAGTTCACCTGAAACACGTGTATTTGGACTGTGAGAGGAAACGGGAGCAACACTGAAACAAATTAATTCTGGTTCCCAAACCTGCAGAAAGAGGCAATTCACCCTTTTCACCGAGCTGCCTCCTTGCAACTGCATTCACTGCTGGAGGTTTGAGAGCTGTATCTTAAAAGTAGTGCAATAAAAAAACCATGCTAACGTAAATAGTCACACCTTTATTTTGTCAACGCACCTATGTTTAGTATTAGTTACTGCCACTTAAACAGCTGACAGGAACTAGGTGTTTCTGAAAAGACTCCATAAAGCAGCAAACTTTAAATAAACTCCTGTAGAGGCTATAGGGACCGTGCCTGGCACTTTAGATTTTTTGCTACTTGTGGAAAGCAAATAGTGGCAACCCTATTTCAAATAAAGTACTATAACAAAATTTAAATAAACAAAAAAAATTAAAGATATAACAAACAGTAAAGGTAATGCCAATGTTTTGATTTAGTCCAATAGTTTTAATTTATTAGGGAGACATACAGAAAGGTTAAAGTTGATTTTAGGCAGCTAATCAGTGCTCAAAAGAGGAATGTTCACACCTGGACCTTCAGGATCCAGTCACTTGGAGATTGAAGAACTCTTGTGATCCCAGTTGTCCATTTCAGCTAGTCACAGCATGGCTACCACATTTTACTGTTCATGGCTGCTCCTTTTCACCCCTGGGCATGTATTACAAACAACATGGAGCAAAGTGTGATAGCAGTTGGGGGGGGGGAAATCAACTTTTATTGGAGGTGTGGGATTTTTTCCTGCAGATCCATTTATTATATCAATGCTTCAACCTTCTGGACTTCAACATTTTAGCTCAGCCGCATGCATGCTGGACAGCTGATAAACTGTTTTTCATATAAACAACATTTTTTTCAAAGAAAAGGATGTGGAATACTATGTACATTTTAATACTGCATTAGCAAAACATGAAATGTAAAGCAAGTAATTAAATTAAAATTGTTTTGCATTTACAATTTGGCCAAATGTACCATTTGTAGCTTGTACATGTAATTTCACCCTGATGAAGCCCTGCTACAGAGACCAAAGCAAATCCTTTTTTTCCCCCAGATACATTCTCATCTGGTTTTGAAGGTCTCTTCAACAACTCTTATTTTTACTAGGAAAAGCAGAGCATTTTTCACAAGTTCTGTACACATTACTAGTTCAGCATTTGCAGAACACAAAGGTATCAGGATCAACTGTGTGATTTCCAACTTCAAAATGCTGTTGGATTTATACAAGAATATATGAACTGACAGATCAGCAATCATTGACATCCTGCTAGCATTTCTTTAGAAAAAAGAAAAAAAAATTGCATTAAAAACTTCATTTCAGCACCACTCAAAGCTGAATTTTAGCATTTAAAGGTTTCCAGTTTTGGTTCAATTGCAAAGATGAGGTTATCCCCCCCGCCCATTTGCATCTTTGTGTGAAACTCCTTGGTCAGTGTGTGCATTTGTTAGGCTCATGTCACACAGTGTTGACAGTTACACTACAAGACATCCTTCACAGCCATTCTGCACACCACAGCATCCAGCAGATGGTCAACACAGTCCTCCTCAGCAGTGATCTTGTACAGCTGCAAGAGAAATCCCACATATTCACACAAGAAAAAGCAACTCTAATAAGCACAAAAGGTGAGAGGAATCTAGCACAGTTTTGCAAAATTTTTCTGTGAATAAGTATCCTAGCCAATTGGAGCTCAAAGGATCATAATCTGCCCCCCTCACTCTGATACAACACTTGTAAAATTCAGTCACAGTGGTCCAACTGAAAGCAGAAGACACAAAGTGGGGTCTATCCAGGGAGAGAACATTAGTCAATCGCAGGGTAGCCACACACAAAAAGAAATTTGGAATCAGTCTACCTGTAACACATAGCTTTGGAGTGTGGGAGGAAATCAGAGCAAACACAGTAAGAACATGCACCAGCACCACAGAAGAAAAAGAAAAACATTAACCATTTTAAAGACATTTTCATGAGTGTTAAGATGAGGCGCCTTTACACAAACCTTTTTAATCTGTGGGATGTCACTAAAGGTGGAGACTAGTTCAGCTGGAACCTGCTGGCCAACTACTTTCCTCTGAATATCCTGAACGTCACGTCCCTCTTCATCAGAGTGAATAAGAACAACGAGGACAGTGCTGTCACTGTCAGAAATCCCAAACTTCTTGAAGGATTCTGATATCTTTATTACAAAAAGGAGGTAATTATGAACAAACATGGTAGGATTCTAAGAACAAATGAATCAAAGACATGTAACAACTCACATTATTTGATGGTGAAAGATTAAAAATGAGTTCAGAATAAAGACTCCTTGTCTTCATCTTTCCAACTTTCTGCAGGTGGAGTGCTTTGTTTGCAGCTACTACGACTTGGAAGGAGTCGACTACCTGTAAACATAAAAATAGAGAACCTTTTGGAACAAGTAGTGAGTACAAACATAGTATAAACATCAAACACCATGTATAATTTCCCTCACAACATACAGCTATTTTCAAGTAAAGCGATGCCAATGTCAACCATTAATGACCACATCAAATGCATCCAGAATGTTCTGGCCTCAGTGTGGAAAGGGGTGTCTCTCTTGTTACCCTCACCAAGACCTTTTTTCCTGTCCTGTTTTCTAATGTCCAACTTTCACATCCACAAAGCACTGTTAAAAAATACATTTTACATGTATACAGACCAGCTGTATTTCACTTGCACTAAAGTGAATAAATTCAGGACTAGATAAATCACTAAATAGTGGGTCCCAGTACAATCAGCTGAGTTGCAAGTTTTGGAAGTTACAAACATTTCTCTACTTACTAAATTGTATTTTCTTCAGCTATTTTTTTTTACCTAGTTTACTGCAAACGGATGTCAGTTTCTAGTAGAATCAACTCAGAATAAGAGCCCGACACCATATTAATTCAACTGGCCTCTATGGTGTTCATACTAACCTTTTAAGAACATATTTATGCTATGAACATAGTCTAGATAGAAAATTTTTAAATGTTACTGATCCCAAAGTGAAACTATTGCAGAATGAACGCAACAGGAGACAATGAATAACAGGAATAAGTAGTGGAAAAATAGTACGCTGATACACGGGAAAAGGACAAATGAGCACAGCCAGTTCACCGTGGTACCAACCTGACAACCCACCCCCCCCCCCCTTTTTACAGCTACTAAACCCCACGTTCCTACCATATTAAAAAGAATAAAACTGCGTCCCATCTCTCACCATAGACGGCTTTATTAGGGCGCCTTTTATCTCCCCTCCTACAGCGCTTTTCCTCAGTTCTGCGGCGTTTTTAACATCTTTGAAGAGACACTGAGTTACATAGTAGGCGGGAAACAAGTCCAGCTGCTGACTTCGGTGCATTTCGGAATCGGGCGGCACAGAAATGAGCTGTGGCGCCACAATAACACCGCACTGTGCCCAAAATGCTCCGAAAACACATGCACTCGCTGTTTACTCACGGGGGACTGATAACTGTGTAACACCACTGCGCTCCAATCAAACGTTCCCCCTGAATTATCTCGTTTTAAATGTCGAAATTTGGTGTTTTTTTAATTAGTGTAAATATTTAATCGTTAATTAAATGATTAAAATATGATGTCGGGTTATTGTTGTTTCTACTGCAGAATGAGAGAATTCTCTTTCGTTCAGTTTAAAACGATCGGTTATATCTCACGTCGTTATATTGGTCACTGGTTAATTTACGCACATTAATAAGAGAAAATTCCAAGAAAAGAATAAACAATTTAAACAAGTATCACGACACTGTACTTTTCCAGGTATGATCTGCGAATAAAGCTGAATATATCTTTAGTAACGTCTTTTGGCATTTTTAAGTCCAATCTATAAGTATATTAAATTGATGAATAATGGTTGCTGTTGTATACTGTTGTTTCTTGTTCAACTAGAATTCTCGTGTTACTCATTTACTTGTGATCATCTACGTTTTGAAATGTATTAAAATTTTTCCGCAGTAAATCTGAGTTTTGAGTCTCGAATGCCAAACCAGCAGTGATTTTGTTTTTGACGAATCATCTGTTGCCCGTGAAGTCAGTAACTTCTATTTCAAATAGATCATTGATTGACCTATCGATTGAACACCTGTATTCCAAGGCCGTGCCAGTGCAGCGATACCAAATGCTGTCCATCAGGTGTCACTATTGAACTTTTAGTATGTCTACAGTTGGTGTTTTTTCGTATTTTACTCAGTGTCTAACTTCCCAAACTCCTGTGTAATGCTGATAATATTTGCAATAAAAAAAATCGACATACACAACTAACAAACAAAACGTAAGAGGCTTAGACAATGATTCCGAAATGGTTTTTCAGCCCCCAAAGATTTTTAAAACATACACGGGGCTTTTACGCCGAGCATATAGCAAATAAACGAATCACGTGGTTCCTGTCTTAATTATATATGCGACTTGTTGGCAGCGGAACTCAATTTAACATTCCTCTCTTGTGACATACAATGATTTGTACTATTTGACACCTTTATCACAGCTGACATACAGTGCTAGATAGCCTGGAATAAACATCTATATAGTAAAGCAACTACTGATGGCACCTTGAAGTCACCACTCCACCAGAAACACATATTTGGACTGTGGGAGGAAATCAGAGCAAATGTATAAACTGCACCCAGACTGATTCAAATGCTTACCTACATTTGAAGCCCTATTTGAACATTTGCTTTAAAACTATTCACAAAGAAAAGAAAAAAAGATTTGGTTGCAGCATTAACTGTATATCCAGAGGTAACGATGAAAAGCAGTTCGGTGGGGTTGCGACATGCTAGAACTTTCTTGCTCATTTAAAGGACACCAGCATGCAATACAGTACAAATCATTTTATTCTTACATGCTGCAGACTCCACCTGCACGAGGTTATGGATAAAACCATGAGCAGAACTTTACATGTGACACATCTGCAAGAGACTTTATATATTAAAGTACAAACAACTAAGGTAGTAAAGACAAAAGCAGTCAAAGAAATGAGTAAATATGTGCAATGAAATGTAAGAAATACAGTCACCAACAATATGCTTCATGATGATAAGGTGGTGGTGATGATGCTCCCAACCAGCAGAGGCAAAGAGGAATACAAATAAACCTCTGGGAACTGCAGTCAGTCAGCACATAAAATTTGTCAGCTGGCTGCCCAACCCCTCAGGCAACAGCCTACTTACAACAGCGCATCTTCCACTGGTTTTGACAAATCAACACAGTGGGCCCCCAACTTTTAAACTTTCAATTAACAAATGTTTTGGTATTACAGTCTTTTTGAGATGTATCTTCATAGCTGTAAATCTCAATCTCTATCTGTTTGTTCTTTACACACAGCTTTGTTTTTCAAGCCACAGACTTGAAATTTGGCACAGTGGTACTTCTCACTCTAAGTGAGGTTTTCTGTGTAGTCAAGTTCATTAAACTCCAAAAAGGCCACTTAGTGTCCCTCTACATCATTTTTTAAATAAGGCTTGTAAATGCGTATGTGGTTGTATCACGTGCATTACACACAGAAAGTAGCTGTATCACATGCATTATGCTGACCAAATGGTATGGGCATGATGCTACCACACTCTCTCTCTCTCTCACAGACACACACACACACACACACACACACACAGAGCGCTACATAAATTAGAGACATGTACTAAAGTTTGGTGATAGATAATTTGTTATTATTGTTTGTATGTCTATGTGGCCAGTGCCAGTAGCTGTTATATGTGAGCATGTATGTGCCAGACATATACATCAGACTGAGAGAGAGAGAAAGAAAATGTTTCTCTTTTTCCATTTGAAAAACCACACTGCTCCCTTCCACCCCACAGAGTTATCAAAAAGCTCACTTTTACACACAGTTTTATATTTATTCGTTCAACAGACACTTTTCTCTAAAGTGAAATACAATGCAGAGTAAATAGCAGTGCATTTCACCAGCAGGCAGTGATACAGATGCAGATGCCGATACGGGTTTCTGGAGGAACAGTCACTTAGTCCAATGCCACAGTTTTACTACACACACTACACCAGTTGCTGCACATTGAATTAATGAGGAGCCCCTGAACTGCTCCTGGTCATATTTGAATTTTTTGAGTAAAATACAAATCTTAGATTCCAATTAAGTTTGCAGGTGTAAATTCTATAGAGCCTTCAAAAGAAAGATGAATTTCTCAATATAACAATATTTTTTGTGTAAAAATTGTATATTTATTAAATATTACTCAAGTTTACAGTTAGATTAATCTTGCCTTGTGACCAAGCAAAATTTCATTCTATTTTTAAAAATAAACTTTACCATAGTCACTTAAAAATTGTCACATCACGCATGAGTCACACGATTGCAGTCAAAGGGCAAAGGACATGATCCAGGAAATAAAAGGCTCACGAGAAAAACACGCAAGTGTTTGGACATCGAATTGCATCCATGATTCGGGTGTTTGCAAACCATTGCCTCAACCAAGCTACACATTGATACCAAGAGTTACTGAAGTTTTCCTTGATCTCCTGTGTCATGATTATCTTTGTGACTAGTATGATTTCCAATGCTGGTTTCTGGTGGAAACCATTAGCTATGTCAGCTGCGTTTGTAGACTAAACTGCATGCATTAGTCCCCCTAGTTGCTTTCTCCCCATGACTGGATTATAACACCATGCTACAGTCCCGACAGAATGTCCAAACCCACAAATAACCCAGCAGAGTTTGCTGCCCTGCAGGATGAGGTGCCTCACCTGAGGGAGACAGTGGAAGGGTTTGAAACCTCATTGCGCAACCTTTTACAGACCATGCACCAGCTATCCGCAGCCGTCCACCTGCAGGGACTACAAAACCTCCCATTCCTTCAGTCTCCCTGCAGCTGAGCCACACGTAGGTGTGCCTGAGATGTTTGATGGTTCAGGGAATCCATGCCAGGGCTTTCTCACCCAGCTGAATCTCATTTTCAAGCACCAGTCTCCACACTACCTCACCAGCCAGATGCAGATGGCCCTTCTGATTTCCCTGATTTCACTGAATTACCCCCAGCAGCAGGGAAACGGGGGGTTCTGCCTGGCCCTGACATCTTCCCCGCCCCAGGCATTGTTCAGCTGACCCTGCCCGTGCAGCTCCAGCAGAGGAACTGGTGAGGAATAACCATGGCTTTTGTGCACTCTGGGGCAGAGGAGAACCTCATTGATTGGGAGCTATGTTCCTCTCTGGGGCTTGCTTTGGAAGCAATGCCCCAGCCTCTTACCATCAACTCTATGGATGGCTAGCCCCTCACATCTGCACCCATCACCCACAGCACCAGCACTGTTCTCGTGTTCCTGGGGGAACACCATGAGGAGATGTGTTTTCTTCTTACTACTGCCACTACTACCCCTCTCGTTTTACGCTACCCCTGGCCCGCCAGACATGACCCCCACATCTCCTGGTCAACCAGCTGTATGCTGCAGTGGGAACCCGAGTGCCATGTAGTATTCCTCCAATCTGGAGCTCCCGAAACCATCAATCTTGAGGCCATTCCACCCGAGTAACGAGACCTAATGAAGGTTTTCAATAAGAAGAAGGCTACTCAACTGCCACCTCACTGACCATGTGACCTGGCTATCAGTGCCATGTCCCCTCGAGGTCATTTCTTCTCCCTGTCCCCCAAAGAGAACAGGTTTATGGAGGAGTACATAGACGAGACCCTCCGTAACAGCTTCATCTGGCCCTCTACTTCACCTGCTGCCGCTGGGTTCTTCTTTGTATCTGGAGTGGAGGATTTAGAGAGAGCACAGGAGAGGATAGTAACAGCAGTGGTGAAAGTGGTCCCAGGAGTTGTGGACCTATCCAAAATTAATGGATGCAAACAGAGACCAGGAGAGGACCCTAATGAGTTTCTTGAAAGGTTGAGAGATGTTTTTGACTGTCATTCAGGCAAGAAATCTGACTCTGGTAGCACAGCACAGGAAATGTTAAAACATGTGTTCCTAACGAGTTTATAGCCCAAGTTAGTAGAAGTATTTAAGAAACATCACAAAGGTTGGGATCAGCTGCAAACTGATGGGTCAAACCTGTTTGCATCAGATGGCACTTCGGAACATTTATTCCCTGTAGGAGGGGGCCGGCCCTCCTTCACAGCCCGCATGCAAGCATATCAGCTGCCCCACCCCAAAGAGGGTAGAGAAAGGTGGGTGTGGTCAAGGATATGGAAGGGGACCAGGTCATGTCCATGCTGGTGCAGGTTTTACCTGCAGACAGATGGGTCGCTGAAAATATCAGTGTCCTAACTTAGGGCAACAGCCAGTTGTGTACAGACCCCAAAGTCATCCAAAACCTGAACAACCACAATCACAGTGCCTTCATTTTGCTATGAATAACCCCTTTGGGCAGCAGCCTTCAGTATAGGATGACGCCCGAGAAACATTATCACTGCTAATCCCTAATCTAACCTTGTCTGTTTCTTCTGAACCATATGTTTCCCTTAAGGTGGTAGGTCATGAATTACCTTTCTGGTGGACACAGGAGCTATCTTGTCATCAGTAAGGCAATCAGACCTACCATCTGCTCCACTATCAGGTAAGACTGTGTGCACTAAAGGAGTAGCAGCCATAGCTTTACCCAACCCATGCACATAATCCCTGCCTGTCACAATGGGTCCTCACTCTTGAGAAAACAAGGTTTTCTTTTAACCAAGCCATTGCCAGGTTAATCTACTAGGATGCAATCTTTTCTGTAAATTCAGTGCAACTATTCATTGTACCTCCAATGGAGTCTTGTTGTCACTTCCTGAAGATGTTGATATCACTTCTTGCTATATAGCACTTTCTTACTTCCAGTATGACACTAATTCTGTTTATTGGTAGCAGCTAGAGGGTGTTTCTTTGCACAAACCTGCAACTACTATCATGTCTTTACATCCACTGCAAGGCTGGAATTCACTGCCACAGTTCACTCACCTCCATTGTACAGCTCTCTTTGTGCCACATGATGCAGACAACATAGAATATGCGCTACAGGTCACTTGGAGATTTTGCTGACGTCATGATAACTGCTTTTGCCTTGCCTATCCCTGAAGGCGTAGCTGCCGCTGTTCAACTGACGGATTTGCAACGACATTTATTTGCAGTTCCCAATTCTGCCCCTCATGTGACACTGGCAGTCACTACTGGTCACTGGCTGCAGGACCATGGCCCAGGAGTCCAGCAAGCAATGTCTGCTCCCAGACGACTACTACAGTCACACTTGCTAGGTCTACTGTATGTCATTCTACAGGGTTACCTGTTTACTTTAGCATCTTATCTCTTGTTTAGGACTGTTTTCGAACATCTTCCTGTCTCTTCAACTTCTCATCCCCTGGTCCAGGTGCCTAACAAGCTAAGTGACATACTAGATTGTCTTTGGACTTCCAATCCTAATAAGGTTGACTGCATACATTCCACTTCCCCTGTTCATATTATTGTTGACACACCTAAACCTTTACCCTGGAAAGCACAGTATCCTTTTCACCTGGAAGCAGAGGTGGGAATTGCTCCAGTGGTCCAGTCTCCATTAGATCAACGTATCATGGTCCCTACTAGCTGTTGCAACAATCCCATCCTTTCGGTGAAGAAACCTGGAAAAAACACCTTGAGGTTTGTTCAAGACCTCTGAACTGTTAATTGCATTGTGATTCCTGCTTTCCCTGTGGTCCATAATCCCACTAATATACTTACATGGGTCCCAGCAACCAGCACCCAGTACTCAGTTGTTGACCTCTACTCTGCTTTTTTCTCAGTTCCCATCCACCATGATTCACAAGACCTCTTTGCTTTCACATATCGCGGTTGCCAGTATAGATGGACAGTCCTTCCCCAAGGGTACACCAAGAACCTGACATTGCTCTTGCAGGCTCTCAAACGAGACCTTCAGGATGTTACCTTTTATACACATTGTACTCTGAACCAATACTTGGAAGGCCTCCTAGTGGCATCCTGTTCCAGAGAGGCCTGCAAAACCAACACATGGATCCTACTGCATGCCCTAGCTGAAAAGGGCCACAAAGCTTCACTGCAGAAACTATAGTACTGCAAAGAGATGTTGTCTTACTTGGGCCATGTTCTCTCAGGCCCCAACCAGCATTTTTACCCGGAGCGTGTTGCCTCCATCACTAAGGAGATGCGTTCCTTTCTAGGAATGTGTAATTATTGTCAGCAATACATCTCTGAATATGCCCTCATCATTCATCCTTTCTGGTGTTCGCCAAAGCCTGGGGTTCTGCTGGTTATAATCTGACTGAATATAATACCATGAGCCCCACAACATTCCCTCGTCATTATTAGCCTAACAGAACCAGTGTAAACATTTATATGCAATTAACCACTGCTGCTAATAGGTCAATATGCCTCATTTGTGACTTTTTTATTGGGTGTGCAGCAAACCACCGCCCAATTTTAGAAGGCCTTCTGCCACCTGATCAGCTCCACCGCCAGCCTGTTCTCTGGCTATTATCCACAGACTAATGGCCAGGCAGATCAAGCCAACCAGCAGCTGGGTAGGTTCCTGAGGTGTTTTGCTTTGGCCCACAGTCAGGGGTGGAGTCAATACTTCTTGTGAGCTAACCTCTCCCAGATCCTACACACCTCAGCGGCCATGGGTCTCTCCCCATTTGAGGTATGCTATGGGTACCAGCCTCCACTCTTCCCACACCAAGAACAGGAGGTCGAGTTGCCCACAGCCCAGCAGTTGGTCCGTAGGTGCCAGTGCAGCTGGGAGAGGGCTCAGTGTGCCATGCAGCAAGCCAAAGCTCAATACCAACAACAACATCAACACCAGCACTGTCCAAGATGCTTATTGCATGAAGGTGACAAAGTTTGGCTGTCCAAACAACGCCTCAATCTAGCAACAGATTCTCACAAGCTCACCCCCCAATTCATCAGGCCCTACCACCCATAAAATCAACCCTGTCACCTACCAGCTCCAGCTGCCTCCAACACTGAAGGTTCACCCAGTGAAACCTCGTCAAACCATTTATCACCACCTCTTTGTCCTCTCCAACCCCAACACCTCTTCCTTCTCATATCAGCGATGATGGCCTTGCCTACAACATTCAGTGGATCTTGGATTCTCAGCACCTGGGAAAGGGTGTTTAGTATCTGATCAACTGGGAGGGTTATGGCTGTGAGGAACACTCCTGGACAACATCCTGTTTCATCTTGGACCCCAAATTGGTGAGGGATTTCCATCAGTGCTAGGCATACCACCCTGGGCTGTTTGGAGTCAGCCCTGCAGGGGGGGTACTGTCACATTATGCACGAGTCACACAATTGCTGTCAAAGGGCAAAGGACACGATCCAGGAAATAAAAGGCTCACAAGAACAACACACAAGTGTTCAGACATCAAACTGCACCCATGATTCGGATGTTTTCCAACATTGCCTCAACCAACCTACGCATCGGTACTCTGAGTTACTGAAGCTTTCCTTGCTCTCCTGTGTCGTGATTATCTTTGTGAATAGTGTGATTTCCAATGCCGGTTGCTGGTGGAAACTGTTAACCTTGTCGGCTGCGTTTGTAGATTAAACTGCATGTGCTTCCACTAGCTTCCTTGGTTGCTTTCTCTCCACACCCGGGATATAACACCACGCTGCACTCCTGACAAAAATGAAATGAAAGTAACAAAGAGATCTACACAAGAGGAAAAATATAGTTTGTTTTACAGCTTTTCCTATGATTAAAAAAGATGCGAAACTTGGAGCACCTACAGCCTGGTCATTATAGTCTGCATGCACAGCATGTGTACAGTATAATGAAAAATGTACTCAGAATTACAGTGATTGACTTTAAAGCACAGCATATAGTTAATTCTAAAAGACAAAATGAGAAATCACAAAAACACTGGCAAATTTACAGTGTATGATGTCACTTTTATACCCCCATTGATTGCCTTTTTTGGCACAAAAAAACGGACATTTCCCAAAGTAGCCTTTATGCAATCGGTGCTGCTGTGAGCACCGTGTCAAATTTGTCCATCACAGCAGATTCCATCAGCGTGTAATTAAGAATCTACCATGTTGTGCCTCCATAAGAAAATAATTACACTCTTTATTGTGAGTGCTGGGCTGTTTGAAAGATGAGCCGCTTTGTAATGAGATAGCAACGAAATAGCCTGAATTAGTCACACTGCGCTACCTCTGCTCATCAAAAAGGCTTTCAAATGCCCAATTATAAAATAGAGAGCACTTGCAATTAAAACTCCTGTGATAAAATGGGATTAATAAATGATCCTGTGACACTGATGCCACTGGCAGGCAATGTGTTTGCTGTAATTGATTGGAAAACTGTTAGCTTTGTGCAGGTCACACGAGATAATGTTTGCTAATATTATGCAGAACAAACTTTGCAGTTGTGTTGTAGGATGGTGGTGATCAGGGATGAGCACGAGTGGACAGGCTATCGCTCTCTCAGATCGTTCAACAGTGCTGGCATCTCTTCATCTTAGGTTATTTTTAAAAGTAAAGAAGGCTCCTTAATATACTAGAAACATAAACCCTTCACACGTAGCTACTGAAGCAGTTGGCAATGACCAAGAAAAGCCTAAAATAGTGTAGAAATACTGTAGCTTTAAAAGGTTTCAGCTGTGCCTGTGTCTGTGCCAGGTGCCAGATCTAAACCTGCAGTCACACTTTTTTTCTAAAGCCAAATGTGCTCAAGTAGGTGTTGCTTAAATGGAGTCCAAGTGTCAGGGAGACACACGAGGGGAAGGAGAGGAACTGGGAATGCAGAGTTGTTTTTAGTTGGGAGCAATTCCTGTTTATGGGACCGAGCCCATCCTCAGCACATAGAGGGGGCACCATTTGAACACTTGAAGACAGCATATGTCAGCATGGATCCTGTCCAACTGCATAGTCAGACCATCAGATGGAAGGCCAATGGTGGACTGTCACACTGAAGGAGAATCAACCACGTTGGACCAGACTTGTTATCAAAAGGTGAGAAGATCTAAGCTTTGTCTCCACACAGCATCTCTATTTAGATAAATGCCCCCCCAGTCCTTAGCATTACTTTATTGTGGCCAGCAAATTAAAGAAACTAAACAAAACAAAGACTACACAATCTAGAAGCTTTTTATTTAGGTACAGATATAAAGATGTGCAAGGCTGAGAGAAAACCTGAACCTCCAGTCATGTATCAATGTTTGTGTACTGAGCTCCTTATAAGAATTTACCCATTTTTATAGCGTTTTTACTGTATACATTCAGAGAAAGTACCTCGGAGATGCAACAGCAGGAAGTAGGGTTCAAAACCCTTTTTTAGATATAAGGTATCATCTCTAACCACAACCCCACCTTCCTTCCTGCCATTCGTCAGAGCATCACGAGAAACTGGTGGCTGATTATTTGCTTTGACTGAACATTTATTCCTTTACATCAGTATTTTCCAAACTTTTTCCATGGCGACACCCTGAAGGTTTTCAGAATTCTGCTCGACACCCTAATATAACACACCCAAATATTCATATACTCCAACAACAACGACAGAGCGCTCGGCAGGTGGCAGGACTATGGAACCATAAACTTTATTTCTACATAGAATATTTGGTCACTTCTTGACCTTTTGGATAAGATCAAAGTGTAGTATCTGGTCTTATCAGGGTTTTCTTTTGTCTGGACAGCTGGTGGAGCCTAATGTGCCTCGTTTTGAGCCGGCTTATTATTTTGGTCTAACCTTGGTGGACAAAGATAGCTGCTGGGAGGCAGATACTTCAGTAAGAACCCTGGTCTGCTTCCCTAAAAAGTTCAGTGCCGCTGGAGGAATTAAAGGGTACTAACAGTTTGGGTGCAGGACCCTTTTGTGGCAGCAAATGCCTTGGGAAATTTTTAATTGGTTTTGTAGATTTGTAGATTAAAAGGTGGCTTTGTAGGACAGTGCATGATGAACTAGGCATTTGTGCTGGGGCTTTGGCATTTTGATCTTCACTTAAACTCAGAATCTGCAAGACCAGAAGGTTTGCATATAAGTGATACACACATGATCCACGTACAGGGTGTCTGCCCTGTACTTCCCCACAACAGTTAGATGACTATTTACTCAGGCAGCAAGGCAGCTCCACTGCTACACTACACAGATACAATTTAGAAGGAGAGTAGGAAAAAAAGACACATTTACATACAATTTTTTAAATCAGAGATTTCTTACAGTTAGTGACATGCTGCTGCCAGTCTTGAATGTGATACCTGTTCAAAAGTGAATGACTCACATGTGACTGGTGAGTTTTAGGAATTTCTCTGATGTTTAGTTGAATGTGAGATGAGACTTTGAAATATTTTGTCGTTTTTCCAACTAAACGACAGTGCTTAGCAGAACAATGTCAAGAAAGTTTTAGTAACATACTTGCATTGGCCAGTTGTTCTCTGTAAAATGAACACAAATGACAACTGTAAGTCCCAATTTTTAAATACTCCTCACCGTATAAATTTAGTGTGACAAATGCAGCTGGAGGTTTTGGTGAACAATATGAATACACCAAAGCAGTTTCCATAATACCACAGTGTCAGAAAATTCCAGCCAACAAGCAAACATGAAACATTTCCTTATCTATTCTTGACCCGAACTTGCCTTGTTCCACCAACAGGAACACACCAGCCCCACTAGTGACACACACAGGCTAGTTCAGAGTTGAACAAATTCTTCACTATTCTAATACAAATGCCCCTATTTACACCCAATTCACTCTCCTTTGTAAGTTTTGCAGTTATGCTCAAAAAGGGTGAAAACTGTTTTACTTGGCAAACCTCAAATATCTTTTTGATACCAAAAACTCTTGAGTTATATTTTTCAGCGCAGTTATTTCTCTTTCGCCAAACAAATTTATCCATAAATGAGGATTTTTTTTTGGTGTCACTTTGAAACACCACCGATCCTTCAGTAACCAAATCACTAACAGAAAACTGGACACAGCAGCACAACAGCTAATGCTTTACAGTTTACAGAGAAACAGCTGACACGTGAGTAGTAAAGTGGCACCGCAGGTGTCAGAGTCAACAAACTCAAGTGAATTCATACTTTAATGGCACTGAAGCATCTGTGTAGGTCCAAGTTGTGCATACTGTCGTTCTGTGTGTTTACTAGTCTTCTGCTGGGATTGGCCAATATTTGTATTTATGCTGGCAATATCTGTTCGGCGATTCTGGCAATGTTAGCAAAGTGCTGCCGACTGGAGTAAGGAGTTAGAGAACAAACGGTGGCCAGTAGGGTGCTGTCATAAATCAGTGATACTAGTCCAGGTGTATCATTTTTAAAGGAATGAATAAGATGCTGTAGAACAGCACCACCTGAGGGTGTAATGCTGTGGACTCATCCTTATGCCCTTCTAGCCTGTTCATTGTTTTCCTGAGCAGGGTCAAGGTTTTACAAGTCCCACAGCCACTCCAGAGGTAAGCAGATATCTGCCAGAAACTTCATGTTTATCCAGCACAAGTCTCCAAATGAGAAGACAGTTGTAAGTAACATCAGCAACCAGGCATAACGCACAGATTCAAACACACACATGTGGAAACAAAAGGATGTGGGACCTTCTACTTGGGTCAGCACCAGCACAACAACACGTCTGTGTTACATTTGTTATACAAGTCAACGTTTAGACTTCAATCCCACCAAGATATTGTGACAGGATCTTAAAAGAGCTATGCAAAAATGAACACCATCCAAAATTAATGACCTGAAGCAATATTGCAAAGAAGAGTCGGTCAAAATTCAAAATTAACCACACAAATACGTCTAGTTATTGGTGCTGAACATGGTCCTACAAATGACTGTGCTTAGTTTTTCATGCATGATTTCTGCATGTTGGCTTATTTTTTTGTTAAATGGAATAATGACATAACATCTGTTATGGGTTGTTTGTCGTCTGAGGTTAGACTTACCAAATTTTGGACCTGCTGAGGACCAGAAGAATTTTTTAATGTCCTGATATATAAAACCATGAACTTGAAAGAGGGTGTACTTTGTTTTTCATAAAACTACATCATCTGCAGTCAGGGAGTTAGTACTTGATAATATGAAGAGGAACATTTTCAAATAATTTTATTTGTAAAAGAGAAAAAAAAGAATCAATCTCAACAGAAGGGGGACAAAATTGGTATGTGCACCCTGGGGGTGTGCACGTGTAAATTAGTGAAAAAGAACATTACAAACATGGAAAAAAGCATAAAGCATAAAGGACCAGTCTCAGGATGTTAGCTACATTATGCAAACACAAACCCCGTTGTTCATGTCCAGTCAGGCTGCAAGAGTATTGCTATGGAAGAAAAAAATATTTGCTTTTCTCAAGATTAAAAAAACGTGGGAGAAAGTTTGCTCTCATTAGTCAAACGCTGCCTTGCGGCACAGTCTGAGTGACATGGTCTGTGTGGGCCAGCAGTAGACTCACACATGCAGCAACACACGTGTAGCTGCTCCACTTTAGAACATCAAACCCCAGACTTGAGGTATGACATCATGACCAGGGCCTCCTAAGAAGGCCGTTCAGGTGGTTGACATTCAAAGTGTGGCCAATGTGATGGTGGTGCACCTGCTCCTACCATCCACCTTCCCGACATTGGCCACACCCTGCCTAACCCCACTGAGTCGGCACATGTCCCCCGGCTGATGCTCAGTGGCTGCTGTGTGACCCCCCTGAGAGCAGCCAGGAGGTGCTTGGTAAGCATGCAACCAGATCAGGGACATGATCCACTGTCTCAGAAGTGAAGAAAATACATGCCTGCTGATCGAATCCTTCATCTTGCCTGCAAGAGCTTAAAATATTCAAGCCTTAAAACTAAGCAAAGAAATATTTGATAAAAAATTAATATTTCAAAGCATTTAATAAAACCCTTGCTTTTTTTCCCCAAGGAGATGGCATCGCTTCAGTTTTTTTCTTTTTCATTAGCCATGTGAAGATACCCCCACATGTCAGAGATCAGGATGTGTCCCTGAAGTGGAAAACCATTGTTACCAGCTGGAAGTGAATTTCAAGCCCACTTGGGCACACAGCCCACCAAATACAATGTGCTACAAAGTGGCCATGAATAATAAAAAAGGTAAGCTACACCTCATCCATTAAAAAGCTTTGGATGGCCAAAGCACAAAAACACAGCTACGGGTAGATGAGGACATCTATGGCAACTGCGATGTTAATGTAATTAGATTGGTAGCAATGCTGATATATTTATATATGTTAAATGTATAGCAACGTGATTGTCACTCTGCTGCCAGCCTACCAAGTAGTATGTCTTTGGAGCGTTTTATTTATACGTGTATACGTGTATACATGTGCACTCAGTTATAAGAACAAAGACCCTGCAATTGACTCTTGATTTTTTTATACATAAAGATAGAAGCTTAGAGCAGTTCTTACAATAGCAGCTTTATGAGAGTTCTGTTATGGCTGTATTCTACAAGTTACTAAAGGCTGCACAGATGCTAATAAAGGCACAGTTACCTGGCAGAGTTTAAATATTCCCTCTGACACAAAGAGATATTTTGCATTTATATTTAAGTGATAATGAGAAGGAAGAATAAATTAAACCAGGCAGCAAGATGATTTGTTGAAAATATCTCCTTTAATCCTTGAAAAACAATTGAGAGTCAGACAGACCTAATGTCACACAACTGTCTGCACTTAATGCGAAGCACTGAAGAAAATAACAAATTACATTCTGTCCAAGACTAAAATCATCTTTAGCTACCATTAATGTTGCCCAAAAATGTGCTTTTCTATCTGACCACCTTTCAATATCCCTAAAATTTTTATTGTGTCACGTAAAGCTTCCTTTCTTAATGCCAATCCATTTATTTCATCAGACTGTGTGTCAAAAAGCAACCTGTTTGTTCCTTATATGGTTCATATTCATAATGGTGCTGAATGTCTATTCTGCAGAGTTTGTAGAACAGACCTGAGCTCCCTGCATGGGATGAACCTTCCGCCATTCTGGGCTGATCCACAGTCACAATGGACAACGTGGGTGGAATTGGATCAGCGATGAAGGCAAACATTCTCCTTTAATAAAGATCACAGGGAAGTGTGGGAATATTTCCTTGTCCCATCTGGTTTGAAGCATGAAGTCACACAACTGTATGAAATAGAGCAAAACCACAGTGTAAAAGTCCCCCCCCAAAGGTTTCCTCACTTTTATGCTTAAAAGCATCATTGGCCAACCAGGCAGGTGGCTCCCTCTATCAAGCCTCATAGATAACTCAGTACAGGCAGTTCTTTCAGGTACTTCAGAAAAGTAGGTCTCACGGCTGCTGAGGGAGTTAACCAAGGTCACACCACCAAACTCGAATTATCGCACTCACACAGTTTGTGGCATCTGTGGCGGTACAGTAACTGTAGACAATGCGATCTGAGCTATATTGAGAAGTGTGCTGTGGGCAGCAATAAACAGGAAAATATGTGAGGCTGAAGAAGTGAGGGATGTAATACTGAGTCTCCCAAAATATAAAGTAAAGTTATCACAGTAATGGTGTCTAAATAGGTAAAAAAATATATCTTTTTCATAGTGGGTCACTTTGACAGCGAAGAATCTGAGTGTCACTGACAGGGACCGATTTGAGTCCTACTCACAGGGACCAATCTGAGTCTCGCAGACAGGGACCGATTTGAGTCCCACTGACAGGGAGCAATCCTGCAACCCACCCATGATGCAGTACTGAAAGAACTGTACAGCCTAATATGTGACTAAGGAGGGCTGGTCTGGGTGGGGGACATTCGTGATTGTGATGTGTGAGGAACATGTGCAGAGTCACTTGTATCTCCCCGATGCCTCAAGATCCTGTCACTGCAAATCAGTCAAATGAGTCACCCTGTGTGTGACCCCTCGCTCTCTGTCCGCCTGCATGTCCCACAGTCACAGCTGGTATTCCTTCAGGAAGGGCACGTTCTGTGTTGTGGTTTTTAATGCATTTGCAGCATCTCTTATAGTAAGAAATTTCTCTACATCACCAACTGTACATAAATCCAGCTTTAGTGGCTTTCAAACTAATTTCAAGCTCAGAGGAAGTTAAAAGCTCAGGAGATGCTTAAATCATTCTAAGATTTGTTTGGTATTATTTTAGCATTTCCTACCTTTGTATTCAGATCTTGGAAATAAAAGTATAATACAGCTTTTTTTCCCATTTTTGCCATGTTAAGCTTCGTTTCTGGAAGGTAGGACCAGGTAAAAAAAAGTCTACCATGCCCCAGAGGTGCTGTTACAACAGGATGCTAATCCTTCCCATCACACTTGGTAGAGAAGAGAGGAAACAAATTTGGTGACAACCAGTCTCTCAGAAATAATCTACTCATTTATCAATCTAAATGGTAAAAACAAGAAAGTAAGAAGTACTTCAGTAAGGTTTGCAAAATAAAGCCACAATTGAGGAATGTGATACGTTCACACTGGACTGGACACCAATCACTCTTCTGACACAATGTCACAAAATCAGAACATCCGCAGGCGTGTCATATGGAAACCTCACAGACAGACTACATTTTTCAATGTTATTTACACTTATTAAACCACTGTGATGGATCATATATTTTCATTTTGCACTACAGTATATTGTTCTTTTTTATTTAAATGTAAGAATATAGCTATATTCGAAATGCCTGATCGGGAGCAGCAATATGAGTCAGTACTATATCACTTGTAATGATAACTTTCAGGAACAGTTCTAAGCACTATTTATAACAATTGTGGGCGCATTGTGGGTTGCTAAATCCAAGCATGTGCTTCTGTTTATTCCTACATTAATCATTTATTTACTGTAATATCCGAGGTTGTCCTGGAGGCTGGTAGTGCAAAAGCCAATTTCTCTGCAGAACATCAGATTGCCGCTCTGTTTCATTACTATACAAGACATGCAAATATCAACATTAGCTTTGCACATGTTTCTTACATACAGTACTGTGCAAAAGTCTTAGGCATGCAACTTCAATGTCTGCTGAGAAGTACAGGTAGATTCTTATCTACCATCAGGGAGTCCCTGATTGGTCCCAAATTCATTCTGCAGCCTGAGAATTACCTCAAACACCCAACCTTCAGCAAAAAGAAGGAATCCTGCAACAGAAGGTATGGTCCCCACAGAGCTCTGATCTCAACATGATCAAGTCAGTCTGGGAGGACATGCAGAGACAGTCAAAGTCTGCAGAAGAACTTTGGCCAGTTCCTCAAAATGTTTGGAAGAACCTACCAGCCTCTACCTTAAATTGCATGCAAGTTTACATAAGAGAATTGATGCTGTTTTAAAGGCAAAGGGTGGTCCCACCAAATATTGATTTGATTGAGGTTTTTTTTGTCTCCTGCACTTTTTAGAAGGTTTATTGATTAATAAGTATTCATGGAATTATTTATGGAACTATCCTTGCTTTATTGCATTTTTCCCCCCCACAGGTGCCTAAGACTTTTGCACAGTACTGTACATGTATTTACAGCACTTCCTTCTGTGCCACAATTAAGCTGCTTGACAAGTAGGATGAGGGGAACTGCACATGTGCTCTTGTAATGTGTTTACTGAGGTGCATGTTGTCTGTGATTCATTTGCAATATTTTATTTTGGGGCAACAAGTATTTGTCCCTGCTCAAATAACTCCACGCAGATCAGGGATAAAGGAGTGAAAGTGGAAATATTAGTGCTTCTTCATGTTTAGAGAATTATATATTGTTGTTCAGACATGCATTGGTGGATTTAATAGTGTGGAGGACCATGTGGAGCATCATCACTCCCAATTCTCACCCTTTTCTCTACTTAGTCTAAACAGTCAGGCCTGGTGGTAAAAATGCCCTTTTACAGGTCGCTGTGCAGCTTAGTATTAGAGCTGCTGCAAAAGCCCAGGCTGTATCTTGTATGCATGTTACTCTGTAAGAAAATCATTATGTACTAAGTAATTAATGAAACATGAAATTAACAGCACTATATAAACTTAAATTCACACCCTTACCTTGTTCTTCCCTTAGGCTGCCTGAACTGTTACAATAATGAATAAATGTAGTTGTCATTTACCAGAGTTGCCATTCATATACAGGGAGAAGGAGCTGTCTGGTCAATAAAATAAATCAAAATAACTGACCATTCCAGAACAGATCAACAACCAGCCAACAAGCACTTTGGCCGTTCCAACACGCACCACATGTATAGGGACATTACCATACGATGTGGAGAGTTGTTGGTTTGAAGCATGACTATGAAGCATTTTGTGTTAAAGTAGCACTTTCATACCACATGCAAGAATTTGTAGAAACTTGCCATGGTTAAACAAATAATCTAGATTTTCATATTAATGGTGACAACACTTTAACAGGAAGCTGAAACATGACATTTTCAATTTAAATGCAAGATTCATACTGAATACTAGAATGACTAGAATAAACAGCATTACATCACCGAATGTATTTGATGGTAAGCGGGCTACTGGAACCAATCACAGATGGACAAGAGATAGCATTCCATCAAATCCCATGTTATTACAACAGTAAACATGAGAGGCTACATGAGGAATTATGGGTCAGGGAGAGGGCATTATCCATACTTATTAGGAAAACTAGTCACCCAATGCTCAAACATCAAAAGCCTTCCACAACATGGAAGCTCTTGTCAAGCAAAGTCAAAGCAAGCTGGATTTAGGGTATTGGAAAGAAACAGGTACTGGCTGTTGTCCGGTGTCATCTGTGGATGTCCTGCAGGATCTTGGCTCTGTAGTTCTCCACCGCTCTCTGTGGTTCCTCCCATTTAGACCTGGGAGTGTCCAGGCCATATTCTTTACACCTGTTCCTGTATATGATCCCTGCCACTTGGTTGTGCCTCGCAGTATTTGCTGCCCCTGCTTGCATCTTGCAGCCGCTACTAGATGGTCTTAGGTGTGTCTGCACAGTCTGACCTGGGCTCTTGTCTTATATGGTACCTCTGTTTTGGCTGACCTGGTGTTGTGGGCCTCTTCCTGTGCTGCTAGGATCACTGTCTCTTACTGTCCTTCATCCTGCCAATTCCAGCAACTGTGTGATGCTGTTGGCAGGAAGCAGACGTATGCAGGCGCGAGTTAGCAGTTGAGGTTTATTGTCCAGGGAAGTTCCAGAATCATGGTCAGTACACAGGCAAGGGTCAGGTCCAGAAGTCAATGGAGTACAAGAAATGGTCAGGCTAGATCGAAGGTCAGGGATAGGCAAGGGTCAATTACCAGAAAGGTTAATAGGAGAAATGCTCGGTATGCTCAGTAGTAACATGGTCAATACTTCACACCGGCGTGTCGTGGTTTCAAATGCTACACAGGTTTTATACCTTGTTCGGGGAAACAAGGAGCAGGTGCTGGCAATTGTGGGGCTGGGCAGAACAGCAGGCAGAGCAGGGGGCGTGACAGTACCCCCCCCCCCAAGGAGCCGGCGTTGGCTGCACAATGCGGACGGCCACGACGACCCCTAACAATGCCCCCAGATGAGGGGCTCTGGGTTCGTGTGGCTGAGTAGTCACGGGTCTGGGCGGATGAGGTGGTGCTTTGGGGCCGTTGCACCCTCCTTGCGGTCGGGGTCTCATGAGTGCCACTGACCTTCCTTTTGGGGTGTCCCCTAGGCCTGGGCCCCAGCTTCTCAGGGTGGCACCGGTGAAAATCTGCTACCAATCTTGGGTCCAGTACGTCTCTGGCTGGCACCCAGCTCCTCTCCTCTGGGCCGTAGCCCTCCCAGTCGACCAGGTACTGAAGATGTCCTGCCCATCTTCAAGAATCCAGCAGCCCGTTTACCATGTATGCTGGAGCACCTTCTATCTCCACCGAAAAGGGGGGGGTGGGTGCGACATCTGCAGGGAGGGCCTCATCTAACGGTCCCGGGACTGCTGGCTTGAGCAGAGAAACGTGAAAGGCAGACGTATTAAGGTTGACTGGTAGGTCTAATTTGTACATCACCTCGTTGATCTGCTTCGCAATTCGATAGGGACCCAGGTACTTGGGATGAAGTTTTCTGCATCCCTCAGGGAATTTGATGTTTTTAGAGGACACCCAGACTCGGTCTCCAGGACGATACACTGGGGCCTCTCGACGGTGCTTGTCAGCGTGGTCCTTGTAACGCTGGACAGTCTGTTCAATATGCTGATGAGTCTGCTCCCAGACCTCCTCACTCTTCAGCCAGTTATCCACTGCCGGGATGTCCGTAGGATCTGCTGTCCACGGCACCAAGGGGGGTTGATAACCCAGGCAGCATTCGAAGGGGGTGAGCCCGGTGGATAAGCTAACCAGCAAATTGTGGGCCATTTCTGCCCAGACCAGAAACCGACTCCAATCTGATGGATTCTCGTGGCAATATATTCTTAAGAATATCCCTAACTCCTGGTTTACCCGCTCGCACTGGCCATTAGACTGCGGATGATAAGCTAACGGTTACTCCCAGGTGTTCAAAAAGGGTGGTCCAACACTATGTCCTCTGGAATACCAAAGAGCCAGAATACCTGGTTAAACAGTGCCTCGGCGGTCTGGAACACAGTGGGTAACCCCCCAAATGGAATAAAATGGACTGCACATGAGAACCTGTTCAGTTAAAATACAGGAATGCGATTGGGATGGTGGCAGGTCCGTGACAAAATCTACTGCAATATGGGACCAGGGTCAGGAGGGGACAGGAAGGGGAACCAATTTCCCCACAGGTAATGTTTTTGGGGTTTTGCACTGTGCACAAGTTGAGCACGAGGCAATAAACCGGTGTACGTCCCACGCCACACTCTCCCACCAGTACCTACCCCATAGCAGTTGGTAGGTGCGGGACTCCCCAGGATGCCCAGAAACCATTGACGCATGTGCCTATGTAATGAGGCTATCTCTGCATTGTGGGGGAATGTACTGCTTTCCCACCGGACACTGAGCCAGAGATGAGGTGTCACCAAGTTCTCTAGCTATATCCTGATCAATTTCCCACTGTACGGATGCTATTTGACAGTCAGAGGGTAATATTCTGACTGGTTCAGCGTTTGTCGGTTCCTCCGAGGGTTCTTGTATTCGGGATAATGCATCTGCCTTAGTGTTACGGAACCCCGGTCTGTAGGTTATCAACAACCGAAAACAGGAGAAAAACAAGGCCCAGCGTGCTTACCTGGGGTTCAATTGCTTTGCGCTGCACAGGTATTCTAAGTTTTGATGATCTGTTAATACCTGAAACAGGTGATTAGCCCCCTCAAGCCAGTGTCGCCACTCCTCGAGTGCCAGTTTCATTGCCAGCAACTCATGATCTCCTATTCCATAATTTTGTTCGGCTGAGGTAAGTTTATCGGAATAAAAAGGAACCAGGTGTAACTTAGGGGAATGACCAACTCGCTGCGACAAGATGGCGCCTATGCCGACATCCGAGGCATCTACCTCAACAACAAAGGGTTTAGACGGGTCAGGATGTGTCAAAATGGGGGCAGTGGTGAACGCCCGTTTAAGTTTATTAAACACTTGCTCGGCCTGCAGATTCCATGATATATGTCAGGATTTCTTGTTGCCCTTGAGCAGCGCTGTGAGAGGGGCCGCTATGCCACTAAAATTTCTAATAAACCTGCGGTAAAAGTTGGCAAAACCCAGAAAACGCTGGAGGTCCTTAATACTATGAGTTGTGGGCTAATTAACCACTGCCTCAATCTTCGAGTGGTCCATCACAATACCTTCGGTGCCAATAATGTAACCAAGAAAAGAAACTCACTGTAAGTGAAATTCACATCTCCCTTCACATACAACTGATTCTTTAAGAGTCGTGTAAGGACCGTATGGACATGGGTAATGTGAGACTCGAGATCTGGAGAGTATATTAAAATGTCATCAATATATGCGATCACGAATTTCCCCATCATGTTGCAGAGCACATCGTTAATGAACGACTGAAAAACAGATGGCGCATTACAGACCGAAAGGCATAACCCCGTATTCGTAATGTCCATTCGGAGTAATGAATGCCATTTTCCACTCATCCCCTTCCCAGATAGGAACTGGGTTGTAAGCACTTCTGAGGTCTAACTTACTGAAATATTTAGCACTTTGGAGTTGCTCTAAGGCTGCCGGCACCAATGGCAAGGGAACTTCTTTGTTATCGCATTTATACCTCGGTAATCAATCCACGGCCTAAGACTTCTGTCCTTCTTAACAAAAAAGAAACCTGAAGCAACAGGGAATGTAGACGGCCAAATAAATCCCTGATCTAGAGCCTCTTGGATCTACTCATCCATCGCCTTTAGTTCTGCTTGGGTCAACAAATAAATCTTGGCTTTTGGAAGGGGAGCCCCTTCTACTAGCTCAATTGCACATACCGGCGATGCAGAGGGAGTTTGGTCGAGTTCCGCTTACTAAATACCTCTTTCAGGTCGGAATACTCGGGGGGGAATTGTTATGGCTTCGGAGTCAGGACTTTCTACAGTAATAGCTCGCACCATGACCTGAGGGAGTTGCATACAGTTTCTAGCACAATAAGGGGGCCAGGACACGATATCTAAGGTAGACCAGGAGATACGAGGGTCGTGTTTCCGCAACCACGATAACCCTAATACCACTAAATAACTGGTTTGTGGAATCACAAAAAAGGATATGGACTCGGAATGTAAAGTACTAGCATCCATTTGTACGGGGAGAGTGGCCGATGTCACGCAGTCCTTACCGATGGGTCGTCTGTCGAGGGCAAACAGTCGACGTGATACACGTAGGTCCCGGGTCCGAAATCCCAACTGCCGGACCAGCTCCGAGTGCAGGACGTTTCTGTCAGCCCCAGAATCAATTAGCGCCGTGACGGACACTGGCTCCGGACAGTAGAAGGTGACGGGGAGGGTGAACGACTTGCACGTTTTTTTTCCCTGTCCATCACGGGGTAGAATCAGTGGGCAAACATCTGGATTGGTCCTCATGTAACGTGGTTTCGAATGCTCTAAGCCGGCGCGTCTCGATTCTCCGCTGTACCTGCGCTAGTCCCTCTGCGAATTCGGTCTCCATTCATTGCGGAGTAGTTCGGCCGGTTCCCATTCCGGCGCGCCTTAGGTCAGATGGGGAATTGCAGCAGGTGTTGGATCAGAAGCCTCACTGGGTGTTGCCAAATGGAGACTTTCCCCGGGGCTGTTCATTCTCCTCAAGTGAGTATTGCTTCGGGTCAGATATCATCTTTTTCAGGTCTTCAGTCACCTGTGTCAGCCGTTTTTGTTGCTCACTTTGCTGGGTTGTGAGGGTGGAAAACACTTGCATGATCTTCTCCACCAGGCATCCATGCTGAGTCAGTTGTTCCACCATTTCAGCAGTCCAGGGGTTTGAGCGCTCCATACCTGCTGTCTGGCAAAGTATTCTGTGATGCCGTTGGCAGGAAGCAGATGTGTGCAGGCCCAAGTTAGCAGTTCCAGATTCTGGAAGTTCCAGAATCGTGGTCAGTACACAGGCAAGGGTCAGGTCCAGAAATCAACAGAGTACAAGAAATGGTCAGGCTAGATCAAAGGTCGGGGGCAGGAGAGGGCCGATTCCCGGAAAGGCTAACGGGAGAAATGCCTGGTATGCTCAGTAGTAACATGGGCAATACTTTGCACCGGCTACACAGGTTTTATACCTTGTTTGGGGAAACGAGGAGCAGGTGCTGGCAATTGTGGGGCTGGGAAGAGCAGCAGGAAGAGCAGGGGGTGTGACAAACTGTTAGCCTGTTGGTACTGTTAGCCACTGTTGTCCTCTTGCCACCTCTGTTATCTGTCGGTGGAACACTCCATGGAGGGGCTTATCTTACCATAGCACCTGCCTGTGCTTCCCCACTATCCACATCCCCTAACTGTTCCCCAGAAATTTCCCTAGCAGCCCATCTTTAGGGGACATTGTTTGAATGGACTCACAAAAGTTGAAATCCAAGCTCCTCCATCCTTCCGTTTGTACAGTCTCTGGATGTTGGATTTTGGGTGGAAGTTGAAGTACATTCTAATGAGTTTTTGCATTTTGATGTCAGCAGCTTCCATCTTCTCTTTTTGGCAATTTACTATGGAAGCTGGGTATCTGATGACCGGCAGGATATATATGTTGATGGCTCTGATCATATTCTTCATCCAGTTCACTCTTCAGCTGTATTTTGTCAATGTACTCTTGTACATCTTCCTAGTTTCCTCCTTATGGTTCCTATGTGATTGAAGAATCCCCATGCTGTGTGTCCAGCACTGTCATGGCGAGAGCATGAGATCCCCAGAGAGCATGGTTTTACCATCTCACATCATTGTTAAGTCCAAATCTGTTGTGTTCTGTTGTGTGAATGTAAGTTTTATAACAGGTATATAAATCCATCATTTACCACTGTTTTAATGTGTGTGCAGGTAACAGAAGGAGATGCCTAATCATTAAAATAAAATCAAAACATAGATAACTTGATTTTTTCCTGTTAAAAAGTGGATCTCAGCTTTGTTCCGCCAGTGGTTTCGAATAATTTTTTTTTCTGACTGTGTTGTATAAGTGATTGTCTGAGGGGCTGGTTAACAATCAACCAACAGCCACTTTGGCCACTGCAACCTGTAGCAGGTATGTAGTGATGCCATTATACACACACACTACACTATTGCCTTCAGGAGTGATTCTAGCAACTGTGAACCTGCAGAAAATTCCAAACCTGTTCACCATGTAGACTGCACTAGTGTGTAAGTGTGTCTGAAATTCACACCAACCACTGCACTTTGATCTCACTACCTTTACTCTGGTAGTGATGTCCAGGCTGTCCAAGACGAATGAGGGCCCACATTGATAGTAGGCTACTGACAATAATAGCTATGACTGCAATTTTGTATGTTTGATATTTTGTTATAACCTAAAATAAAATCACTGTCTATATAAATGCAAATACCTTTTTTTTTCACAAAGCCTTAGTATTGTTGAGGTGGTTGCCTGCCTCTGCCAGATGGTAAGACATGAATTTACATTTTTAAAGCTTGACCTCCCAAGTGAACACCACTATGGTGCTGTGCTGGATAGTATATCTGCTCCAGGCCAGTGGAGAGACAGATTTGAGAGGTGATTCGGCCACCAGGTGACTCACAGAGCTGTGGCACCTGCCCAGCTGCACAGCGGACGCAGTGTTACACTGCAGAAGGAGAAATATGTGGGTCATGAAGAATAATACAGTTAGTGTGTGTCCAGCGTCACGGTGAAAGCACGAGAAATAAGAGGCATCTGTACAGCAGCCTGGGGCTGTATTACTAAACAGCACAGTCCATTGCTCTCAGTTCCAGCATCTGCCTCCTTTCAGTGCTCAGTGGTACAGAGCAGACACTTAGCTGATGGTAATATTTATGTTTTTTATCCATACTTTCCCATGGTGCCTTGGGGATATTGCAAGTATGCTCCAGGTTTCTGGTCATTTTATACATAAGGGTCACAGTGTGGATTGCTTGTGGTTGCAGTGGTAGGATCAGGGGTTTAAGTCCCAGGATCGCACGTGAGATGTTATGACTGATTTTCTGCGACATTTCAGCATCCTAGCTAGGAGTTACAACAGGCGCTTCTGTGGCACACATGTACTGATCCCCTCCCTCCTGCTTGTTCCCGCGTGTTTGCCTACCCTCAGTCGATCAGCAGGAGACCATTTCAGTCAGGCTGGTAGCTGGGTCATCGGCATTCAGGCTCCTCCCCCTGGAGATACTTACTGAAGGAGCTTGGTATGGAGGTAATATGGTGCATCCATCATCATTTGCTTTGCACAACAACACAAATGTTTTTTTAAGGCTCCAAATGTGATGCAAGCTGTAAAGCAGATTAGAACATGTGTTTGTAACCTGGAGGTTGCTGGTTCCAGTCCCACTGTTTGCTATAGCTGTAGTGCCTTTGAGCAAGGAGCTCCAATAAAATGTCCAGCTGTATAAATGAGTCAATTGGGTAAAAGAATCAGGCGAGCAATGAATTAATCATAATAACAATAATAAAGGAGTGAGACACTATTGTATGAGGCAAGGTTACGATTTCAAGAGTAACAAAGAAAATTTACCTGGGAGCCCATTGGGAGTTTTTCTCTTCAACGGGAAGAGGGTCTCAAACTACCTGTACCTTCTGTGACATGTATTTAGAGCAGACTTTAACAACGCTATAACAAAAGCACCCCATAACACCAAAATGTCAGCCAAGATGATGGAAAGTATTGAATTGTATGAATTTTGAGAGGGTGTTTTTCCCTCTGTTGCCAAGCTACAATATTTTCCAAGAGCCAGAGACATATGAGAGTAATGACTGTTCTGTCAAAGGAGAACAAGTGCATGTAGACAAACTGCACTGCGTAGTGTAGTTTTTTATTTATACAACAGAATAATATTCATTAGATGTTTATTGTTACATTTAAGCTAATGTCTTATTCCAGAGCACTTGAATAGTGTTCCACCCGTGACTCAAAGCAGCAGCCTTAACTTCTTTTTGACCATGATGTCTTCTGTACAGCTAACATTGTAGCAAAACACCAATATTCTGCTCAAAAGGCTGGCACTGTAATGCAGCCCCTGGGCCACTTGGTTGCGGATTGAAATCCAGCTCAGTCTGTGTAGAATTTGCATGTTCTCCTCATGTTGGTGTGGGTATCATCTGCTTTCTTCCCACAGACATGTGCTTCGGGTTTGTGGTCACTCTAAGTTGACCATAGTGTAAATGTAGGTGTGTGGCCACCCTGTGATGAACTGGTGTCTCAATCAGGATGTAGTTTCACAGCCTGGTACCCAGTGGTTCTGGGGTGGGTTCCAGACCACTGTGACACCAAACAGGATAAAGCAGTTAAAGATGATGGCTGGTTGGTTAAAATGCCATTTTTAAATCCAAGCAGTATGCAAGGTCTTTTATTCTGCTGAAAATTGTAACAATTCCAGCCCTTGTGAATGATACCATCATTTGACTACATTCCCAGCATCCTTTCATCACATTCTCATTCTCTCTTTTCTCCCTGTATGGCATGGAGGCTACTCAGGGGAAAATGGAAATAGCACAGTGTATATCACACCTCATTCCTCTATCTCACACTCTGGCTCACTCCAGGGCTATAGAATCACTCGAGGTCCATCACTATGTAGACACGCTCACAAACATAGGCGCATAATTCACATAGTGCCTGACACACCTCCCTACACAGAGCAGCTATTTTCCTGTTCCTCATATAGTCATCTGAGCGAGGAGAAGTGACATTTTTAAAACATTTTGAAAAGGAAAAAAAGAAGTGCATAAAAAAGTTCCAGGAAAAAGTTATATTTAGGGTCCTTTTCTCCTCTTGTCTAAAGATAGCAGAGTGAATATTTAACATTCATCCATAGATTATGGCCCTTTGCATCCTGCTGTGGTGATTTGAGTCCACACAGTGGAGTCCTCTTGGGTGGCTGGGTATATTTTTGGTCTGCGGAGATATTTGGTGCCATGCTGGAGGAAAAGAGCATTTTAGCAGACATCCACTCTCTTTCTCACCCACACACACACACACACACACACACACACACACACACACACACACACACACATGCGCGCGTGCAGCCCATCATCTGACCTTGGAGAACTGGGTGAGAGGCAGGTGTGTCTTATCTTGAGTAGCCATCAGGGAATGGGGGCTCACCTGTGACCCGAAGGGGTTTGCCTTACTGAGAAATCCCAGCTGATGGAATCATCATTCAAATATCGCACCTGAGGTCCGACAGCCAACTTTAAACACGGGCAAAATGTAACTTTTTCTAGTTCAGTCCATGGCAAGAGCAAAAATATTTATAAAAAGTTGGACAGTGACCACAGGTAAAGAAATAATCATATCAGGATGTTCTTCACAAAAGAAACTGACTAAGTGATCAGCTGAGAAATGAAGCATGAAGAGTGAAAATGTCAAAAAAGTCAATGATTTTGTGAAGCAAGTGTGGGGACACAGCAACTGATCATCGCAGAGCTACAGCTCTGGCACAGCATCATGGTGTTTTCAACAAGTGCAATATGTCTGAGTTTCCATTGCTAATACAGTCAGCCACAAAACTGAGGCACCGCAATGAACCCAAAAGACAACTACTTTCTAAGGTCCCAAGAGATTAAAAAAATCATTTGATTCTACAACTGGAGCACAGAGGTACAAATAAACCTCAGGAAAGTTCATATTTTCTAATGATGCTACATCCTCATATCGCCTGCATAAGAAATGCTCCAGCTATCAGCCAGTGTCTTCGAAATTAATATCTTGCTGCTGAGGCTGAGCTCAACACAGATTTGCGGATTTCAGCAGCGCTGCCACACAGAGACAAATTAGCATCTCTTAAGTGCCACAGTTGTCAAGGATGCGAACTACCACTTATTGCTTTTGAATCCACATTTAATTCAGTCCGTCTTGTACTTGATAAAATGAATGCACGGAGGGCTTCTAGCAGCTGTAACTGAATGTGAGTCGAGAACCCAGGGTTAGAGTGTGATGGGTGGGTGTGTGGGCTGGCGACAGCCTGTGGAGGACCAAGGAATCACTGAGGAGGCAGCAGTTTTTATAGCACATGCTCCATGGGAGAGCACCTTGTTCCACACCATGCATGACCCACACATAGGCTGTGTTTCTATCTTCTATATTTTCTGATCAGAGTTTTTAGTGCAGCATCTTCAGCTCCTTCTTCCTTCTCCCTTTGGGACAAACTGATCACTTACCATCTTTTTCTGAGGGACACTTAAGGAACCACACTTCAGCATGAATCACTGGACCAATGTTCAAAGTACAGAACTGGAGAAATATGGCCAGAAATGTATTCCTGGCACTTAAGTAGAATGACCCTCAAAAGACTCAATAAGATCAGAATGTGGATAAAGAAAGAGCCTTGACCAACACGAAATCAGAGAAACCCATTCCAGTGAGAATGTCATCACAAAGCCAGTGAAGTAAGAAGACTGAGGTAGATACCTAATAACAGTTTAATACAGCTATACATGTAAGAGAAATCAAAGGTGGTTGACTTCAAAAATAAGGATCACAATCTATAATGAGACAGTAATCATGGTTATACATAGAAACACAACCTCATATCTTTTACACCATTTGTGTTTCTTTCTGGTGCTTCTGCAGCATAGCTTTGTGTGACATTGATGGAAAACAAGTAAAAATTACCTTGGTCTGGTGACTATCGCCTAACCTGGACTGACCGGACTGAGCACAAAGGAAACAAGGTTTGCTCTGAAAAGAAGAATTTCTAGGTGTGAGGTGCAAGAGAGCCACACTGAGAAGACTGAGTGTAAAAATATTAATATTTGAAATTAGGGATAGATGTGTGAGGTTCTCCTACAGAAGGAACCGATCAGTGCTGCACTGGCATCTCATCACACTGGTACCTGCCAGAGCATCCAGGTGACCTCAGCCCTTAAAGCGAAAATGCTAATGAGCAGGGGGAACATAGGAGAAGTGCCAGTTTATTATTTTTCATTACTTTGCTCAACTGTCTTATTAGTGGCAGAACTAGCAGTGTTGTTTCGACAGTGTGTGTGTTAGACTGTTGCTGACTAGATCCATGAGAATCCTTACTAATGAACAGCGGCTGCTCTCTTCCAGCACGTCAGTCATCATGTCAATAATTTTTAAAAAACGTGGAAAATCATTAGAAAATCCAACAATGGAAGACACATGAGACCAGTCCCGAGTTTCACAAAGCTTGTCCTTTTCTCCTCTCCATGTTTCTAATGTTGCACCCACAGACTTGCTTAATGTTTGTTTGTGTGTGTGTGTGTGTGTGTGTGTCACAGAAGTCCATAGTAATTTGCTTGTTTTGGTTTGGACCTTTTGTTAGCTGGATTTTGAACAGTGAAATGACTCCCTGCAGAGATGGTGGTTCCAGTTGAGGCGATGACACTGACTTATCCATCTGGTCATTGTCTAATGTGGTCTCAGCTGATGCTACAGTTGCTTTGATTAAAAAGTACCCCTACTGATCCTGCTCCACACCTTAAGCAGACGTGTGTTCTGTATGCATGTGTATTACACAGTGACACTAACTTTTACCACAGAATGCCTCTTTCAAAAGCCACAGATATAATCCACACAGCAGAGTTACCCAGAATTCTGTAGTGCATTCCGGCACTAAGCTTTGCGCTGACCTTCAAGTGGCTTATTGATAGTGGCACCCCTCACGTAATTACGCCTAACAAGGGACGGCTTCTCTCATCGGTTTCAGTGGCAACGATAGTCATTGCCCCCGGAATTACCGGAAGGTGAGTAATGATTCGGTATTGAGCTCTGTTAAAAACCAGCACCATCGATCCCGACCATTTGTCCATCATTACTTCCATTCCACAGTCGTGCTGCATTAATCCTCCCTGTAACGTCAGTGAGTGAGGCGCCCTCTGGATTGTTGTGTAGGCCTTTCCATATTGGTAGCTCTACCTTTTTTGCTTTCTCACATGGAATTTCTCAAGAAGTTATGCCCACAAGGCCATGCCTTTTAGAGCCCTTTTGGATGTAAACGTCCTACAGTGTGTCAGTTGACGTGACCATCTTACTTAAAGGTTTTTGCACTTCTGCTTAACCTGCACAAATTTTACTTTTGGGGGTGAAGACTCCTTCTCCTACCTCTTCCTTCTCAGTCCCTCATTGTCCATATCTAATACACAAAACTCCTCAGTGTTACTTAAGTTAAAAGGTCCACAAGGAGACACCCACAATGACTTAGTGCTGAATCTGCACCACAGTCTGAGACCACAGTCCACACTAAACTTTACAAGAAAATGCAGTATAGCAGTAGCTTAACTGTTGTCCAGAATGTTCAAACCTAGAAAATACTGCATTAGATACCTTTACCTTTGCCTACATGTGCGCAGTTAGTTTAACTGATTTCTGTGGTCTCATTTTATTTAAAGTGGAGTCACATCAAAAATAGTTACACTAAATCAAGACTATTCGCAGTCATAGTGAAGCTGGACTTATTAATATGGGGAAAGAAGCAGACGTTGTACTGGCAGTTTCTCCTCTGTGGTAGGAAATAATTTCAGCGCAATTTCCTAGTGTGTCATGTAACGGAGTTGACTGCGGTGAATTAACCGCGGTGAATTAATGACTTATAGGACCCCAGTTTTAGTCGTAATCAGGAGGTCCACCTGCAGACCGACACATTTCACGTGTAAAGGGAAGGAAAGCGTAAAGAGAAACTCGTAAAAATTTAACTTCAGTTAAAAGGTTTTAGTAAGTCAGCTAGTTAAAATGGGGACAGCAAAGGAATCTCTTTGGAGTGTTAATTAAAAGAGCACCATACCATCCACAGCAACCCAACTCATGCCATTTCTTTAAAACCAAATAGACAGACGGAAGTACTAATTTGGAGGAGCTTCTGTATCAACAAAAACAGGAAGAGTGGATAATTTACACATCCCTGAAGCTTTATGCCAATTACTGAATCTGACATATAAGTGGTCTCAAAGTCAAATATAATTAAAGAGGTTGCCTTTACAGAAGTCTGCACTCTTTAAAATGTTATAAGAGTCGCTCCCTTTTATATGATGTACCAATTATGCATTTTTTTAGAACTCAAGGAATAAACTGTCACCAGATCTTCAACCTCCAGTGTTTGGCTCTGCCGTGTGTGGACTGTGACGCTTGTTATAAAATAAGAAATCATCTTTCCACAATTTAATGTCACTGCTAAAAAAAGAATGAAATCAAGTGCTACAAATCATGTTCATTGGCTGTCTGCGAAGTGAAATGCAATAGTCTTTTAATAAGAATATTTATTTAAAAATTGATACTTTGTTACAGAAATAGGTATTTTTCATAGATTGGTGGACAATCAAATATATTTTTAAGTACTTCCAGTCATGCTTTGCTAATTAATCCAAAAGTACAACAGATTGAATTGTCATACATGAGTTTGTGCAAAGAAAGTATACATTACAAAGCAACACGAAATAAAGAACAATTCATTTGACATTTGAAGGCATCGCACAATTCCAAGAATTCTGTGAGAATTTAAGGCCATTCTGTACTTTTTTCCTCATATTTTTGAAAACACGCTACTCACACAACAAACAGAACACACCAGGTGCACCTCCTGTAATACTGTGCATGCAAACGTGCTGCGTGTCATATGAAAATATGAGAAGCGTATGAGAGGTTTTTCCGACAGCTTCACAGCATACAGCACAGGAAGTCAAGTGGGACCTGTTTTCCCAGAAGCCTCAGCAGCTTTGCCGTTCCCTTCAAAACGTGGCTGATGTCCACCTCATGAACAAAACAGACACCGAGTGACACTAGGCTACTGAAATTTGGCAAGGAGTAGACGGAATTCAAACTCCCAGTACAATCCTCCGGTTCCCTTTCCGGTCTGATTGTGGAAAAGGAACAAAAAGCAAACCTTCAACCTTTTGAGATAAGTCACTTAAAATGATATGTGTGTTTAAGACTGGTGGTTCAAACGGTTAGAATTGTGGGAATCCAGCTGGAAAGGAGATAGAGAGTGTAGTTTTCTTCTGATCAGTTCTTTACATGTTGTACATGTGTTTATATTATCATATGTACATCTGTAAGGTTTAAAGAAGATGACAAAGTACTTGCTTTGTGTTCACAAGTCAGGAATTTTTTAGACCACCTTGGTGAAAAGTGGAGTCAGCAGACTGTGGGAAAGAAGGGAACAGAGGGTCTTATTGGCCCAGTGTCCGCATTGACAGGGAACCTGGAAACCCAGACATAGACCTCACATTGTATTAGTACTCAAACCCTGTGATATGCTTGCTTGCAAAATAAACATGGATGTACAGTACGTCCCCTACCCTCACCACTGCTCACAATGTGCCTGCAACAGAAGGATGAGGGCAAAAGCTATTTTTATACCATTTTTTCACCACAATCTATTATTACTGTGAGCAGGTATCTTGGGCCCTGGAAGGTATTTTCACATAAAATGTACAAAAGTAACCAATATTTTTTGTGCTTCATGTTTTTGGGGAACTTGCATCAGAATTTTATTCTTTAAAAGAGAAAACGTTTAAAAAAGCCTCATGACTGGAGTTAATAAAAGGACATATGTGACAGCAGTGTTCCACGTCTCTAGTCAGACTGCAGACTAAGGCGAGTTTTCCGTCATGACTAGAGAAATCCTCCAATTGGAACACGTGAGCTTTGGGCTCAGGCAGTGAATCAAGCAAGAAATGTGCTGAAAGCAACCTGACACTGACAGTGCAAGATGACATCACATGCACCGCTCCTACATGCCACCGAAGGAACGTACTTCTCAGGGTCAGAATCATGGCTACCTGCCACCTGCTGCAAACATAACACACTAGGAGTATCAATATTCCAAAGAAGGCATATAAAAGTATTCAATTGTAAAAATGATCGTCAACATGTAAACATTGAGAGAGAGACTGGAAATGCATTCCCAAAGTTATTTACAACAGTTGAGGGGTTGCAGAGCTGGAGGTGACTGAACCTTTCTTTTTGCGGCTGCTCCTGAAAAACTGTGTCCTGCTGTGCGGTCTGAGAGCCTCCTCTGCGATGCAGGACCAGCTGTTGAGACTGCCGCTTCTCAAGGCATTCGCTGGGAGCTGTGCAGTTCTGTGACAGAAGAACACTAGAAAAAGGAAGTAAACATGCCTTTGGGGGGACTCAGGTCACCCTTAAGAGCATTCACCTTCCTGGTCTCCACAGCGCACGGAGACGGAAGGATGGAGGAGATAGCTCCCCCTCGGACTCTACTACCACTGAGTAACTCCGAGAAGTGTGTGTGAAAGTGTGTGAACACGTGCATGTCTGGGAAGGGCACCCATCAGATCTGGGTTTGAAGGGGCTGTCCCGGGGGGCTGTAAGGAGGGGGTGCCGGAGCAGGTTTGATTCCTCTGGTCCTCATGTAGGAGAGAAACTGGTCAGGGACTTCGGCCAGCACATCCTTGGCCAGCCGAGCCATACTGAGGATGTGATTCCCGGTCCGGTCTACGTAGTCTCGGAAGGGGACAAACTGCAGAACACACAGAGGCACTTTGATAGGTTCCTAGACAACAAAGCAAACTGCTGCAGGGAAAAATATAAATGATTATAGTCATCGGCATAGATAAACCCATTTGACTCTACCGAGTGTTTCATTTACGGCCCCTACTTCAGGTTGCAAGGCATTCATTTCCATTCCATTTGGATTTTGCATATCTCATGACATCTGAACAGCGTGAGACCAGAGCCACCATGTGGTGGCTTGTTCTGCATTAAGTTCTCAACCTCCATTCCCCCTTGTTTGCTAGTTTCAGCTATTATAATGTCAGTAATCATTGTCCGGTTTTGACTAACTTAACATTGTTAAATTCATTTGCACTCTTTTCATTGATTTCTGTTGGCTTTACTGTTCTGTTTGTTTTCTTGCATTGAAGATTGCGTTTCCTATGTTTTTATGCTTTCACTGAGACCGTTTAGTGTATAGTCCATAACAGCTATGAAAGAGGTTAAAGTTAAAGTTAAAGAGGTTAAGTGCAGGATGACAAGGGAAACTGCCTGTGTTATGATAACTAATAATAAGTACTGAACAAACTATGTTGATTTTAATGATGTCAACTGATGATATTTTAGCATAAATGGACATCAAGTTTTTGGGCTCAGGAAAACATCAACTTTGTTATTGTTCAAAGTAATATTAATATTAATAATTCTGTGTTCAACTTAGGAGATTTTACCTTATGGAGGGTTTTTTCCGGAACAAATTCACTTCAGAAGGCAGGGAAAAACTGCACAAAATTTTCAGTACAAACTCTTGCAAATCAGACTGGCTGACAGTGACATAGTAATGCAAGGTACATTCATTCGTGCGGGACAGCCTTTCCTGAGATACTGTTCACTGATGTGGGTTTTTCAGCTTTTGAATTATGGTGCCAACTTAAATGCACTGGACAACTTAGCAGATGTCCTGCAGACTGAGTCTCTCCCTCCTTCACAAACCACAGATTTTAACACTGCTTGGTTTATTAATACCAACTCCTAATGAACAGCAGGTATTCAAAGAGAACAGCAATACATGTTGGCAGAAACTGGAGCTGCCACCATCTGTTGTAATGATCGGCCATGGAGCAGGTGGGCACAGCTGTCTGTCTTTCCATCTGGACCAGAGGTCCGTCCTTCAGAGCAGCAGATATGAATGATGATTCAGGAGTGCTCTTCCAGCAGCAGATTGAGAAGAAGGAGATACGGAGGGAACTCAGCTGTCTCTGCTCCAAGAAAGCAGAGCAGCAGACCATGCCGAATTCCACAATAACTCACAGGCCCACGTTCACACACTGCCATGTTGGACTGTATGGTATTGTCTGCAATGGCTCACTGATGCGTTCTCTGCCTGGCAGCTGTGGACACTGCTCTTCTCAAAAAGTGGAATTAAAACAACTTGACTCAGTATCTAAGAATTCAATTTTGCTGGTCCTCAATCCTTCAATTTCCAGGTGAAAAACACTCAGTGAAAGATCACAAAATATTTTTCCTCTCTGCCTGTTGCCCAGGTTACCACGGATTTCTAATTACTCTTTTGGTACTGAACACTTCTGAGAGGCTTGGAAAAAGAGAAGGCATCACATACCTGAACGATGTCCCTTTCTGCATATCTTCCTCTTGAAGAGATCCTGACCTCATCGCCGTCTAACTCGACCATGGCTGAAGGGAAACAAAATCATTTCAGTGGCAAAATTAATTTCCAGTGGCAGGTATGGCAAATTAGACAGATTAACTGAACACAGAAATTATCCAGATGTCCAGAGTAATATCTCTGAGTGTATACTCTAAGACACCATATGCACGCTATTAGAAGCAAATATGTTCAAATGGTATATGGAAATAGGATGTTACCAATATCACACAAACCTCAAAGACTTTTTTCTTTTGATGCTGCTTTTATCATCTAATTACTCAGAATGATTGGCCCTATTAAATAGATCATCTTGTACTAGACTGGAATTCTGAAAAGCAAGACAGCATCTAATAACCACAAGCTGATCCTGAGAGAGAGAGAGAGAGAGAGAGAGAGAGAGACAGACAGACAGACAGACATTTTTTTTTTTGCAATTTACACCACACCAGAAAACAACTTTCTGACAGTAAGAGAAAAATTAGTTTCTGCACTGAAACTTATATTGTACATCTGACAATGACAACGAAGAAGGAAAGAGTTAATAGTAGATTGCAGCAAGGGACAGGATGAAAAAGAGAGCTTTTTCAACTCTTTATATGAGATTGTAAAGGCACAGCAGTTATCACTGAAGAAACAAGATCAAGCTGCAAAGGAGAAAAATTATTTCCATTTAACCCCCCCCCACCCCGCATCTATCACTCCATCTTCACCAGTAAAACTCGTCTTTACTCCAAAGTCTGAGTCAGTCCTTTGTTTCATCGTACCGTCAAATTCTGCTGGTCCAACTCCCACAATTATAACTGACATCGGAAGAGAAGAAGCCTTTTGGTCCCATAGAAAGAAAGAAAAAAGGGGTTATTTTAGCACAGAAGACAAAATATTCAAAATATTCACACTATATTCACTAGTTTGAAGGACCCTGCCAGAATGTGATGGTTTGTATTACTGACACTGAGTCTGATGGTGGAAGAAACAAAAGTCTGTCTGTAGGAACCATTAGGCACAGACTGTTTTGGACAATGGAGACAAATAGAGACAAAAAAGGTCCCAGGAAAAGGAAAGGACCCTTGATGGTATACAGTAGAAACACAATACTCTCATGCTGTTGCAGAAAATCCCTCCCAACCACTTTCCTTTGCAGAGACAGAGAAGCAGCTCCCCCCACTTCCTTGCATACAATCCTTCGTTTGGTTAATTGCATTTCAGCAAAGTCTTGCCAGCTGGTGCATAAATGATGAATCGCCTTATGTATGTTTTGTTTGTGAGCGATTATCGAACTGTTCTTTGTTTGGATTTCCTCCAAGAAGTTGTCTCAGACCACCATCACTACATGGTTGCATGTCCGTTTTGCTGTATTCATACAGAAGTACTCAGTACTCATGTACATTATTACGTTACTCTTGTGCTGAAACCTTGACGTGACTCGAGAAGTGAAAGGAGGCATAAGACAGATTTTACGCCCACGTGGCTTCTTTCAGACATACATGTGTCTCTGTGTACTTCTCAGTCTGTGTCCACATATCTTGTGACTGTTTGTGTTGAAGATGGTATGATTCATAGTTAAACCATTAACACCGTATGATTCCTTGTTAAAGGCGACAAATGTGGGCACCTATAGAGGAGTCTCACACGGGGTAGGGAGAATAAAGAGGCTTCTTACGCTGACGATGGCCTCCTTGGTCTGGGCCATGTCAGAGATGACTCCATCCGTGATGATAAGGAGGACAAAGTACTGTGAGCCATCCTTCACCGACGCAGCATACCTGGGAAACCACGGGAGAGAGACACAGATTCACATGCCTTGTGCCCATGAAAAGGTCCATCAAAAGGTCTGCCCTGGAATCGTACACACTTTTGCACTTTACATCACTGCAAAGGGAACACTGAGCGTGGCACAGCAGTTTGTTTTCCTGTTCACTGAAGTGCAATGAAAATCTGTTTATGCATTAAAGTCATCTGATCATGGTGACCGGTGTCTTACGTCAACTATTCCATCATCTATCCTTAATTTATAGGCACACAGCAGCCTTACAAAGAGGACTTATAACATGTATATATGTGCGTGTTGCAAAAGGAAGGACTAGCTTGAGAAGGAGTGGTATACTAAGACAATATTGAGTGTGTGTGTGCAGAAGACAAGGAGGTGAGTGGAGAAAAATGGTCAAAGCACCACCATGCATGATGGCAGTGTGAATATGAATGGAATAAACTCAAATAAAGTGTTAGTTTCCCCAAATCATACTGTGTCTTGTCTAATCTCCTTCCTACTGAGAGCCATCTGGACATACTAAGGTAGAAAGTGGTGAATGATAACTCGTTCATAAATGTGTATGTGCTCCTATACATTGCACAGACATTACTTCTACAGGAAACCCCAAAGTCCACATCTCCACAAAATGAAATGTCATTTAAGTTAAGTCACACATGTATCTATTATGAAGAACCAGTGTCAATAACTACGCGTTCAATGCAAGGGCACGATACACTTATGCCTGTCCTGGAACCACAGGGCACGAGGTGGAGCATCCTGAACAGGACACCAGTCCACCTCGAGCCAAAAGTTAAATTTGCTTTTCATTTTAAAAAACTGATCATTCATTTGTTTAGTTACATGCTTTCAGGTGTTTTTCATTTTCACTGGAAGGGAGTTCGGAAAAATTTAATGCAACATAAAATGCTGATGGAAAAAATGTGTCTGGGTGCATACATGACTAGCATGTGGAACATGGAAATCTCTTCACACCCATCCATGTTTTGTAGATATTGTATTCTATATGAAAACTCTCTGAGCTTTCCAGCCAGGAACTGAAGAGAAACCACAGTCTTCAAACAGCAGCCGTAGACGGTGAGCCATGATATGGGCTGGAAATGAGACAGAAGGGCAAGAATGGACAAAGTGTCCTGAGAGGGTCTACAAAGACCACCACAGTCAGGCTGCTGTGCACAAATGTCCTTTCCAGAACCTTCTATCTACATGTGCTTGATCCTCAGGTGCAGAGTATAAGAGAGCTGGGAAGAGCACTGATAATCACTGTAGCACAGTTGCAGAAATATCCCGAAGCACGCATTTTAAAGGTCAAGTGGCAAAGGGAGCACAGGCAATGAACTGAGGAGCAATGTAATAAGAATAATGTGATTTAGTAAAGACTTCCTGACATTCACAGTACACAAGTGCTTCAAAGAGAACTGCCAATACAGCCATACCCAAGGTGCACCCATTCAGGTTGTGAGAATTCCACTTTACAAGGAGTTTCATTTAATACTTCATACTTTAATTCATCAGGCAGACAAGAATTGAATGTGTATGTCTCCTGACAGCTGAGTGGCATGAGACATGAACCACTATGAAGTCTTTTTTACAGTTATAATTTGGCTCCTGCTGGACCACCATTACCCCTTGTTTGCCTGTTTTACCTGAAGATTTTTTAAAAATGTCTATACACATAAGAGACAGATAAATACAAACGTACAAATACATTAATAAACATATGTCAGTGGTCATGGAGGTGATGGGGCTGAGACGAGCTGGAGTTTAGCAGCCTGACTGTCACGCTGAAGGAAGGTCGCAGACACGTGCAGGCATAAAGCGAAGAAATCTGTTTATTGCCAAAGGAGATTCCAAAGTCGTAGTCAGAAAACGGGCGTGGGTCAAAAACCAGAAGGTAATTCAATACAAGCTTCAAGCAGATCAGGGTTAAACACAAGCGAAAGCCATAAGACAAAGTAGGTCAGTAACCAGACTGGCAAACAGACAGACTGCTCAGTACACATGGGACCATGACAACACCTCACAAAGATCACTTCAGACAGACAGGTATTTATAACAACTGAATGATAGCCAGGTGCACATGATCAGCAATCAACACCGGTGGAGTCAGGACCAGGGTGCGTGACACTGACAGCCGGTAGTAGGAAGCTTTTCCTGAGTCTTGTGGTTTTGGCTTTGCTGTTCTGTTATTTGCATTTGTTTGTGTGTTTGTGAATAATTAAACTTTTAATATATAACAGTTACAAAAGAACTGAAGGAGCACAAGTAGACAACCAAAAAGTGTTGTCTAATATTGAGCAGTTAGTAGCATAGCGGTTAAAGCTGGTGCCTTTGGACATAAAGGTTTTTGGTTCAAATACCTTTTCTCTGCCGTGTTACTTTTGAGCAAAGTATTTACCCTAAATTTCTCCAGAAAATCCCCCCTGTACAAATGATCATTTATACTGTAAACCATTGTAAGTTACTTAACATTGTGACATGTCGGGTGGCACAGTGAGCAACGCTATTATTTCACACCTGGATGGTGCAAAAGGACTTGGGTTCAATCCCTGTTCAGCCTACTTGGAAGGAGGCCCAAGTTTGAGGAAAAACAGGGTGAGAAAGGAATAGATGTGTACACAGTCATAGCCTGGTTTACATCCTCCTGATAGAATCTTGTTTTTGTAGTGAATGTCTGATGCAACATTTTCCAGCAGACGTGTGTAAATAATACAATGGTTGATCAGGTGTCTAGCTTGTATGGGTGGCGTCTGATCTGCAATAAAATCTCACTCGCTTGTACTAGCATTCACATCTCAGACTATATCACACATCTATGTTCTGAAAACCCATAGCAATGTCTGAACCACAAACGGAGGATTTGCGAACAGCCGGCCTAGGATGAGAGAGGGGTCTGCTACAGCTCTGCTCTGTCACACAACACAACCTTTCCCTTCACCATCTAGTCCGCCCTCCTCCATTCTCTACTGCTGTACTTATTTTTTCTTTATTTGCTGACTAAAACTGTGTGTAACACTTTTTTACAGTGAATTGCACTGTTTGTTTATTTTTAATTTTTGTCTGGATTTTTTTTTACAAATATTATTGCTAAATGTCCATTGCTGTACAAAGAGAGAGGCAGAGAATATGGCTTGTTAGCTAGGTAGTAGGTGATTACAGTGATTTAGTGATATTTGCAAAATTGGTTTGGGTTTTTTGGGGGGAATGGGGGATATAATAGGATATAATGTAAGACTGGAAATGTGACATTTGTCAGTTGTGAGTTTGGGTGGTGAGTGCGGGATCTGTAGGAATCTGAGTAGAGCTCAGATTACACTACTTCACTATGGGTCTCAATCCAGTTAGTCTGGTTAATAAGCAGGCTTTACGTGCTCTTTTAAAAGGAATTGTAGCCTGGCTTTCTACCAGAGTAAATTTCATTCTTCCCAATTAGGTAATACAGGAAAATGAGCATGAAAGAGGGATAAGAGAGGAACTAACAGGACAGCCACCATTATATCTCAGCATTAAGGAGAGGAAAATGTTATTCTTGACTTCGACAGGAGCAAATTGCAATTGAGGTGAAATGTGGTAAAACACGAAGGACGATGAGAGGCATGCCAGCGCAGATAGTGGAGCTGTGGTAGAGCTGGAGGGGGCATTAATATGACTAATACTTTCTACTGGTGCAGAAATGTGTGGAAACGGTTGGATTAGTTTTACATAAAATCCTTACACTATACATATGCTTACACCAAATGTCTGATTTCAGAATCCACAGAACTCTGACGTACTACAAGAGGCACAAATTATAGAGCATTTGTCTCGACTAAAAAAACTGTTGGCATAAAGGTGGGTTTGACTGTTACATGTGTTCAAACTGCTGTGGTCGTGGTGCCTCATGGTCCACAGAGTCCAATCTGTTTTCTACTGTGCTGGAATCTAATGAAGGCTCCTTGGATCCAATCTTTCTTCTAAAACATGTGTGCCCTGTGCCTGCGTGTGTGTGTGTGTGTGTGTGTGTGTGTGTGTGTGTAAGTGAAAGAGACACCTACTATCTTATGAGATTCCCTACTGCTATATCTCAGCCATGGCTTCTTTGAGCAGTACAGTGAACTGATTTAACTTTTGTTTCTGATTACATTTCTTCCTGACATACAAAACCTATTTATTTAAAGTTAGTTCAGTTTCCTGTGATTTGAAGAATTTTCTGGAAAGGCCCAAAGTGGTCTTGTCCTGCACATGCTGACATCTGAGTAAGCGAGAATGGGTGCGCCAGATGCTGGTGGCTACAGCTCCACAGCAGCATGCTGATCTACTGGTGCCAGATCATGCTGTTAATGTCCAATATCTGATGACTAATTACTGAACCCCGGTGACAACAATGCTGCTTCAATGTTCAACATGGAGATGTGGTGAAGGAAGACACTCATGAATAGTCATCACAAAAAATGGACAATTGGCTCATGATGTAAGCATTTTGTACAGCTGGTTTTTATCCACCAAAACTCCCATGTTCAGCAGTGAAAAGAGATGGAATAAGACAGTGAAATGTGCACTAAATGCTATCATCATATACAATACATACTACCACCATTAGATGATCAATTTTGCAGACCTCAGTGTCCAGTCCACCTACCTGGCCACATGGTTGATGACAGGTGAGAAGTTGGTGGGTCCATACAGCTGTACAGACTTGAGGCTCTGGTAGTAGGCCTCCATCACGCCATCAATGCCATGGCAGTAGGGGTTCTGTGGGTTTCCATTCTGTAACATAACAAAGGGAAAAAACTGGCAGTGCCTGTCATCAAGAGATTCCCACAGTCCCACCCCTAGCAGGTCCATGGCCCATTGATGCCTGGTGCTTTGCCTCTCATTTGCCACAATGCAGTCATCTGCTTCTGATGTGAGCACTTCTTGTCAGTGGCACACACCACTGGGATCCTGCTCGTGTCTGGCATCTGGCCGCACTGCATTTTTCACCACCATTATGAGCAAACATACTAAATCTTTTCTTAGTTGGGCCCTTATGGGGGTGGCGGTGGGGGATGGGGGGTATTCTATTCAGATACAGATGGAGTCGGGTCTGTCATCTTGTGTCAATTAATATCTCAGCACGCAATTTGCTGTAAGTACAGCCATTTTAATAGTCTTTGGACAGGAAGTGTAACCATGCCAAGAACTGAAAGGACTCACAAAAAAAGCAAGAAAAAAAATTTCTTTATTAAAAAAATGCTATTAAAATCCAGTTGCTTAAGCAGGATGATAACAATTACAGGAGGGTTTAGAAAACAAAGAAGTTAAGTGTGATTGTATTTTATTTTATTTTAAACAGCCCAGAAGGCTGGACAGTCTTAGTGGACAGTGTGGCATTAAAATGCTGTGTGCCAGCGCTCCAATAATGAGCTCATTGGAACAGGGAACAAAGACACATCCGCTGATGTGTTTCTACTGAGTGACACCAACTCAGAAATGATGTTGTCTTCTTTTTACAATTTAATCCCTGAGTAATTAGCACACAGACTAAAATCTTCCATTCTTTAACTCAAGTAACAGCTGTCAAGCGGTTTGTTTCCTTGTTCCTTCTCATTTGCATCGCATTGTGTCCCATAAAATTCAATTATTACAGCTTAAATGGCAGCATCTGCACACGGATCATGTGCTTCATTTTCTAGACACACTGTAAAGCACAAAGACACAACAGGCAGCCCAACAGAACAGCTCCTGTGCTGGACACACACAAGTACAGTACTGTAAAAAAATGCTATAAGGCGAGGATGGTTCCAAACATAATGCCATGAATACTTATTAATCAATAAACCTTCTAAAAAGTGCAGGAGACAAAAAAACCTCAATCAAATCAATATTTGGTGGGACCACCCTTTGCCTTTAAAACAGCATCAATTCTCTTATGCAAACCTGCATGCAGTTTAAGGTAGAGGTTGGTAGGTTCTTCCAAACATTTTGAGGAACTGGCCACAGTTCTTCTGCAGACTTTGACTGTCTCTGCATGTCCTCCCAAACTGACTTGATCATATTGAGATCAGGGCTCTGTGGGGACCATACCATCTGTCGCAGGATTCCTTCTTTTTGCTGAAGATACTTCTGTATGACTGAGATTGGGTGTTTGAGGTAATTCTCAGGCTGCAGAATGAATTTGGGACCAATCAGGAACCCCCTGATGGTAAATAAGAATCTACCTGTACTTCTCAGCAGACATTGAAGTTGCATGCCTAAGACTTTTGCACAGTACTGTATATAGGTTGGAATGTCGGAAATGACTGACTGAGATGACTAGTGGAACACTGACAGGAGGATTGTGGGTATGGCCAAAGCTTACCAGGGCAAACTCATGGGAGACCCTGCCATCAGGTGGGAGCTTGGCACCAAAGCCCAGCGCAGGAAACATCTTGTCGCTGTCATAGTCCTGGATAATCTCTCCCACAGCCTTCAGTGCCATGCCATAAGCGTTTAGCTGGTATGGGCTCATGTAGTGGAGAGAGGTGGGTTGGGCAGGGTTACCTGTGCATAAAGAGTAGCAACCCCACCTGTGGAGCCTTAACATCCATTCTAACTAGCACCACTGTTTCCTCAACACTGTGGCTGATAGGAATTTTCCTACAGAGCATCTTCACCCTAAATTTCTGTGCTATTCATATACAGCAGTAAACTCATTTCATCTGTGGTGCACCAACACTCATTGTATAATAAAATAAAAAATCACAATCAACTCTGACATTCCTAGTAATAAAGACAGTCACATATAGAACAGCAATTACCATTTGCACTCATAATAAACTATTACATTTAGCAAAATGTGAACATTGAACTATAGTTGAACTGATGAGTACATGAGTTTAATATGATCATCTTGATGTAATAGCAGCCTTTAATGTACACACTTGGATGGCATCAGCAAACAATTTAAAGAGCTGATATCATTATTATAAGCACCTTCATTACTGCTTTTGTTTCATTTCAATTTGCCTTGATGATAAAGGGTGTGAATTGCAAAGTGCTTAATTGTTGGCTGCAGTTACCAGAATAATCCTCACTGCATAGGTATCATAAGGATAACTGCTGCACTCACCGTTAGACGCTGTAAAGTCGATTGCCACTGTGAAATTGATCTGCGTTCTGAAACAAAAAAAGACAAGCACTGATCTTTACTGCACATCACTTTACAATAGCCATAATAAACTATTAATGACAAGAGTTACAGTATCTCAGAGAAAACAGCAAAGTAATAAATGTAATCTCAATAAATTGTGTTTGACAGACACATATGGGGAATTTATAGACAGAGGCCTCTCAGTCAATGTGCAGATAGTTAGACCCTCCAAATACTTCACTTTCTTGGGTAGGACTTAAGAAAGTGGGTCCCAGCTCATGGTTGTGACCCAAATGAAGGTTGACATGGTTTCGAATGGTCATAAGATGGAGTGAAAAAAGAAACATTACAGTGTTATAAGCAGACCAGTGAGGAGCCCGTTGTTAAGCTGTACTCTTACCTAAATGCAATGTTATAGCTGATGCTTTAATTTACCAAATTTATTTCCCACAAAATTAAAATGGTATCATTTTGGCTATTGAGAAAACCTTTTATTGTGTAATGAAGTCCTTATTGTGAGCAAGTGCAGTGTAGAGAAAAGGAGATTCTGTTTGCTTTAATGTGACGCAACTGAAGTTCTCAGCACTCCTTCTCTGGCAGAAGATTCCTGGTGTTCCTCTGGGTAATGATATGAGGGCATCCCTGTAATTATCATGAGCTCTGATTAAATTTTGGCAAATAGAAAAGTTGGGAAAGAAAGTGGCGCAGATTTTCAGTTTACAGCGGGTAAAGAGACGTAACTTTTACAAAACTCCATCCCTCACACATCTGTAGACTTCTTCTCCTAATATTCCTCTGAGAATTAAAAAAGACTCTCTGTAGCTCTGATGACAAAAGTGCCATGGGTGTAAGAAAGGAGTGGGCTGTGGCAAGGCTACCGAGCTGCTTTGGGATGCCTTTGGCATGGGACTGTCACCTTGTGTTAAGGGAATATAATTCCCTGGGAGCACCCTTTTGATCCTGCCTCAAAGTCATGTGGGGGGCAAATGCTCAAGCATGAAGAAAACCTTCTTCATATATTGCTGCTCCAACAGGAATACAGCTTCCTCACAATGGAACTAGACCTTCTTTGGATGGATGAGCATGCAGTGAGGATGGCCCACAAAACTTAAAGTGGAGTCTTGTTATTTGTGAAATGCCATATTGTATAATTCAAGAACAGGAAGGGACTCAAAATTTAAAAAGGCTATTTGTACTGAAGTACAGCAATCAAAGGAGTGTTACATTCTAATGTCCTAGGTCCATTTCTGCAGCAGCGTGACAAGAATGTTCACAAAACATTTCTCCTCCTGGAGTCTCATCTGCTGAAGCCGATACACACACACATATGCACACACAGAGTGAGATTTCACTGAACAAATATGGACAAAGTCCTTTCATCAAACAGAAGAAATGCTGTGGTAAATTTTCCCAGAGTGTTAAGATCTGATAATCCTAACTAAAAACTGTATTGCTCGGAGACGTATTTAACTGTTGTTTAACAAACATGGTGGGGGTTTAACATCTACTTGTGCGCCAATGTTTGTTTTTTCACTTCATTTTCCCACCTTTAACTGGAAATGGACTCCTGTCCATCATAACCCCTGGAAGCTGCATGGCTGAAGAACAGAGGTGGGATTCTGTTCCAAGACATAAGATCTTCCCGGGTGAAGCTGAAAGAAGAAGAACCTTTATCTTTGCCACACTTTGGCTCTTCATGTTTATTCCTTGTCTAATGTTTATTTCTTTGTTTTTGTTTATCTGTAGCTAGGCTATAGTAGTTAAAACACTTGATTTTGGGTTTGACACCCTTTAGTAATTCTAATTTTACACTTAGTTGCTTGATCAAAGGGATTAGGGTTAATTTTGTTTGTTACTTCTGGGTCTCCTTTCTACCTATATTGCACAGTCCCACTGAAGACAATACTTGTTGTCCTCTCAGTTGATGCTCAAATAACTCGGTAGAGCTTATATACCCTACCATATCTCTGAACAGATTACAACACACTAGTTCTGGTTAACCTTTCTGGCTTAATTTTATGGCTCAGCCTCATAAAATGTCCCCTGAAGCCTGAGCAGGAGCTCCTTTACCTGCTCAGCCAGATAAAAAAATGGAACTATGGAAAAAAAAACTTGCATGAGGACACCTAATGGCATGTTGTGACCTCATCTAAGCGTTCTGAAATAAGTGTTCTTACATGAGGTCATGTCTAGTGACGATTCTCAGTTAAGGAATAGAAAAGTGAAGGCCAAACTCTAGTGTGAGAAGGCTCTGAGGTGCCTCTAGCCACAACGCCTTTCCCACTCACCCAGAAAGAGAGGTTGATGAAGCTGTATAGCTCAGCTCCATGTCAGTGCCGTTTGTAGAGAATTACTTAGCCACCGAGTAAACCATCCTGATCTCCTACCAGCTCTCACCCTCTTTGGAATTCATACCACTTGTTGTTGCACAGGCACCATGACTAATGACGAATCGAGACTCTATGGTGCATCAGTGTTCCCTTATGATGCATAAAGGTGGTGTAATGTAGATAAATGATTTTTATATTCTATCTGCTTAAACAGCAAAGCAGTTAAGTCAGCTGTTTCATGATACAATGAGAAAATGCTGTTTATTTTCTTTTCTGCATCCCTTGACAAATCTGTCTGGATTTTGTAAGAGAAATAAATAAAAGGACTTACACACATACACACAGAGCCACACAGGGGCCCATAAGAGGGTCATAGAACAGTTAGAAAGAATGAGACAAATAGTATAGCGTGTTCAAGAAATAAAGATGGATGATCATACAGAACACTGAGCCAGCTGTTACAGTCTGGGTTTGAAAGCCTGACCAAGGCCAACATACATCACCTGCTCTCACACTACTTCATTTATCTTTAAAATTGCTTTCTGGCTGAAGCAGAACACACACTTAGCTGAAAGTGTGGCAGCTGATGTTCAATTCAGCAAAGACTAAATCCGTAAACAAAAAACCTGTCTGAAAAGCTGGAGCTAGTATGGCTTGTGGTAATAATGCCGTAATACCAGAGCAGTTCATTCAAAGTGGAAATAAAGGCCTAGTCAATTGGCACTCAGAGACGATGGCTTCCCTGTCGAGGTCATTGTGTTTCCTGAGGGAGCCCAGGCAGGCAAATCCAGCTCTGCGTTAATGAGTTCCATCACAACAGAACATGTAGCCGATCGTGTCTCCTCAACAGCCGTGCCTTGCCCAACAATCCACGTCCTCTGTCAAAACCCACTAGCACAACAGCATGGTAGGCTCAGACAGTACTCTGGAGCAATATGGATCCTTCCTCCCAAAGCAGAAGAACAAGGCCACAATTTTGACAGGCGCACTGCAAGTTTTAAAGCATCTGACTCAATAAGAGGATTTAACAAGACCTACTAAACACTGGGAATTTTCACAAAGGCAGACTTGCTCCAGGAGTAGGCGACTTGTTAGCTCTACAGTGGCCATTAATGTCACTTGAAGATGATCTGTCTGTCGTCAAGTTGAGTCTCTCAGAACCTCAATACACCATCCCCTGTAGTTGTGATAGAACAACTGTCCAACATAAGCAACTGTCACTTGAAGATTAAGTTCCAATTCAAATGATGTTTTCTTGAAAATTATGTTACATTATCATACCAAGTTCCTTGGTAAAGGTAGTGTTATCAAAAAAGAGAAAATGAAATGAAATCATACTCACAGAACAAGTTTACACTGAATAGTCCAAAATGGGGCCATGATTCCTGAGATTTTAACAAGTGAAACTAGCAAACAAGGGGTAATGGAGGTTGACATCTTAATGAGCAAGAATGTAACCACAAAGGAGGCTGACACCTGTCACCACTCAGCTGCCAGGAGGTGACAAAAAAATTCAGTCTTTGTAATGCAAAGAAATACCACCTCAGCTGAAGTGGGTGTTTCAAATTAAACTCCTTTATAATCTCAAATTACTGCAACCTGAATGGGTGTATTTCATGACCCATTTTAGTGTTAGTCTTCAAGATGTCCGTAATCCACCTTGTACATCAAGTGCACAAGGGATCCTTACATACACAAACCATTCTAGACCACAGAATGTCCATAACAGAACAATATACAGAGTTATCAGGATATATACTTATATAAACGTCACACACCATACTGGTCACATACCGTTGGTCTTTTTCCAGTTGAAAAGGAAAGTTTCTTACTGCAGACTGAGATGCCAGTTTCAAATAGCTGTTGACAGAAGCTCTGCTCCCCACAGACATCTCAGAGACTTTTTAATTACAATTAACAGATCCTATTGTGCTTTAAACTAAGGCTGTCATTCTGGCAGGAGGTCTAAACAGTGGTTATCTTACTCAGCTAATAGCACCCTGCTCCTTCAAAGTGTCAGTCAGAGGACAATCGTGTGTTGTAAATCAACGTGAAAAAGAGATTGGGGAACAGAGCAAATATCACAGTAGTCAAAGTCGGGACATGCGTGATATGATGGATTCTCAGACCACCAGAGGTATGAAGCCAGCATGTGAAACTGGGTATTAGCTCCACTGACCAACCTGCATGTCAATAAGCTGAATCTCAAATAACAGAGAGGACAGTCCCTGAAAAGCAGAATTTATCCAAATGTTGAAATCCTCACTTTCTATGCAAGAAAAACAGCTATCCATTTAGAGGGTCATAAAGATTTCCCTACAGATGTATCCCAAAACTAGGGACATATATAAAAGAACAGACACTTTAGGACCCAATCAAAAACCATTTTCTCAATTGTACCTTCTAATAAAAGTATGATTGCAGTAAAACAGTTACATAGTCTTTTAGAGCCTGAACTTTACAGAAAGTTCACCCCATTGCCAATATTTCACGACTGCAATTACCTTTAGATATTTGTGCTAAATGTGTTAAAGAAAGGAATCGGGCTTTTCAAATTGGAGCTGCAATAAACAACCGGCTTGGAAAAGAAGAGATGGAAATATTAAAAGGAATAAAGATAATTCACATCTAACAGTATCTCCTGCTTTTTTGCACTGAGGAAGGCTTTATTTCACAACACCACCACTCCACTAAAAGAGTCAGGCTCCCCATGTATATTTCATGAACCTGCAGGCCAAAGAAAATGGCAATGAAGGGCAATGAAGCAAAGTATCGATTCCAGATTTTTATCACCCATGTAATTAATGGCATGTGTGCCTCGTGTTTTTCAGAAATTGGTGTTAAGGCATTTCAGAATTCCTTCCTTTTATAAAATGCCTATTTCAGATTTGTACTTTTAATGGTTTTTAGATTTTTTAATGAGAGCAACTAAGAAACATCCAGGGAAAAACATTTTGCACACATGAGATGCCTCAGACAGTTGCCCTGGTTCTGAATGAACACAATTATACCTGTGCCTAGAGACCCTCTAAATTCATTCGTTTGCTGAGGGAATAATCAGCCATGGAGCAGCCATCTAACATCAGGCATGAAACCAGCTTGGCATAGCTGTGTATCTCTCCCGTGACAAATTAATAAGAATACAGACCATTTCAGAGCCATTCAGTTTATTCACTGAGCATATCAAAGCTCTTCTGAACACTGGCTGGGGTCCAGCTTTGCCGAATGGCCAGTTGCTGTTTTTGGCAGAAGAGAGACCCCGCCAGAGCAGATCGAGCGCCCGTTCACAACTCACCCGCCTTTGATGTAGTCCAGGAACGTGACTTCAGTATCAACAAGGAACGACAGCAGAGTCACCTGTTGGGATTATATATCACTTAAACACCAACAAGTTCGCCTTCAACACCAGTACACAGGAAACACAACTTGTTTCAACACGCCTTCCAGAACAAACTTCTAACAGTGGGGCTTCATCAAAAGCAGCCTCGTGTTTGTGTAGAACAAAGACAGCACATATGACTCATTAAACACCAAGTCTAAGCCTAAAAGTCTCAAAATAATCAGCAGTATTACATTGACAAATGGCACTGTATTAAATTTTGACCCAAGCCAATGCACTGTGGGTAACAGTGGGTGCTCAAATGCATGTATACAAGCAGCAATTACAAAAAAAAGTCCATCGCCTATCAGTGTGCAATTATTCTGAGGTGTACATCTGGTTATACTGTTACAGCCAAGGCAAAACGCTCTCCCACTAGCAGACAGTGGAGCAAGGAAAAAGCATGTAAAAACTTCAGAAATGACATTAAAACTTAAGAAAGGGGTGGCAGACTGTGGGTGTCCTCATTACTGAGCTCCACTGCAGCCGAAGTCGTTTGATTAAAAGAGACGGACAGCGTGTGTGTGGAGAGAGACTTCGCATCTACTTACGGTTCCAGAATTCAGGTATTTTTTCTTCTTCCCTTTTTTCTTTGGGTTTAGCACCTACAGGAGTGCAATTTGTCAGACAATTGCTTTTTTGAGCAGGAATGCACTGCACATCTAATTAAAAGAAGGCAGACAAAAGTACAGGTCATTCATCACACATTCACATACCCTCACCTGACCCAAGGCTGCAAGGACTGCAAATTATAAGGTTAGTTTTTTTAATTAATCTAAGATACTTAGATGAACTTCAGTTTGTAAGTTCATTGTCACCTCTGCCTCATCTAACGCACGCGCACGCACACACAGTCAGTGTAAACTTTGGAAATTAATCCCATTAATTCCTCTGTTAAGCTGATAACAAGGACTTAGAGGACAATTCAGTGGCTGGGGGTCACAGGAGTAACTTCCATCAAGATGAGGCATGTTGTCCCTGACTCCTGGTCCTGGGATGAAATGTGAAAACTGAGATTGGCGTTGAAGTCGACATGATGGCTGCGGTGTTTGGCAAGAGCTAAATTTTGGCTTAGAAACTCCATCACATGGTGTTATATAGCAGTACCAGTGAAAGAAACAACATGGAAAAACACACATCATCTCACAGCCACAAACATAAACACATTTATACTTGTTTTTTCACTGAAGATTCACACTGACTTGGTTATTAAAGTAAACAAGATGAAATTAAAAAATATAAAAGAGCAATAAACAATGTATGTTTACATATATAGCTTTTTCAAACTGACAACACATTTCTTGCTTAAAGGGGACACCAGCAGAAACACACAAGCATGACACACGGGGGCCAGCAGTGAGCTCTTCTTCCCCAGCTCACTGACTAGTCAGATGTCACTTCCACTGAGCAGAAAGTGAGGGACAGGTGTGTGTGTGTGCGTGCATGCGTTCAAACACAGAGCAGAGATTCTTGACAGCAGAGTCTATACAAACAGGATCATGTGGGCTACACATTCATGATGGCAGATGCAGGGTGCAGACACACATGTATACACGTAGAGCACAGTCTGACACATTGGGTATATTATTTAAGAACTGCTGTGCCCCTCCCTTGAGGACTAGACTGTCAAATGTGGAGAAGATAATCATTTGCCAGAATCTCAATGTGAGAATGTATGACAGATTCTCACATCTAGGCAGCAGCTCTAACATTAATGACAGCGTGCAATGAAAGTCTCATTAGACAAACACAAGCTGCTTAAAATAACACATCAGCAATGTTATTTCCACCTTAAATAGTGTATCTTAATTAGCAACCATTTGCTGAAATCTCCCTGGAGAGGTGATGGTCGTCTGTCATTAACCCTTCATATTCCAACATCTTGCAATCCCTAATCCCTGTAGCTGCTGCACAGATTTCCATTTTCCATATTACTGCTTACAGTTCTAGGGAGGTGTGTATGTATGTGCTTGTGTGTGTGTGTGTGTGTGTGTGTGAGACTGCTTGCCGAGCAGTGGTGAGAAGTTGCCAGAATCTGAAGGATAAGATTACAGTTTGGCTTGAACAAAACCCTCACCTCATACACGTTGAACTGAGACTGGCCTCGCGACAGCTCCCTGTAGCTGGTGGTGAATTCGCCAATAAAGTCATGGCTGGGAAAATTCAACACAGTGCAAATGTGACTATATTTGCATTAACACTCAGCTAGTGTAAATTTAAGAACAAATGCTGACAGTCAGATCATTGGCAATTATTCTATAGTTTGACTATATGTGTCTGTCAAAGGTCTGACCATGTAGTAACACTCTGGACCCTAGAGAAAAGAGTCAAAAGTAGGTGCGAAATGACTATCGTACCTGCCGTCTCGATCCCAGTCATACACCTCGACCTTGATGGTTCTGCAAGGAATAAACATGGGACAGTGAGTGACAGAGCTTCTGTCTTTTTTGGATATGGACCAGAGTACAGTCTCTTGGGACAGGAATGTGCGTGTTTGTGGTGTATGTTTACAGTGTTGCTGTCAGATTCACGAACCTTAGTTCCACCTGTCTTGTGGGGAATAACTTCAGCGTGGGAGCTGGCCTATGTGACAATGACTCAACAGAGGATCTGTTCATCAAATGGACAAGTGGCCATTTAATTTCTTCCAATAAGAGAAAATGCTGCCTTCTGCAATTGTCGTGCTATTGTCAGAGGCATGGCTGTCCGCTTTGAATTTAGATCAAATCCTTGGGTCTCAAGAGGGTAATTGCATCTTGGTTGTTGTTTGCCGGGGAGCCAGTGTATTGGCACAAATTTCCTTTTTTGAGGAGAATTAGAACTGAGCTCACTGAGGCAAAAATGGATCTCTTTGCCTGATTTACAGAAGTGCAAGGGGCAGCAGGTGGCATGGTGCCATCTTGCACTCATGACCCAGGTTTCAATACCACTTCCTGGTACAGTTCCCTGCTTCAGCCAAAAATACTGAGCTGTGTAAGTGATTAAACTGCAAATAGCTTAACACTAAGTTCCTTTTTGAAAGAAGCATCAGCTACCTGAACAGATAAATAAAAACATATGAAAGAAGTCTACCAGATACCTAGCAAAATGTATTTAGTCTCTGTAGCTCATGCTGCAATGGTCACTCTGTTCATAATTGCAGACAATTCCCTTATCATGTGGCACAGGGGTAACTGATACATGTATATTTAGGATCAAGTCCCCTGAATACTGAACATGTTAATGAGCAAAGAAGAGATCGTGTCTCTAGCTCAGAGTTCCAAACATGACAAAGAGATCTCATCTCCCACACAGGCATGAATGAGTCCTCTGCCTTAGCCCATGTTTCTCTGACACACCCGTTGTGCTGGTATTATGCAGAGGATTCAGGGAGCAACAAAAAAAACCCCCACTTATGTGACACTTCACAAGAAGGATTAGGCGATCAGACAAAACCAATTAAAAATGTCCATGACCGCAACCATGAGGAGATTATTCAATTTCTAATTCACGGTTTCCTTTGTAAACAGTTTGACTCTGGATTCTGGGCATGGTGACAAGTTGGAAACTCCTACTCACAATAGCAGTACTCTTCCTATGCAGTGAGGAGAAAGTTTAGAGCACAAATCTCAAGCAAGCACAGCTCATTCAAAGTTGGGTTGCTGCGGAGATGCGCAACACTAGTTTGGTGCCCTTCTTATCTCTGCTCCCAGGCCTCAAGGGACAAAGCAACACACCACTGTGCTCTATTGTTAGCCACTCTTAACTACTGATAGCTATAATTGCTTTGAAAACATGGGTCCCCGTGAGCCCCGACAGGAGGGTCCCTACCAAGGTTCTGTCCCTTATCACCAGTGACCATGCCCAGTGCTCTGGGTGAACATTGGCATAAACCCCCCTCTTTCAGAGGAATTAAAAATTCATTCCAACAATTACATCTCCTCATTGCAGTCCCATGCAATTCCATATGAGTATGAAGATGGATGGCACCTGTCAATCACTCATTTGAATAAATCATGCAAAGACCAGCAGTAACTTATGCTGACAACTGAGAGTAGTTGAGTAACACCGAGCCTTCTTGAAACCCATGGGATTTTGCACATCACTTGTTTCCAATGAACTACCATAGCTGGTGCAGTAATGATGAGAGGATGGCGTACAAGCGGTGCACATCAGCGTTTTACCAGTCCAACCTCCTCCACCCTTTCCCACCTAAAAAAGCCCTCCTGTTACAGCCACCTTGCCTACATTCCTACCTCTACATTCACTCACTCTGCTGACACACTCAACCCAACCTACAAAAATGATAAAACTGGTATGAATGTCTGCTCCCAGGTCCCTTTCTGGAAGTTTCCTCCTTTTGGAGCAGACCCCCCCCCCACAGCCCCCTTTCCTCCCCATTTACCTGTCATAATCCCCATTGCACAGGGCTCTCACGGGGATCTTAAAGGCCTGCCACACAGGGTTTAGCGTGTTCTTCACCACCTCCGTCTTGTGGCAGATGGTAAACCTGTCACAACAGTACATAGTAGCATACCATATTTTAGTTAGAACAGTAACATCTATGGATCAGAAGTAACATTATGAAGAATTATTGTTTTTTGAGTGTTACAATAATTTTGCTATATTCCACTGAGCAGAAATGTGAGTGGGCAGCAGTGATAGAATTATATTAATCCATCCAACAATCCATTTTCATGAAGCACTTATCCTGGTTACAGCTATGGTGGTCCAGAGCCTATCCTGGAATCACCTGGCATTAGGCTGTGAGGGAGCACCCCCTGCCAGTCTATCACAGGGTAGCCACACACACACACACAGAGTCAATCACACATACCATTGTCACCAGGATTATATTAATTGAATATGAAATATTTTGTCATTTACAGATTTTCTGAACATTTTCCCAATTAAATATGTAATTTCACACATATTAAATATAAATATGTGCATATATTATACAAGACTAAACTCTGTACACCTTCACAGCCTGGCAGCTGATAATTCTGGATTTAGAACTGAACTGCTGAGATCCTGACCAGGATAAAGCTTTTAAGGATAATGGATAGATGGATGGATGGATGGATGGATAATGTTTGTATACCTCAGAAGAGGGATAGAAAAAGGATAAGATATTGTGGTCACACAGTTTGTGTAGTCCTGCAGTTTGTATTATTTAGTATGTAGCTATGCTTATGTCTCTCTTGAGCTGTTGTTTTACGGCATGTACAGGCAGCATTCTCTGCTGAAAGACAGTAGTGATGTATCTGCAAAGAGGGTTTTGTTCCCCTGATAGCAGAAGAAGACGTGGCTTATTACTTATGAAAGCAACACATCACTGCTGACCTCTTTCAAAGATCATTTTTTTCTCAATTAGACATAAACGCAGGCACAGAACTTGAGCATTTTAAAGTTTCTAAACTTCTGTAGAGAATGTCATTTTCCCAAGAGGAAAACTGCTAAAATGCTGCGGACTAGCAAAGCACTTCAGGCAAAATGAGGAAACGACTGATATTCTTATTACTTCCTCCTTTCTTCAGAGAAAGAAGCCTGATAATGAACATCACTTTATGGCATACAGTGTCTCTTCTGTCAAATTACATATTATCTCTGGCTTATTGGGTATCCTTTATCTTGTGCTCGCAGGATCTTAATGTCTCTAAATCCATTCCACCTTGATTTCCAAGTAGGCAAGTCAGTATGGTGCCCTGATGTGTCAAAAAAGGCAGAAATTGTTTAAAAGGTGGCAGAAATGGGTGGTGACAAAATGATTTACAGTATGAAGTATTATTTCATAAAAATACTGACTAATTATGCACCTTGAACAATGCAGACCATTGATTCAGCAAAGAGGCCTAGAAAGAAAATGAAACTGCTGCATGCTTCGCATATCTGTCATAAATGGAAGGAGATATGACTGTCTGACTTACATATAGGTAAGAAACTACATGCTTTCACATGCACAGTGATTTAAGTGACTATATTTAGTACATTGTTGGTGCTGTTGAACATGTGAACGCCACAGAAAGTGACGTGCAGGTCCTAGTCAAGCGGAAAGAGCACAAAGTAAATATGTGTCACCAAACTGTATTACACTTACACCGGTGTGTGCCATGCTCTGTGTGTGTCTGTCTGTGTCATGTATAATTTCTTATTCATTTTCACATTTTCATTTGCTCATATTTAACAGCTACTGGCTTTGATCAAACATGTGGATGGCACTGACAGCAGCACTCATGCCTGCTGTAGTGATGTGCACACAATAATAACAATAATTACCTTTATTACCTTTCAACTTGAATTTAGTCCATTTATGTTTGTGTGATTGTGAGGAAAAGAATGTGTGACAGCATGTGTATGTGTGTACAGTTAAAAAAATCTATCAGTGTCACATACGTGCGTGTAGCAAGAGGCTCCATCAGCATGTCGTACATCAGTGTATGTGTAGAGACTATGACATCTGCAGCCACGTGTGTGTATAGTAAGAAAATGCGTCAGCACCACACACGTGCACTCTGTGTTGTGACTGTCGTAAGTGCTGCGCTTCTACCAGCCTTGTCAGAGATGGAATTTTGCATTTTCAAAATAGTTGGCTTTCTGTAGTTTAATGCACTGGAATATGCAAAAACCACACTGAGAAGTACCTATGTAGCAGATTTCAAGTCTTTTGTATAAAAGGGACTCAGGTATGCAGAAAAAATTTTTCCATTGAAACTGATGTACTATGTCTTTGATTTATGATAACTCACATTACAAAGGGATTTTCAGGACTGAATTACCTTTGTAATGTGGGAGGAGACCATATATCTGTTTCTTGACACAAACCCAGTGATTCACTCATTCATTGGAAAGCCTGCACACTTTAAACTGTTCCAATAAAAAAACACCCAGCAGGCAACCTGTTTATTGACTGTACTTTTTTATCTAGAAGGCTTTGTGAAAAAGCGATGTTTCACACAAACATAGCAGGGAGTGAACCAAACCACTCACGTTCCATCTTCGTTGCTGCGGAAGAAGACCAGGAATGGGTCAGACTTTCCAAAGAAGTCTTTCTTGTCCAGCTTGTTGCCACAAAACTGCATCATCACCGACTCCTGGGGCAAGTAGAAATTGACAGAATCAGTTGGACCCCTGCACATGGAGCTTATGGGTAACGTACTGGCAGGCTGGAGTGTGTGTCAAAGTGTGTGGCCCCTGGAACAGCCCAGGATTGACACTGATTGATTGTTCCATTTGTCTGCCTGCTGGAGCTCTCCAGCGGCTGTTTATTAGCTGTGTTGTTTCTGACTAATGAGGCAGCAGTCTGCTTGGGGTCATGTGAGACTGGTCTTGGGAACAGAGACCTGCCTGGCATTCTGGGAATGAGCCAAGCCCATGGCATGTCTGCATTCATTCATTCAGAGATGATTCTCCTAACAGGGGTGACTTGAGAGAAAAGAACCCTACTCCACTCATTTCTGCTCAAGGAAAAAGACATGGCAATATTAACTGTAACACAGTGGCAGGTGTCTTGGGTAGCCTGCTGGTTAGGCTGTGTGTGTGTGTGTGTGTGTGTGTGTGTGTGTGTGTGTAATCTGGCAAAGGCCACAGCTGGAAATTCTTGCATCCCTGGGCTATTGCATACTTTCCCAATGTCAGACTGGCCAAGGCTAGTGGGTTCACTGCAGAGTGGGGTTATAAGGGTAGCCACATGGAAAATATGAGTGCTTGGGTTCCTGGTGGAGCAGAGGCAGGAGGACAGGAGGCACAGGTGGAATATGAGGGCTGAAAATGTTCTCTTGTAACACTTCTGCTTAAAATACTTCAATTTTTACCTGCTGCTCACATGCATTTTCCTTGGTCAATTTCTTCACTTAAAATCCACATATATGTCCAGAAGGCAATGTATAAACACCAATTAAAAGCCTATTAATAGTTTATAAATACAGTCACTCTGTGGCAGTAAACCAGAACATTCTCCACAGTTGAATGGCCTTTGAACTTGTTTAGGTATGTCTCTGTTTAGCAGTGCGTGACCATGAAGTAACAGCATATCTGAGAATTGCTTCTTGCAACAGAGCAGTGACTCCATTTCACATTTACTAAAGACAGCTTTCTGAGCACGGGGTATACAAAAGACATTCATAATAACAAAGTTCTTGTTATTTGGCAATAACCAACTTTATAAAGTTTAAGCACAAGTGACTAAAAATAGTTATCAATGTCAGGAGACTGTGGTAAAAACTATTTCTATATCAACATTGTGTAGTATTAATAAAGGTGTGTGTGTGTGTGTGTGTGTGTGTGTGTGTGTGTGTGTGTGTGTGTGTGACTGTCTAAATGTATTTATGGATGGCAGCTGTATTAAATAATACAGAAGTGAACGCTGCACATTAGTTTTCTATACCTAAGTTACATTGTAGACCCAATTAACCTCCGAATAAAAATAACAGCTTCAGTATAAGATGCAATAAATGAGTAAACAATAAAGTACATATCCACCCATTCTCTTGTTCACACAGCTTATCCAACCAGGACTGGGGGTGTATAGTGTACATTGAAAACAAATGGACTCCAGGGGCAGCCATTTACCCTGCAGTTGCTGAGTTCCTCTGCCTTCACTATGATGGTCCCACACTTCTTACCAGGAATGCCTCTGTTGAAGACAAGACAAGGTGCATGTTACTTTTCATCATCTTGACCACAGGGAAGAAGGGGCTCGTTGCTTGCATGTTTATCAAGGCACACGGTCACAGCACTGTTTCTTCTCCATCTGCTTCGCATCTCTCTCTCATCCACCCCCGTGCCATGGTTGGGCATCCCGTGGGACAACTGTGGAGGCGAGAGTTTAGAGACAAGCAGACAGTGTTTTTTGTCTGGGGGTGCAGAGCTGCTAAGCCCAGGACACACCTACAGCCAACACCGGGAGAGATCATCCCCATCACCAAACCTCTGTCATCCTCATTGGGTCATAGTGCGTCACTGTCAATCAAGCGTTGCAGAGCTGAACATGTGAACAGGTCTGAAACACAAAAGTCAACCCTAATCGGTAAAATACTGGAAGCTGAAAAATTGAACACCAAAAGTTAAAAATTAATTTATTTTTTCCACAAAGTGAGGAAAACTGCTTAATCAATTTCTACTATTGCTTTCGTAACCATGGAAATGATTCAATATCCCTGTACTAAATTGCTCATTCATTTCATATGAAATTGACCAGGACTACAGCACTGGATGTTTATGGACACAGCCATGACAGAGCCTTAAAATAGCCTTGAGCTCTTACATGAGAAAAAAGCTAATAGTAGATGGAAATCACTTAACTCTCCCCATTACATGGATATTGGACTGCCCAGGCTATTTCAGCGCAATCTCAGTTTAAGGACCATGCTCGGCAAAAACTGTTACAGTTGGGAAATATCTTATTTGTCTGAGTGGCAGCTCCTGCTACAAAATGCCATCCATTCTAACTGCAATATAATTCTTATTGCCTGATGACATCCTCCAGCTTTGCTAAGGACAGCGATCAGCAGGAACCACTAATGCAATCTCTACAACAGCAACCTAACAGTGAACACAGACCTGTTCACTACAAGTGCTTTATGTTTATTATGCAGAGTACAGTTAACGGCAGAGTGAACTGCGCATTCTAACACAGAGCAGTGTGTGATGCTTCTTATACAGGAACTGGGAGAGTTTTGCATTGCCGCCAAGCACTATTTCTACCAAAATCATCGCCACCTCCCAAAAGCAGTCTACCATTTCTGTACTATTTACAATGAAAATCAGACAAAGATCATTGTTAGCTAATTACAACATCTAACTGCTCAGTTGTTACACCCCTCAACCCCCACCCATTCCATGGCCGTCGCATTTCATCCCCAACTCTGTCATTGTAGACACTTCCAGTTGCTTTGGAATGAAAGCAAGTTTTGACTCTCCCTGGGTCCCATTCAAATGCCTTATCATCACCCCCCACCACCCCAGAAAAATCTTTCCAGGGACACGGAGGCCAGGGGGTGCCAGGAACTACCATACAAAGCAGCTTGTGCACTGAATATGCACAGTTTGAGCGAGCATCCCAGGAAAGGTTGATATTTTGCAGGCAGCCAGAGGTCAGCTTGGATGTGCCTGAATTACTGGGATGGCAGTCTGAGTTTGAACCTCGGAGTCTTGGTTGAAAACACAATATGGCAGAAATGCTGTACCAAAGCACACATTATCATAAAGTCGGGAAAGCAGACAATGGAAGCATGCAAGCATGGAGTGTGACCCTCCCAGGATGACGCTGCCATGGACATGAGAATAGCTTCCCACATGCTATCCCGTAACATGAAAAGCAAAAACCTGGGGCTATAGAACAAGATCGTTCAACAAGGATGTCTTTAATAATAATTTCTGAATTCCTAAATACTTTTTAAATGGAACTTCACAACAAACATGAAAGGTATTATGATCTCCTCCTAAGAATAATGGGCCTTTTGTTCTGATGACAAGCAATAGTTATATTTTCTCATGATCAGTTTTCCTACTGAACTAAATTTGACCCATTAAAAAATTACTCTAATTTACATACAAGGCTCCATTATCTTTTTTGATAAACTGATCATACTGAAGTCCTTCTGGAAAAAATCTGCTGCAAATCATACAATGGTAATACAGATTCTTTCTCATCATTATCAACTTAATAGCTGCTTTTCTTATTTACACCCTGGAATGATGCCTTACTATAGAAAAAATGCACAAAGAACAAACAAGGGTATGACAGAGTAAAACGGCTCCTCTGCACAGCACCCCCTATAGGACCATGTTTGCTAGTTCATCACATTAATTCTCCACAATTACCACACTTACATTCAAGGAAAAGTGTGATCAGGCCCAGTGGTACTTTGGACCGCAAGACACTGAAGTAGAACCCAGTGGCTGAAAGGAAAAACCCTGCATCTCCATGACAACCACAATAGGTGCAAGGCGAAGAACCCCAGCGGAGAAATAGTGTGAATTTCTTCTCCAATTAATTTTGAGGATATGTTTCAAAATGCTTTGGGTCACACAAGTTGAATTTTCCTTTCCAGTGGTGGACTGAGATAACTGCAAAAATTTTACCAAACAAACAATGAATCTGTACTTGTCCATTTATATGAACAATACATTAAGTGTAAAAGATGTAAATATATGTGAAGTCAAGGAAAGAACTTAAATGGAAATTGAATTACGAAACATGAAAAAACATCACCACATGAATGTATGCAACAATATGCTGCCATGAGATGTGATCACTCAAATAACTCCTGTGATGCCAAAGGTGATGCCCACATCAAGCACGGAATCGGTTCACTCAAGAGAAAAACAGCTGTTGATGCCATGCTCTCGTTTCGATCTGTCACAAAGTCTCCTGGATCGACAGGGTACTCTCATGGGCCGAATCCCCTCCGGTGGAATATGAATGAAGTTCATCTGCTCTAAAACATCTAATCAACACGCATTGATTTGCAATCAGCATTTTGAGAGTGTGAGGTAATTGGAGATGCCTGTATGTTATCATGTATAATTACCTTGGCGTAGGTAAGGAGTCCCAAATGAAATAATGATCATGAAAGTACACAGCAGCACGGCAGGGTAGACAACCCGTGTTTCTCTTCCCCGTGAAAAGGAAGTGCTTGCTGGGCCATGGTCATACAAATGTGCCTCCATCACTCACATTTGCCAAGGGTATGAGTGCCACCTGACCTCTTCAGCACGAGTTGCATTGCAGCATTCGGACATACAGGCAGATGTCTGTTTCTTTCACCCAATCCCCCTTAGCTCATACACTTCTCCACCATACAGCACCCAGTCACATTCACTCTCAAAGAACCCTTCAGTTAACCCCACACCACACTGCACTCATTCAGTGGGAAAGATCTATCACAAAGTGACTAATGTTCAGCTGAGGCTGGCCAGCTGCTATGGAGCCAGCATGCACACCCTGGCCCAGGTTTTAGATTTCCTGCATCTCATTTCCCACGTTTGCCTCAGACATGCTGTTGGTTCATGTCCATAAGCATCTGATGAGCACCTGGAACAACAGGTATTCCCATCCTGTCAGGAGTAACGATGTGATATTAAAAGGCACCTTACACGGCAGCATTTTTCCTCTTTTACCTCTTCATATATTTATATGTAGATTGAAGCCAGGCCCAGACCTTTATTACAAAAGCAGCATCCCACAGGGAACTTTTCAGCCACACCATTTTTCAACACATGTCCTCCTACTCCAAATAGAAGATGGGATATACTCAAAAGCCAAATGGAAATCAACACACAGTGTGACTCAACCACAAATGTGTCCTTTGGTAATGAGCATAAGCAAGCAGACATGCCGATGCAGACAATTGGGATTACCTTTGGTCTCAACAGGAAATTTCAATTTTATTAAGTAGAATTTTGTAACACAGCAGATATTACTTAAGACAGAGTGCAGAGGAATTGATTGAGAACTGAACAAAGTCTTTTCATCCCATTAGAAGGAGAAAGCTCTGTGGCATGCAGAGAGGCACTCTGTGGAATAAGGCCACGACCTCAGTATAAAACTCCGAGAGGGAGACACACACTTGATCTCTGCCCAGCACCGTCTTCTATCTAACCTGAAATCAGCTGCACAAATATGGTAGGTCCAGGATGTTTGGTGCCAGATTCTGTTTTTGGGATTTTCTGTCTATACTAAGACGCACCTGACATATCTGAAATAATTATTCCTTTTTGACCTGGGTTTGAGTCAAGAAAACAGCATATTATCTTGAGAGAAATAGGACCTTCTCCCACTGGGTCCTGCAGCTCTAGAATTTCCTACAGCAGAATATCAGGGATTTCTTGATTGTGGAAACCTTTAAATCCCAGCTTAACACCCAGATGTTTAAAAACAGAGAACACATTGGAGTACTCACTTTTCCGTCTTACCTGTTACCTTAATGTTGATTCTGCTTTTAACTTGGTTGTTATACACTTTTTTTGTTTTCGTCATTTTCAAATATTTCTAATATTTATTGTAAATGCATTTGCTTTTAGCTATAACCCATCTATCTTTATCTACTGCAAAGCACTTTCAGGGCCTACATTTAAAGGTGATATTTGAAATTGATTGCTGTTATTATTAAGTAATACAAAACAATTTTTCAAAGTCAACAACAATTAAAGGAAAAGAAAATCATGAATTGGCATGTGTAAGTGTGCCTGTGGGAAAACGAGCATCAAAGTGAAAACAACAGAGGAAACTTTGCATTTTCCCGGGACCAAAGACAAGTCTTAAGAAGATAAGGCATTCTGTTGAAATGTTACATCATATAGTTATGTCCTGTCTTTTTTCAGGTTAAATGTGCAGCAGAACATCATGTACTTTTATTAAAGGCCAAAAAAAGAGATTTCATAACGAAACACTTCAAGGTGATTCAGTACACCATTACTTTTATTTGCAGCAGTCTGAACACAGTCCTGCTTACTGTATGTCAATGGTGAATCATTCATGATTCCATTCAGATGCTTCAAAGTAATATGAATGCATAATTGTCACAGACCATTCTTACCAGCGTGGCTGAATGAAGTTAAATATTCCAGGTGACCTCAGATTTTTTTTTTTTTTTTTGCATCCAGAAAAGCCCCTTCAGTGCCAACTGGATAAATGATGGATTCATGTAATTAGGCCTAATAGGTGTTCATTAGAGCTGTTTAATGGCTTCCTCAGTCGGATTCCAGAGCAGGTGTATTTGACTGCAGGTCAGTGGCTCCATTCCACATCTCTTCTGCTTATTTCCTTTTTCCCAGAATGAAGTGTTGCTGTCTGAACGCACGTGTGCGTGTCTGTGTGTGTGCATGTCTGTGTGTGTGTGGGGGGGCAAGAGAGAGAGTGTGGTGGTTCATGCAGAAAGTGTTAACATGGAAATGCACTTTCCATGCCAGCTGCCAATGTTACAATACGGTCAAAGCGTTTTATTTCTAATACCTAAATGCAGCAGGAATTTACAGAATCAAGTGTAATTCATATATGAGCTCTTTCATGTATAAATTTGCTATTTCCTTTTGTGTTAGAGCTCCAAAGAAACAGTTCTGGAACCACAAATGATAATGCAACAATGTTAGAAATGCATTTTTTGCATGATTTTTTGAAAATAGAAGGCACGCCTTGTGTAACTGCTTTGTTCCTATGAAAACAATGAATTTAAATTTATTTAAAACAGTGAAAAAATAAAATGGCAATAAAACTGTATCTTCTCTCATTAGCAGTCAAGTCACTGAAATGGTACTGAGCAGTCATTCTGACACTGACTACAACTAGAGGAAGGAAGAAGGTGGTTCTGTGGCTTGGAGGCATGGTTATAACTCAAAAAAGTTTAAGATACATGTACCAGGCAAAGAAACAGAATTACCAGAATCAACTTGGGCAACCAGCACGAGTAATTCTCAAAACATGTTCTGCTCAATGTCTGACTGGAAAACTACCTCCTCCAGCACACAGAGTCAACACTGTGGATCCATGACAGAAGTAAGGAATCAGATTTTGCCACAAACTGTTGGCACTGCAGTGCTGTGTTTGGTTTTGCTGCAGAACCGTGTTCTAGGCAACACTTCAGTGCTTGGAGTCTGAATTCACTTTAAATTTACTATGAAACTCTGCCAAACTAACATCCATCCATTTTCAGCGGCCAATTCAGGATGACAGTAGTCTGGAGCCAGTTCCAGGAATCACAGGACATGCAGCAGGGGACGCTACATGTGGAAAAACAGTTCATTGCAGGGCACTCGCACCCTTTCACTGACACACACACCATGGGAAATTTTAAAGTGACCAATCCATCCAGAATACATGTTTGGACTGCTGGGAGGAAACAAACATGGTAAAAACAGGTAACTTGGGGACAGCTGAACTCAAAGCCCAGGGTCATGCACCAGTTCTACCAGCTCCACCATCACACCATGCCACCAGATGAGTATGGCAGTGTAATGATGCAAGTTGGTACACACATGCCTGGAATTGTACAAGGTGGCTGCCAATGTGTGTCCACAGGTATTCCTGTGTGATATAACCATTTACAGGACTAAACAGTTCAGTTCTGAACAAAAAAAGTGGGTGAGAACTGAAGTTAATTTGTTAAAAGTGAGTAACACAGATGTATTCAGAACAACACCACACAGCAAATTCAATATAAAGTCAGGGCAACTGTGCCCATGACACACACTCTAACAGGTTACTTTAGCACAGAGTATTGCTAGGGTATTTCTGTCAGCCTTTGCACCAATGTGTTCATAATGACATCCCTGCAGTGACTGGGGAATAGGGAGAAGGGCCATGCATGTGGCAAGAAGTGGGCATGTTGTTATTGATGGGTATCTCGACAGTCTCTCCTGGCGAGGGGTGGGGGCCCTGGGTGGGAGTCATTGTTCAGGTCCTACCTACACCATAATACAAAAAGCTACAACTGCTCCAACTTCAAAAACCAATGCCATGTAATATAAAGCTTAGAAGCCTGCTATATTTGTTATACATGAATAGTCACAACATATTGGATAGAAACGCAATCTCAACTTAGTCTATTTTTGTCCAGCGATTTTGCTTCTTTTTGGCCAGATTCTGTTTGGTGTCATCTGGAACAATAGGAATTTCCCTTAAGTGTGACTTCAAAAAGGTGATCAGACTCACTTATTGCAACTTCAGTCTGACACTGTATGCACACTGCAACTCAAACTATTTACTCAGTTCCAAGTCTATTTTCCCAACATCCAACACCACTCTAATGTAAGTCAGCATTGCCTTCTTATGATTATCACTGCTCTCATGTTTGCTTATGTGTTTTGCGGTACATTTCCAGTTGCTGCAGCCAATTTCAAAAGGAGACTGTGAGTTTTCCCTTCCAAAGAGATGGCAAACAAAACAGAAGACAGACCCAGTGGAAGTGGAATACAGAAGCCATTCCCTTGGCATGTGCTCACCGTTTAAGAACTTGCTATTGCAATAAGATTTGGAGACAATCCTTTTCTGGCTCTAATATCTGTGTGTATATTTTCACATGACTCCAGCCCCTTCTTAGTCCAATGTTCTCTTACTCTGACACAGACTTAATGAAATATATCGACAGGGGATCAAGAGTGACAGCCCACCTCTGCTACATGAGTGACATCGTATCTCAAATTACAGCCCTTCCTCTGAAGCTTAATTACAGTCATACATACATACAACATACAAATACTAAAATTAAAAGTCTCATTCACTGGAACATGGCAATGAGTGTCCTGCATTTTTTCTAGTTTTAATATAGTTGTGGACTTAATTTAAATTTAAAGGGGCCTCACCCTGTCCAACATATAAAAACATTTTATGAATTTATTTATTTATTTATACATTTTGAATACTTGCAGAGCCCATGTAGCTCATGGCTCTGGCCTACAGCCCAGATTAGTGAATTTATAAGTCCAGCCCTGAAATGATTCTCCCTGAGTGTCTGAACATCATGAGAAATTACCACAGGCTGAGCAGCCTTTCCAGCCTCCAGACAAAGGAGTCACCAGTTGTTTTGACTGTAGGGGTTATGCTGACACCAGAGACCAGTGGGGGACACTGCGGTTTAGTACTGGGACAGTACTGGAAAGAAAGTTATAGTTACACCAGGGGTTTCTCCAGACGGCTCCCCGGTGATCCCACCACTTCTCCCAGGGTGCAGAAAGCCTGGCCAAGGAAGTCCTGTAGAAACAGAGACAATTTAGAGAAAAACTTCCTCATTTTCAATATTTTTCAAAAATGTCAATAAACAAAAAAGGTATCCCAGACACAAAATCAACCAAAAGTTGGAGTACATGTGCTGGCAAAGTTTCTTTTACAAGGGATTCAATTCAAAAGTTTGAACTGGAAATGAGCCGTCGCATCTTCCTAGCTCTTCCGCAGCACTTCCAAGCATGTGTTGCTTTGCTTTTAACGGCACCATGTATGCATTCAAACCATCTTAACACGTGAACACAACAGCTGAGAAGCCCCTTCAGAGGTGTTGTGTATTTGAAATTACAGATGAGCATGACACAAGTGAACAACTGTACGTACTCTGACAAGAGGATGCTCAAAACAGCACTCACCCTGCGACATCTTATCCACATCTAAACTTGATGAGGCCCCACTGATTTTTAACAGTTATTATCTGATAGTGTTAGATTTCTTTTTGAACAAGCGCAGCATTTGTTTGCCATCTTCCATTCAGGGGATTACCCTTAGCAGATCAGAATGGAAAAAGCACAGGAATCAATAATCACCATGGTCAGTGGCTTCAAATAAATAATAAGCACCCTGGATTCACAAGATGCAGCAAAAATCGTTTAGGGCTCAACCATGAGAAAAGCTGTCCGAGTTCATTGGGTTCATAATTGGCATCCAAGTCCTTCTCATTTGCATATGTTTAGGTGGCAAGTGATCCCCGCTCTGACTGCACAGCACAGCATGCCAGACCTTCAGCAAAACCATCTGTCTGCTTTCTCTGCTCAGAGTCCTGGGGTACCCATCCACGACTGTAAAATTGGACCTTGACAGCAGAGCCGTGTAACTCAAATGTTCTTTGCACTCTTAATGTTCCACTTACAAACTGTTTTATTTCATTATTACTCCCTCCAGATACACCATTATCAAGAGGAAACTTAACACTTCTTACTACATTAATTTTTGGTTTTTAACACCTGGGTATTTACTGAGAACATAATCCATAGGATTTTAATTTACTATCTGTGCTAGCTGAGTTGCCTAACTGCTACAGGTACTGTTGTTAACCTTTACTGAATTGACTCACAGTGGTGGATAATCAACTTTACATTGAGTTACCTATTTATACAGCTGAGTAATTATTACTGGAGTAGTTCAAGGTAAGTCCAGTTGTCAAGAAATCTACCAGTGGAGTAAGGATTTAAACTCAGTTGCTTCTACTGGAAAGCAATGCCTCTGATAACTGTGTCACCCTGTGCCCCCCCGGTGAAGTACAGACTGGTGAAAGAGGATTTATGAAGAATATATAGTGATGGTACACCTTAAGCAGCACAAGAGCACACAAACCAAAAGTTGTCAAGTTTATGCTGTGTACCATCTGTAGAAAGCACTTCAATCCATACATTTTGTATGTTTAGTCCTTCTGGACAGGTGTGGTACATTTGCATTCCTGGTTATGCTCAACAATGGAGGAATAGAGGAGAATATTTGTGATGGGGCCGTGATGAGATGCAGGCGATGCTGCCACAATAGGCCAGTTCCACTCCGTGAGGGAGCCAAGAGTATATACTAACTCCCCCAACTACCTTACTACTGTCACCCTACAACACTTTCCTTGAATTTTATGAGTAGGAGGGTGACAAGGTAAGCAATTATTATTAGTGTCAGACTGAAGAGACAAAAGCATTTGAAAATCTGAGGGAATCTGACCTACACATGTCTGACGGGAATGTAAGAAAAGATATCGCAAAATGACTAACCACAAACTGTGTTTCAAATGGCACTGTACTGAGTTTTCAGGTTCCTATAGTCTGAGATCTAACACAGACAATCTGTGTGTTTTAAGGAAAATAGGAAACAGGAAATCTGGCGCCAGGTTGGAAATCTGCAGCATTCCATGCAATCCTAAACACCGGGGGTTTGTGAGCCCATTTGACTAGTAATGTTCGTGGCACATGAGCCACAGTGTTGCCGGGGGAAAAAAGCCTGGAAAAAAAACAGAAAGCTGCTCCAAGATTTGTTTTGGAGATGAAATGCCACCGTTCTCCGTTTTCCATGTGACATGATTGCAAAGATGTCGATCAGTGAAAAAGAATGCAAGCCTTGGCAAGAAATCAAAGACAGTGGGAAGGGCCTTTCATACCCATTACCATTACTAGCCTGGCTTTGTGTTCATTCTGTAATTTATGGTGCCAGTTATAAAACCTCTGTTGTGTTCTCTAACGGCAGAAACATCCTCACACGTGTCCTGTATCCAGACCTATTCCCATGCATTAACTGCAAAGAGTACCAATTACAAACACTCTCCATGTGTAAGCTTCTCGCATTTCAAAAATTATTTTTAACAAAGTTACAAGGACCTCTCTTCTCCAACACCTCTATCCCATCTTTTTGTAAACTTGCAGGAAAATGATAACATAACAGAAATAACGGATATCCATGTGAAATGAGAGATGAGCATATGCTGCAGAGAATGGAGTTAAATTACATGAGCCAATCGGCAGGAAAGCAGTTTTTTTTATCCGCAATAACCAGTAATGCCATGAACACAGTGGCATTATCTGAAATACATTAGGGCAAATAAACAAAATCTATACACTTATGCATATACTTAAGACATAGGAGATCAGCACAAAGCAAAGTTGTAATTTTGCCTGCAGATTTCCCTTTATGAGGCAATGAGCTAAACTGTTCCACTATAATTCTGACAGCTATCTATCCCAGCCAGTAGTCTGGTTCAGTAATAGTAACAGCTGTTATTTAAACAGACAGGTGTTTTAGTGCTGACAACCCAGGCCATTATGCGAGCTGTGTAAGTGCTGCGTTCCCAGCAATGCTCCAATGTCTGCATCAAGTTCTTTTCATCTCAGCCATTTCTGCTCTTGTATTATTTATCCACTTAATTACGCCTACTTGGAGCCAGGCGCAGGCCCATGTTGCTACACAAAGAAAATTAGTGGGCGGTCAGACTCCCAAAACTCAGGGCCTCCACACATAGGAATCCCTCCAAGCCCCTGGGAGCAGGAAATAGGCCTCTGCACAGAGCAGTTGGGCTCACAGCCATCCGGGTATGAGTGGGGAGTTTGTACAGAAGGGCTAAACGAACTCACATGCTTTGACAGGTTGGTGCTCTTAGAGTCGACATCGTACCTGGAAAACAAAAGGAAACGCAGACATTAGTGTGCAACAGTTAGCAAAGGTCAGCGTGCATGTAACTGCCATGTTTGTTTTGTTGTTGTCAACAGTGAACAACAAAAGTACTACTTTTATGGTGAATTATGGTGGATCTGCTCAAATGAAAAAAAGTTAAGTTCTTTCTGATTTATGCATAATGTAACAGACTGGCATCCCATCCAGGGTGAAGTTTAATAGTCTGGCCCTAACTGATTCCGGGGGAAGTGGTTAATAAATAAATATGGATGATTTATGACAGATCTCTTAGAAAACATCAGACACTATAAATACTTATAAAGACCAGACGGTATCAGAGTATCAGAACAACAGATGCAGAGTAATCTGAGAATGAAAAGAATGTATAGTGCTGCAAGGTTAGGTATTTACTTCAGTTTTCTTTATCTGACATTAGGTGTTGGTTGAACATCTGACTACACTCATATAAAATGCATAAACAAAGTAGCCACATAGTGCTTCACAACACTGTATCTAACAGTATAGAGAATTATGGGAGTATTGAACAGAGAAAACAATGTGGTGTAACAGTAAGGAGTCTGTAATGGAAAAGAGAGTCTTCTGTATCTGAAGGAAAAAAGAATACAGATTATCCAATAGTAAAAAGAATCTCTAGTATTTGAATGAAGTTTGGCATATTTTTGTATGGTATGAGTCGTTGTGGGGAGGACTAACGGAGGTTTTAGGAAACTTAAGACAGTGCACTACATGCAAAAAGAAACACAAAACTAGAGCTTTGGGCTGCATCCACACCGCAATGACCTCCTGTTCTGCAATAGTCTATTTAAACACCCTCCACACCTGCATGCTGCAATGATGTATCTGACGACAATAAAAGTGTAAAGGATCCAATGGGGAATAAACCTTACTGTATCTAATAGACGAAAGAATATACCATATATGATGGCGACAAAAAAGAAAAGAATACAGAATTTTTGAAGGAGAAAATAATGAAGACTACATAATGACAATGAAAATGCAGAGCATTATATAGTGAAGGGAATTCACAATATCTGATAAAGAGAAGGATGGGAATAATTAATAGGCTCAGAATCCCTGCATGACCCCAGCTCTCTCAATGGATCTGTCTTGGAAATGAGATGACATACAAGTGGCACATGAATCTTGGTGGCAGCACTAGGACACATGTCACTGAAACCTTGCAGGTGGGAACTCAGAGATGCATGAGACTGTCAGGGAGCTGAGAGTGCAGGGTGGCAGCGGTGGTAGTGAACCAAAGGTTTTTATCGCATTACAGCAGGCTTGAGCAGTTCTGCAGCCCAAGTCACACACAGATGGCATGTCAACTTCACAATCTGTGCGTCTACACCTTCCATTCTTCCCAAATCAGGAACAAACAGAAGATGGCAAAGTTTGTGCTCAGGATGGAAATCAGCATTGTGACCTGTAATTCCTTCCTTGCCTTTTCTCTTTCCTTACCTGGACAAATCATACTACTGTTCTACTTCTGTTCACATAAAAAAGGAGAATTAAACCTAATCAAGCAAATGCAAACAAAACCTGTTACAAGAATGTACTATGGACACAGTCCTAAAGATAAGCATGGGCCTTTCTAGGATTTGGGTCCGACTATGACATCACAGTAACCAATTAGGCTGAAGGGCCTGTGAGACCTGGGTCAAGGGACAAAGCAGGGGAATTGGCCCTTCAAACTAACCACAGGTTCTTCAGCTCGCCCCCCAGTAAAGCCCTCTTCCTTACTCCAAGACATTCCGCGAATACAACCATGCTCACTGTCCTGCAACACACACTGCTTTCACACACAACATGCAGGTACGCACAAGCTGTGGCCCAAGGACAAGCTGAAGCCCCATGTGAGTGGTTCATAAGTGACCAGTAAGAGGATACAACACTTAGGATAAGGACACAGACCAGTCAAATTACACCTATACCGTGGTAATTGAGCTCCCAGTTTCTGATAGAATAAGCGTTGTATATTAAACCCTGATTGATAAGCGTGTTGAGCAGTTTGCCTGAAAACAAACAGAGAAATTTGAAATTGGTGCAGTTATGCGTGCAAAGTAGATCAGCAGCTCTACACCCAGCCATTGCCTCATGTGCCCCAGGTTCAGTCCCCTAGTAACAGTCCATTACAGTAGCAGCCGTTACAGTCAGAACATTTTTTTTTTCCCCTTTTATATTGTTTTCATTTCATTTTCCTCATAAATGTGACTTTTAAATGTTTGCTGCTACTACTACTGATAAGGAATGAAACATAATGTATGCTGCTGAATAAAAAAGTAACTGTATGTAAACACTGGAGATATTTTGGGGAAATTAATTTGGATTTCTTGGATGAGCCCAAAACAACTCATAATTGCCCTTATAATGGTAATAGTTTCCTGATATTTGAGGTTGTGGTATTTGAGCAGTTTCTAGGAACCAGTTACACTTGGTTACTATGGGCATAGGTGTAATCCACATGAATCAATAATCCTCAGTCTTTTTGCTTGCAAGGCAGTACAGCACACGCTTCTCCCACCTTTCAAAACCTGAACAACCCTTTGTGAGGTGATTTGTCATAAACTGAACACATAATTCACAATACTTTACTCCACTGTAAAAATGTGTGCAATCCTGAGCCTTAAAATTGGCACCCATTTATGCTGAATTATCACTAAATCATTGAAATGGATAGTTACTTCAAGAGTTCACATAACAAAGCAGTTTTTCTTCATATGAAGAATGATGTGATGCTGTATGTATGTCCACTACACTTTTACACAGTTTCACTGTCAGGTAATCTGACTCACAAGGGTTTCATTGGAAAATTTTGTACACCCTTGTCCGGCCTCACAAAGGTAATTTGTTCCACAAAAACGCTTCATAAGATGAATTTTCATAAACTGAAAGCGTAACCAAAACACTTTAATGTTAAAAAAAGTTTTTGCTGTCCCTGAGCATCAAAATTAATTTTGGTTTAATATTTATGGTTAAAAAAATTATGAAATATCATTAAAATGGACAGAATTGCCTTAATTGTTAAATAGTTTTTGTAACACAACATAACAAAGCAGTTTCCCTTCATTAATTACTCTGTAATACTATATGTCTCTACTTAGGGGGGTAGCATGGTGTCACAGCTACTAGTGCTGCTGTGGCAGTTCACTCTGCGTTGATGTTTGCATGTTCTCCCAGTGTGTGCTTGAGTTTCCTCCCACAGTCCAAAGACTTACTTAGCTTAGTTACTCACTGTAAACTGTCCTTGGTGTGTGCACGTGTGACTGTGTGTGGCCACCATGTGATAGACTGGCATCCCATCTAGGGTGTATTTTCACAGCCTGGTTCCTAATGATTCCGGCGTAAGCTCTGTACTGCCACATCCCTGACCAGGACGAAGTGGTTAATGATAAACAGTGAATGGATGGATGGCTGAGTGGATGGATGGATGCTTACCTGGCCTCATTCAGCTCTTTTTGTAGCTTTTACGCACCATATATTGAACAAACACTCCCAAACAAAACTTACATACATGATAGTTGTTGATGTATTGATTCAACTTCTCATGCAAAAAATAGAACAGATACATATCAGAACAATTTGACAAGGTTTGATAGTCCAGACAGGGGCTGTGATTACAGAAATTATAACAGCTGAAACTAGCAAACAAGGAGTAATTAGGTTGATAACTTGCACCAGGAGCCAAACTATAACCATGATGAAGACCACATGGTGGCTCTGTTCCTGTGCCAGCCAGCTGTTCAGAGGAGCATGAAATCTAGGATCAGTCCCTTTAAATTTGAAGAAACACTTTGTAACCAGAAGCAGGAGTCTTAACTCCTCATGAAGTTGAATTCATGTAACCTGAATGTGCGAGTCTCTAGGGATGACTGTCTTGCATCCATTCTACCCAAAGCCATATCAAATGCAGAATCCTTTATAGCCAAATGTGTTATGTTAGTAGCACCCTACAGTGTGCATTGTCACTATTCCTCTCTGTGGAACAAGGGCTCACAGAGGCCCACCATGGCCTTGCAGTCAAACAAGACTCTGTGCCCTCCCTGCTCGGTCTACAGTATCAATCAAAAGGTCCCACAGAGCCCGTTGTGCTCACAGCAACATGCCTTTCTCACGCCTTGGACTTGCTGGCTACAACATTCAGGCACATGCATACAAAAACAATCCCTTACACAGATGCAGACAGCCACAGTGGCTGGCCATACTGGTAAGGCAGGCATGAGATAGAAGAGACTGAGGGACTGGAGTAGAGATGCAGCAGGGTGTCCTCCCCACTGCCAACTTGATGGCCGCCCACGTGGGCGCCAGGGCCTACGGGGACCTGGCTGCCCAATGCCTAGCCGCTTATGCTTCCCGCCCGCTGGCAGAGCTACATCAGGACCCTCTGTGCTATTTATAGCCTGTCGTGTATTCACACATCACTGGCATCATTTTCCAGGCACAAAGGAACTAAAACACTCCAAATATGTAACATTACCATGATTATAGGCCACTATTTACACGTGTACAAAGACAGCGATCGCTATCTGAATTTAAAAGCCCTCACCTGTTTTAGGTGCTCTAATTGCATGAACCAGTGGTAAATAAAGAACACACTGCCTCTGCTATGCATAGAAAAGGGAAAAAAATGATGTCACTGTGAACCTGGGAGACAGGGCTGGCGCTGGGCTGCACACAAAGGCAAAACGAAGGATGAGCACACGCTGTGGAATAAACATTTCTCTAAGTATGAAATAATCTGTAGTTTAGTCCATGGCTCTGCCCTTCGTTGTCATGACAAATGAGGAGATGGTGGTTCATCGTTTGAGCAATGACTCCAATTCTTTGTCTCCTCGGAGCTGCAAAAAACGACCCCTTGACCCCCTGAAATCCCCTTGTGCCTGTGAAAGATTTAAATACTACAAGAGCACCTCCCCTCAGGCCCTTGAAGGAAGGGTGCAAATCCATAACATTCAAAGACACACACATCGAAAAAACACACACCCACTCACCATCAGCTGATGCACACTGAAAGACAGTCACACGGCACGGTAAAACTTACAGGTCGAAGCGCAGGTTCTGCCTTTCCTCAAAAAAATAGTCGAGGATGAATTTACGCACAAAGTCTGGGTTCAGGGTGTTGTCGATAACTTCTGTCCGCCCAAACTGAGGAAGACAAGGAAACACTCTTTTTTCATAAGGAAGAGGTTTACAATTTTAGTCCTACAGACAATATCACTTAAAAGGTCAAAGCAAATCATCATCACAGAATAACTTGAGGGAATGTACTGCAAGTTCGCTTAAAATGCAAAACACTATAATGGAAAAAATAGGTCCAGTATTTTAATGATGCTGTCTGAAGAGTACCATCTCACATTTCACTGTTTAGCAATGAAGACAAGCTTAAAATGAGAAAACTGCACTCTGAACAATAAAGTTGTTACTATTAGAATATAAAACAGCCTTTAAAGGATGCGATCCATTTCTCCTCTTAAGAGATAACAGGACAGCAGGCCATCGCGAGAGGGTGCTTAGACAAGATTAGAGTGTTACAGCAAGGCTCAGAAGACAAGAAGGCAGTAAAGGCTGAGGATTATGACTGAAATATAAATGGCACCACTGAACTTTTTTTTTAAACAGCAATTTATAGGCTATGAAAACTCCTGAATACTGTTTTCAGGAAGAACATTAAACTGCTCCTGATGACAAGTGGGTAAAATCGTGTTGAAATGAAAGACTAAGTGAGGAGTAAACACAACACCTTACGCTCAAGGTGTGGTACATGTAGGGAAGTGAAACACATGGAGGATCAACTCCAAATGGACAGTATACACACTCATCTGATGAAGAAGACATCTGTAGGGTACTTTATTATTTATTATGGCAACTTGTACACTAAGCCACTTAAAATTATTTACCCATTTATAGGGAAATTTTTTATAGGGTAATTTTTATTGTCCAGTTCAGGGTAAGTAGCTTGATTGAGGATGCAAAGGTGGGAGCAGGGATTTAAACCCTCTGGGTGCTATATGACAGCTCTAACCAGAAATTCACTCACCTCTTGTTATTCTGTTGTTAAATGGGATAGGCAACGGGTTTGAACCATTAGTTTAGCATAACAATGACAACAATACTAATAAAAATAATAGTAGTAGTAGTAGTAGTAGTAATAATAATAATAATAATAATAATAAATACTTACCTCCCTCCACTCTTTGCTGCCCAGTCCTTGTGTATACAGCACACAAACTGTCAGAGAGAGGAACACACACTGCATGTCAAACCCCACTGTAGGAACACTGTTGCTATGGGGGAGGGTGCATTAATTAAATAGAAGTACAATCTCTTTCCAGACACAGTTCAAGGCTTCAAAAAAGAAAAGCGCATTTCAGACACAAAGAAGCTGCAATGTTTTTAACAATGGCCATGGCATTTCCAGGTTCTGAACCCCAAAACACCAGGTAAGTCACTGCAACAAGGGCTAAGGGCCCAGCTTGTGTTCTGATATGCAGCAGACCCATACTGGGACTCCAGGGTTCAGATATAGGGCTCATATCAGTCAATTTTTAATTTGAATCAACAACTTCAAATAAAAATACAAATTAAAACATAAAATAAAACCCATATAAAGTTATTCATTTCATCATCTATAGGCTGATAAGTCAGTTTCATTTTTCTGGAATTGCTCTGGAAGCATATGAAATAAAAAGAGGTATTTGCATAAAATCATCTTTGCAACTGTCAGGAAGAGACATAGGGAAGTGATGGCCAAGGTGGAACATGATGAAAGGTCAGTCTGAGAAATTTGTGTCAATGGCTGCATGCCTTCAACACAGACCTTTGCTCATCTGATAATTCATCTGATGCTTTTCTCCAAAGCCATTTACAAGATTAAGATTCTTAAAATTGTTTACCTATGCACACAGCTTGGCATTTTATTTACTGGAGCAATTTTAGGGTAAGTACCTTGTTCAAGGGTACTACAGCAGGAGGTGGGATTCATAAAGAGGACTAGCCACTTCGTCACCTGACAACCCAGGTGAAAGGTTAGAGAAATATACAAAGAAAACACACACACACACACAGACTCACAGAGTCAGTTTAAACTTTGAAAATTAATCCCTATTAATCATCACTCAAATGAAGCCATCCATTTGGATCTCCTCTGTGTATGAGGTGGCACTGCAGTGTAGGAGGTGTGTCGCATTTCAGTGAAACTAACTGTTAGCCAAGGTAACGGGTCTCTGCTCTGAACCAGGTTCAGCACAGCTCTCCAGGAAACTTCTAGGCTGTTCCACACCACAGGTCCCAGTCTGTGCAGAGACGGCCAGTCCTGGAGCTCAACCCACATAACGCTGCCATTCTTGCCGCTGCTGAGCACCCATCATTGATATGGTAAACAAGTGAAATTAATCCCTGTGAGGTCACTGAAGATGAATGTCCTTCTGATCAGGTTTCACTACCCACTGAAGCAAGTTAATCCTGAGCGACTTGAGAAATACCGTAAGCAAAATTTAGCCCCAGACTCAGCACAAGTGTCTCCTTGCATGAAGGGTACAGGATGCCCTCTCTGTCACCTGCCACATACGCACTGATGACTTTTAAAAGATTATGAGGGTGGGAGGTGTCCGAGTGTGTGACAGGTGGGCTGTACAACACGCCATTCCCCACTCTTTTTAACAGTAGTTTTTTTTTCTTACTCGAATCAGAATGGACATGCATTGACACCTAGTGTCAAGCACCACCAAACTGTCCCACTCGACAGTTACAATCTCTGCATTCATCATCTCTGACTTTATTAAAAATACTGATAAAACCACACCAAAAAATAATTAAACCCATCATGTAAAAATTAAAACTAGTTTATAAAACCCTAGTTTAAAACCAACAAATATTCACAAAACATGACAGTAAAAACTTAAGACAGTTAAAAACATACCCCTACTAACAGTAGTTAGTCTAATTCCTGTCTCTCTTTTTTCCCCCTCACACCTCTGGTAAGCAACTGACGAGAAAGTGGTACTTAGTGCCCCACGGCTTTTTAACGGTGGGGTACGAAACACCTGTTACACACTCAAACACACATCAGCCCACCATTACATCTTGCCTCTCATTTTCTCCCTCTTACACCTCAGACAAAGAAATACAACGTCCCTATTGACTTCTTGTGTCTCTCTCTTCCAGCCTCAATGCTCAGCAGAGGAACAGTGGAATGGCGGTCTTCTTTCTCTCTGGCTTTGTGGCCATCAAGAAAGAAGCTGTGTGTATCTTCTAACATTCCTCTGTTGCACCCGTCTCGTATGCAAGAAGACAGTAATATTATAATAAAGATAAGATAAGCGTTATCTTAATCATACACGTTCAGTCCAAGACTAACCCTTTCAAGGCACTGCAGTCTCTGCACTTGAAATTGGATAATTCTGAATAATTTAACAACTTCAAATGGAATAATTTTGCCTTCATGCCTTCAAAAAGGTAACTCATTAAATATTAATCAAAACAAACACGAGTGATCATAAATATGGCCACTTCTTACACTTTTTCTGCTCTTCTATCTCATTTACTGTTTAAGGAAAGAGCAAAAAATTAAAATGAGCAACTTTTTAAGCGTAAACTCAAAGGGAAACTGTCTGCGGTTCATGATGGAAAAGAATGTGCATAATGAAATGAAGCAGAGAAACAGAAAAGGGGGAAAAAACTTACAGAAAGTCATGCAAGGATACTCGACGACACGCATAGCAAGAAAGGCATCAAGCAGAGTAAAGCAGAAATAAAGCCTGGAAGAAAGACAGAAAGGGAAAACATGAGGCCTTTCACCAGAAGAGAGGAGAGCACAGCTCAGACCCCCAGCAGCAACTGCAACTGACAGTTTAATGACGTGGCAAAACTAGAGCCCAACTGAACTGGCTGACAGTTACACCTTTCGGAGATTCAAGTGAACATTCTGGTAGGAATCTTGTCACGAAGGAGGAATAGAGACACAAAGGTAGCAGTGCAGGACATAATGAAGGAGCCTGAGAATAAATAACCAAATCAAAATGAGATTTTCGCACACCATAAAGGAAATATCCCGTTCAGTTAAGTCAAATGTTCACAACAAATGTCTCACAGATGGAGGCAAGTAGAAACATAATTACTCATTTACTTGCACTTCAGTAAACATCTCATTGGTTTAAGTATACAGGTGAAGAAAAATATACACTGTAACATTTGCTACTCTGTTGTCGATACGTCTGAATTTTTCAGAATTGATGTTTCAAGCGTCGAGTCCTCTACTTTTACAGTGAACCAATAGCAGCTCCTTCTGTCTGTCCATTGTCTTGTTCTGTGAATTTTATTGCCAATTTTTTGCTTTCGGTCTAATTTTCCACCTCAGTTTTCTCAAGCTTAGCCACAAATTTAACTGCCAGCTCACTCTATCATTTTCAGTAAACACCTACACTCTCTGTGGAAACTAGCTACCAAACAAAGCGCTTTGAAGAGCGTCTTAGCAGCTTAGAATGGCTGAAATCCATGTGTATGTTTACTTTGAAAACGAAAACCAATTAACAGTTGCAATCTTTATTAATTTCTCATTCAGCTGACATCTGTGTCCAAAGTGATTGTTTAATACTTTATGCAGTAGAAAATTCATACAGAGGTATTTCAGGGGAAGTGTCTTACTCAAAAACACCATACCAATGACAGGAGCGAGATTCAAACTGTAGCCACAGAACATCCCATTACGTACAAAAAAAACCACTTTGCATTGCCATCTTTGCAATGAACACTGCCAAACTGCTGAAGTCTCAGTGTGCGTGAACTTAAAATCTAATAAAGAAGCACCTACAGCAGTAAGCTGATGCTTTTCAGGCACAGTGTTCTCATATTGTACTGCTCGCTGGCTGGCTTGCTAGGAATTTACCTGCTTTATAACCAGCACATCTTGTAACATTTAGCCGTGGATTGTCAATAGTTAACTGGCTAAGTTAGACGACCTTTAGCAAGCTGCAATAAACAGCAAAAATAGGCTACTACCATATTTTGATGCCTTAAATGTGCCATTGCCCAGCTGGCTAACTATAAAAACAGCTTAATACAACTGAGAAACGCAAGATCAGAGGAAATTATAGTCATAGTTTAGAGATGGGCACTATAGCACAATGCGCAGATTTGGAAAGTGGTAGATTATTTACTTGTTTTCATTTGTTTAACAAGTTGCCTTGGACTAGCTGAATGAAGATGACTTTCAGTGATATGTTAATATAAGTGGGGGGTTCACAAGATAGCAACCAGAGGATGACAGACCAAGATGGTATGTTGTGCTGCAGCTAACACAAGATCAGCTAAACTTGACACAATCAATGGAATTATATAAAAGAAAACTGTAAACAGGGCAAGAACAACAGCTTATGGAGAAAGTCAAGCTATTGCAAGAAGCAAGAGTTAGAAACACAGTGAGAATCTATGAGAAAGGCCAAGAGTAAAGTCTGAGACATTTACACAGATCCAACTGAACAATGACATACGTCTTCAAAAGCTTCAAAGTAAAAAGACTGGTGGAACGCAATGAACAGAAGCTTCTTCCACTGCTTGCAACAAAAGGAGAGCATGAGCCATCCTTCTGCATGTATGTATGTAGCTGATGTAAATATTAAGCACTGTGTGTTTAATGGCACTATCTAAACTTATTTTAATTGCAGGTTTAATTTACTAAAAATTCTTTTACTTTACGGTTAAAGCTGCAATACTTTCTACACTAAAAAGCATACCTGGAAAGAAAGAAACTTCATCCTTGAGAAGTTTCTGATCTGATAATTTCTTTCACAAATTGGCTACCTTTACATCTATTCATTTTCAATAAGCACTTGTCCAGTGGGTGGTGGTGGTCCAGGGCCAATCCTGGAAGCAGGTGGAATGAAGCAGGGACACAAGTTCATTGCAGGGGAAGCACACACACTTACTTGCATATGCACACTAAGGACAAATAAGAGTTACCAGGACACTTGAAAAAATGTTCTTGACTATGGGAGGAAACTTGCATGAACAAAGACTGAGTTTCCAACCCAGTCCAGACCAATTAGGGCACATACTCCACTCCATAGCACTACCGTGCACCCCATGCTGTCATAGTAGTCAACTGCTGTCAGCAAGTGGCAACATTTCACGGCCTTCTACAACATTTCTGCATTTCATGCAGCTAGAATGAAAATATTTAAAGCTATAGCTGTCAAAATAGACAATAGTACGCTGCTGAATACTGGGTTTTCTATAACCTTTATTCTGACAAATGCAAAGCATGATGACTGAACTACTGTAAATTCCTCTACTAGAGTCCTAACCCACCCCAAAAAAAGAATTAACACTGCCTTGGTGCTGCAGGCAGACTTCAGGCATTGTGCAAAAGTACACAAAAAAGAAAAACCTTCTAAGAATGTTAGTGTGAACATGCTTTCCCTGTCTGGGGGAGGTCTGAGTGTGAACCCACCACCAGACACACTGCAGATATGAAGACTTAACCCTACAGACCACAGAGCACTGAATTTGTTCAAACAAAGACAAAGCGACATGATGCATAAGACAGACACACTTGTCTACATGTTACCTAGAACACCTAGGAAGGAATGCATAACCTCAGGGATGCTATTGTGCTGTTGTTACGTTTTGTCTGGTGAAAGAACAGAAAATACATCTGGATGCAACTCACAAGGCTGTTTTCATCCTGACTAGCACTGATCTAAGATCAGCAGCAAACAGCTGAGTTGAATGGTGCAACATTTTTATTGCATGAACTTAAAACTGCATGTGTGCATGAAAAATTTTGAGAAATATACAACCATATGGACAACAAAACTCCTGGTTTATGGAAGTCACACTTCAGCTACTGACGCATTATTCATCTTAGAAGAAAAATATTTTATATGCATATTTAGACACAAAGAGTGAAGAATCTTACTTGGGTCAGATTTGGAAAACGTGTCCATGTCTAGGAGATTCCTGCAAAACAACAAGACAGAAACACTATTAATAAAATGTACTGAGTACAGAAATCATTTTATTTTTACACCTTTTAAAATATTATGTAAAAGGAAGGATTATACTGTGACATTTAATGGAGCATGGCAATTAATAAAGGGGGTATTTGTTATTTTTGACATGTCAGGTATGATACGTCAACTTTTCCGGAGATTTTCCTTAGCAGCTACAACTTGCAATTATAAAATAGATGATCTTCTCTAATACAAAACAGCAGCTCCTTGGTTTTCATAGATTAGGAAATGATTAGTGCATTAATGTGCAAGGAGGAGGGAATGATTTTACAACCATTAACAGATTTGGTTCTAGCACCCTGGCTAATGGTGAGAGACAGCCATCCTGTGACAGGTGTGTAACACGATCTGACAAGACAGGGTGGTGCTCTGAGGAGTCGCCAGCCTGAGAAAAGTGTGAGGAAGACCTCACGCACATGCGAGGAGGCGGCAACTCAACGGGTTGTCAGCGACACCCAGTCTCCCTAACACCCCATCGACTCCACTAACTCAGTGGTGCTGGGAAACAGCTGCAGACCTGGGCATCAGCTCCTCCAAAAGGCCACATTTCTCTTCAGTTCCCAACACGACATTAACCGCACGGTGACTTCCCACATTAAACATACATCGCTGCCCCAGGAAAGTTTTGGAAGGGCCCCAAAAAACAAATTCAAAGTACCACATGGCTGTTTGTTGAGCGCACCATGTTAGAATTTTCCGATTCTTTGGGTCTAATACGAGCAGATCTCCTCTGGTACTTGCAACTCAGCTGAGGGCAATGTCTTCTATTTCATTCCCAAACCTACTGGGATGAAGATTCAGCTCAAATGTCAGCTACTCATCTCACCCACACACATGAATGATGTCGCATTGTCATAAAAGTTTTCATCAAAACAGAAGGCTGCTTCACTGAAACCGACAACACAAGAATGGGTTGTGATGTCATAAACCTGGGTTGGTGCTACTACTAGATTGGATTAAGGTCCATGTTAATTCAAGGTAAATAAAAATTGTTGACAAATGTAAATGTGGAATACGGTACGCTATTAAGTGCGTGATAAGTAAGTCCCCTTTGCAAGCAAACACAATAAAGCCAAGTGACTCCCTTGAGTGATGGTGGAAGGTTGTAAAACTTTTATTCATTGTTTCTTTTCCAGGGAAGACGTTTATACTAAGTAAGGAATAAAAAATAGTATTATATAATGCATCTGAAAAGCTGATTTTTTAATAAATATCTATAATTTACATTTTTGCAATTGCAAACTATTTTTATAGGTGTCCTGCATGAATTACTTTTTGTGTGATCTACTAAGAAAACAAAAGAGCCAATGTACGCATCAAAAAAATTGTGATGAAAGCTATGTGGCCAACTTGTCGAGAGAGCCTGTTCTCACACGCAGAGGCCCAATAGACACCGTAGCATCCCAGCAGGAAGTCAACTGCTTCTTTAAGTCATATCTTAGTACTTAATTTCAGTACAAGCCCCTCCATAGAGTGTGTGCCACGGCCTACGGGCACGCACTGACCCTCATATTTGACCATGGGAAAGTAGCAATCGAAGGAGGGGAGAGCCAAGTCCTGAGGAGGAAGGACCATGTCTTTTTCTGTCTTGTTCCTGCCTTTGGGTCTAGGGACCATGGTGCAAATTAAAATTTATTCCCTGAAGTTCTCGGGTGAGAAAAGTATTCAAGCAAAAGTGGTCAAAATAAGTCTCTGGGCTACAGATACGAAGTAAAACTGTAAAGTGCTTTGCAGATGAGCGGCATCAGCCTGTCCATGCCCCCCCCCCCCCCCCCCCCCCCCCCCCCCCCCCCCCCCCCCCCCCCCCCCCCNCCCCCCCCCCCCCCCATTTTCGCCTTAAGCGCTTCTGTAAGGAGTGTGGCCGGTTGTGGGATCACAGCAAGCCAGGCCCAGGAGTGAAGGAAACACAATTCAATTAGCAGCTCATGACAACATCCTCATTGGGGAGCAGCCTAGAGACAGGGAGAAAGCAGTGAAGGGAAAAAAGAGGAGAGGAGCGACAGATGGGTGCAGAGCACCTTTCTCTCCCAGGCCTGTCGAGATGGTAAAGCTGTCACAGTTTAATTAGTTTAAATGGCTTTTAAAATCTCATCTGTGTGGCACCACACTCCCCTCAGGGGTGCTCATGTGTCACTCACAGCCCCTCCACTCGCCGCTCCCACAAGGACCCAACCGACCCAAGCGTTGCAGCAACTGTTGCCCTGGCAACAACCATCCAATGGGGCAGAGGCCAAGTTGACTGACATTTGCCCTTTTTGTTTTTTGTTTGCTAATTTTTGTTCCCCTCTGGAAGCCTTGGTTTGGAACCTGCTGGCTGCCTGTTCCCCAAGAGCCACTACACAAAACTCATCACCCAATACAGGGATTCCAACATCGCTTTCCCTGTTATGTACCAGAACATCATTTAGTTCCTCCTTTTGTAGCATGAGGATATTAATGATTCTGTATTGATCGGTCAAATCTGTTATGGATGACAATTGTTTTTTACGGCTGTGTAACCGTGGCGACAAAACAAGGCACCGATAGAGCTGTGCCAATGGCTGGCTTTGCTCAAGGGCTCTGGGTTGCAGTGAGTCTAGGTTTCTGCAGCCATTCTTGACAAATAAATAAGGGTCCATCTAACAGACTGTGGGGCTAAGCAAATAGGTCACTACCGAGAGGAAGCCAGGCGCTAATTTGATATTGAAAACATCAAAGTTGAATCATTCCTGGCTATTTTTGTCTTGGTGGTTATATATCTGCAGCAAGTGTAACTAGGCGCAGACAGAAACACAGAGGGAGAGAGAGCAAGAGTGGAGAACTGAGATGTAAAATAAGAGAAGGTCTTAGGTGCATAGAAATGACAAAAATGAAAAATATGGTTTCTTTCATAGAATGCATGGCAATATCATATACAAGGGCACAATCTGAACTTTCTGGAACAAAACACAGTGCAAATTGCAGTTCCAGTCATTACAGACATAAAAGAGGCATGATTATGACCTTTTTGTTGTAAGTTCTAAAAGAAGCTAAAATTATTTGTGGGCATATAATTTCATTTGGTTAGTATTATTGCAGAAAACTGTAATGTATGCAAAAGTCTACATATGTGATATTTAAAATTTGATTGTTCAAAAAACTTTTCACATGGAATAAAATGTTCCTTGCACACAGAGGCTTATTCAACATTTTTCTAACAAAGATGTAAAGAGGTCTTGCAGAGGTGCTGATCTACAAGGATTAATTCCAACAGAATAAAACACAACTTGACACAATGTAAGAGTACAGTCATTGCCCAGTTAACACAGTTTGTGGTCAAGGATGGTGCATTTTAACAACAGGGCTATTTTTGGACCCTGTTCACTAATGCTTACTTTAGTGACCACCCTCACAAATATGTTTTCATTAAATATCATGTCTGCATGACCCACTGGACTCTATGCAGGTGTAGCTCATGCATGTGCCCTGCTTACATAAAGGAATTTTTCAAAAATTATAGTTTAACCATTGAAATTCTACCACTTTATATAAGCAGTTTAAACTTTCAAAAAATCACATTTCCTCTTCACACAAATTAAGTTGTGCTAATTTTCACTATAAAATACGGGAACTCAGTACTGCTGGACCCAAACATTGGCGCCAACTTTCTTACAGTAAAAATATTTTGCTTTCCTCCTTTTCCTTTGTGGGTGGGATGTTTACCCTGCTGTGGGACAGGGGATCCAAGAGATCCCAACAGGTCCTTTCCCGACTGCGGCTTTTCCTGTACTGTGACCTGGATAATTTCCCCTCTGAGATCTCAGACTTCTGCTGTACCAGATTCAAATTTGTTGAACTGAACAGAAGATCTCTATTCTTGGCGCAATTCTAGGTGCCTTGGGCTCAAATGAACTGTGCTCTGAAGATGACCTGGCAATGTAATATCTGTGCTGGAAAACAACAATTAGTGGATCAATACTGCAGAAATATGAAGAGATGGTTCTCTGAAAACAGCAAACACAAAGGGAAGGATATGAAATTTGAGACAAAGGCCAAACAGGCTCCTTATATCAATAGTAGATGCAGACAAGGTGTCATAAAGCATATAAAGCACCAGTTCTGAACCCTTAATATTTTCTAAAAAGTGGAGTGATCATTTCCCCAGCAGTTTTACACAGATCACTAAAATGCAACTACAATGGCATGTAATGTACATCAACACACACCAAGCACTAAATTACACTTTGGGAAACAGTGTTTTGGTTTGGCTAATTGCATGCTCAGTTAAAGCTGCACAAACATGGTTTAAGGAGACACACAAATGTCCAAAAGCACTGGTTCTAACAGCTACCATATATACAATGGTTTCCTCAGAAGGGAGCTGTCCTAATTTCTCCTGACAAGGGCTGGGAGAGAAGAGAAATTCAGTGCAACACACACACACACACACACACACACACACACACACACACACACACTGCTGACACTTTCAGAAAAAACTCACACGTCCTGACCAGTGGGCATCTGAGCAGTATCTCCATAAACTGAATTTTAAATGCATCCTGGGGGGTGTGTACCTTGCCACCCCCCTACCCACTGCTAGTGCACTTGAGAAGAGAGAGGCCACATCTGACAACTCCAGTAAGCCCAGCCTGATGTCAACAGTGGCTAATGCTCTCTCCACCCTCTCTCCCAGGTCCATGCACTGGAACACCACGGGTCTGGAGATGGACACCAGCACTGGGGCACCAGCACTGGGGCCTTCCACAGGCTTGCCAAAACTGTGGGTGGTAAGCTGCTAGTCAAGAGCTGCATCTTGCAGCTGCCAGCAGGGTTGACAACACTATTTCCTTCTCATAACCAGTCTGTTGCAGAGGGCTGTCATTCAGGCTCAGTACAGACCTTGACATCAACAGCTGTCCAAATGACCAAGGTAGTTAATTTGCTTATATGTTCTTATTCAGACAGATACGACCATTCCCATACCTGTATAATGGACAGGTGGACAACAACTGCCATCATAACAAAGAAACCATGTGACATCACCCACTGCCTCATCTGCATTCTTGTTAACTGTCAATGAATTTGTCAAAAATAAAGTGAAATAACCCCAATATCTTGATATTTTCAGTAATTTTTGTGGGAGCCTTTTTATGACTATGCTTCTTTTCGGGTGACACCCTGACTGCCTCACTTTGATTACAATTTACAAGCATATTTCACACCTAGACCTTTACTTATTTCTTTCTTTCCAATATGTCAAAATTGGACTTGTGCAAAATGGGATGGTATGAGAAAAATGTAAAATGTACCTGTCATGTGGACAACCAAATGCAAATGAATGCTGAGTCCTGAAATAAGATCCAAAGGCTTAATCCAGCAAAGCACATCTACATTCAGCTATGGACATGTACTGCAGCACTGTGCCCAGAGTAGTGGGGTTATGAGCAGTCAGGGAGATAAACATTACTGCTGGACACACATGAACAGCGCAACAGCAGTGAAATGTGTCCCTGCTGGATACAAGGCCTGAACTGAGTGCAGAGCAGCAGGGCAGAAAGCAGCCTAGAGCATTTAAGCCTGTTGTCTGTGACTCAGCTAGGTACTGAACCCACAACCTTAAGGTAATAGGCATACGGCTCATCACTAAACAAAGGAAATCAGTAAACCACCCAGCTGGCTCATCTTAGTGAACATGTTAATAAAAATATTTGCACAGCTCAGTGGACTGTAACATTCCCGCATAAGATTTCTGCAGCTGAACACTTTATTTGTGTTTCAAAATAAAACAGTCAAGCCAATAACATAACATAAATTCACTGCAACTGCAGCCATATCTTTTTCTGAAGGTTAAGTATATAAATGGGATTAATTGTGTTGTGTGCCATAAATTGCTAGAAAAACCGATAAACTACCAAAAAGTGAGCAGGACAACTCAAACGAAAGAAAATAGATTATCTATTGACATTGTAGGTTTGCGTTTTCTTTTATCTTCCAAGTTCAAGCAAGTCACATTGTAATATGCACATATGGATTATGAGGATTCAGTCTTATGAGTTCAGAATTCAGTAAACAAGGCATCTATGAAAACTCAGTACAGATTTCATAAAAATCCCAACATTCCTTTCGTGAAATTAAACCTTTCACAGATGCAAAGTTGATAGATGTGTGCGCAACTGATACGCTGGAAAAAGTTTTAAGTCACAAAGAAAAAAGGGTCATGGATCTGTTGAGGCAAGTACCATCAATCATTGCAATAGTGCAGCGAGAAGAGTAGAAGAAAGACAAAATGCGAGAGGATTCCTTGATGTAAGCATTCATAGTGAGACATAAAAAATTTCAAGGAGCAGTTTGAGAGCGTCGACCTCTTAAGTGAAATCCTCCTGTTTTTGTGACAGACATTCTCCATTTCTGCACATGGCCAGTGGTCTGCTGAGGCTAAAAGGCTTCTTCAATCCCTGGATGAAGCATCTCCTCAACTGGAGATCTTGGACACATCGAAATCAGATTTGCTCAGACACCAACACAAGGACATTAGTGTGAGTGACTTCTGGATAGACATGGTTTCTCCAATTCATAAACACAAGAGCGATTGCAGTGCTGCTCCTCACAATATTTCCCTCTATCTGTGAATCATCATTTTTTTTCAAGGAACATCACCAAAAGCAGGACAGGAACAGATTCTCCAATGTACACCTGGATCAGTACCTTCACACAGCTGCAACACAATACTGCCCCAGCTTCAGGTCACTTCTCTCACAGAACGGTGAGTTAAGTCAAATTATTATAATTAGGCTTATCTAATTATACATCCATTTTCACTAACTGCTTATCCTAAGCAGGGCTGCAGTGGTCCAGAGCCTATCCCAAAACCCATGGGACGCTAGTCCATCACTGGGCCTACATAATTAACAACAACAATAATGATAATAATAATAATCATCATCATCATCTCTGTACAATAATTATTACAGAATATTAAAGTGACACACCTGGACTTTGGATTTGCATTGTTTGTTGAATTTCTTTTGTCTGTTAGGGTTAAATTACTACATAAACTTTGTGTATCATACGTATTTATGTTTTTTTAAGTGTTTGTACAGTACATAACGGCTATGAAAGAGGTGAACAAATGCAGATAGACAGAAATGCAATATTACAGAGTAATGAAGGAAAACCTCCTATGAAGGTTATACCTCATATAATGAAGTTATAACTAATATTAACTGTTGCAGCAACTGTATCTGTTTCATTGGGATTTTGTGCTATTTTAATATAAATGGGTATCAATTTTGGGGATCAGGAACTTTTTTTAAATAATTGTAATTATGAAACTAATAGTAATTAAATCTTCAATTTTTGACAAATTACAAAGGTAAGGAAGAAGATATTGTGCACTGTAACTACTATTGCAACAGTTTTTCAGAGATACTATAATTACTGTATAATATTCCAGACTTACATATGCAATTGAAAGCAGATTTACATGCAGTACTGAGATATTGTCCTCCTCAGTATAAAATTTCTACTGTAATTCAGCCTGCAAAGAGCTTCTGCTAAGAATGAGTAACAATTATAATGCCAGTGCTAACTAAGGCCTGAAAGCATTCTACACATTGTCATTAAGTGTAGCTGTAGATACAACCAGATGCAGAGTTTCTGCATCTCTCAATTCCTTGGCAATGCCAGTAATTCTGTGCCCTAACTGAGCTTCCGAGAAAAGCCAAGTGAGGCGGCTAAAGCTGATGGCTGGAGAGTTGGACATGCGGATGGCGCCAGAGGCAAGCCCAGTGGATCAGTCCCGGTCCAGGATGCTCCTCTCATACGCAGAGGGCTTCGCTAATACTCTCAAAGATGTGTAAAAGCCAGAACAGTTAGCAACTGGTGTTGTTGCTTGAACTTGGAAGATAAAAGAAAACACATACTTAAAATGTTAATAAATAATCTTTTCTCTCTTTGATTTGTCCTGCTAACTTCTTTTTGGCAGTTTATTCTTTTTTCTACCAATTTATAACATACAACACAATTAAACCTATGTATATACTTAACTCTGAGAAAAAGACACCCAGACTGGAATAACAAGGGCCAACACAACACTCACCTCCTTCTGTGCACAAACTGAGAGCTACCTATTCCTTTTCACCCTACAAATCACAAGCTTCATGGGGAAATGTACCCCCAGTGGAACCCCAGTCATTCTTCTCATGCAGGGGATCACAATTCTGTCCATACGCCTTTTCCCACACCTTCACACACACCACTTGCAAACATGCTACTGATTTAAGAAAAAAATTGCAAAATTGTAAAAATCATAAGAAAATAGTTCTGTGCTTCCAATTTCTAAAAGCCAACTAATCAGGAATCTCACACCCATCCACCCACGCACGCACACACACACACACACGCGCGCGCGCATGCACACACAGAGTGATGTTTATCAAGAGAGATAAGATCATCAGATGTTGATATGGACATTTCCTTGTGGAGCACTGTGCCAGCTCAGATTTCATCACCCAGACACACACAGTCCTGCCCCCTTATTTCCTCCATCTCATTAGTGTGACTTACTGGACAGTAATTACAGCGACCCTGGGACAAGCTCCTCGCCTCAAAATGAACAGTTTGTTGTTCATGCTATGAATCCTGAATACTGACATATCCACTGCTTCATTAAAACAGTTTTCACTGGAGAAAAACACAAAAAACACACAAAACACAAAAGCTCACAAGTTGATCCTGTAATGCTGATGCGTTACACTTTCTGACTGCTCGTGTTATAAAGATTTGCCCAAAATGTAACACTTTACAAAATTTGGGAAAACAACGCATTTTATTACAAAGTATCAAAAATATTAAAAAAAACCTCATCAACAAACAAGAATAAAAAGCCATCTGTGATTAAGAAGAGAAGCACAGCAAGTTGGGCAGCAACACAATCGTTTTTGCACTAAATTTTGTGGAGAGAAACATCAGCAACAATTTTATCATCTTTATTTGTAAGTCCACTGACCTGCAAAGCCTCCCTGTCAGTCCTCGACAACTGGATGTCTGAGGTTTCATTACAGGCGGCCTGTGAGCCACGCTTAGACGACTTGCGGGAATGAACAATTTCGAAGCATATTGACTGACATGTTTTCATAGGTCAGCAAGGGTTACATCTCTTTCTTCTGCTGGCAGAAAGTGAAGGGCATGGGGGATGGTTCCGGCTGACAGCAGCATCAATGGTTGCATCATCCTACATCATCCCGTTCATAATTTATGATATAGAATACATAATTAGGACATGTCCAACAAAATTAATTTATCATTTAAAACATGTCTGTCAATATGCTGTTCAATGACACCCTGCTGAGCCATTGAAGGAAGAGTTAAATGCAGTTTCCCTGCATTATCTAAAGGAATGTCCTCATAAACAGTGCCGCTTCCTATTTATATCTCAGAAAAAACAGTGGAAGTCCTTACAAATGCTTTTCAAAGGACATTTTCTGCTATTGCATACTGGCAGAGATGTACTATCAACAGCAATATTCACACAGAGCAGGCGATTTAGAATCCTAAGATTCAAAGTAGTTATAAAAAAAGTTTATAACTCAATAAGCCTGTCAGCATTTTTACCAAAAACAAGTGCAGTCCTCCATCAACTTCAGAAGGTATGTTATTGCTGAAAATCAGTCATCCCTCAATTTATGCATCTAATTGGTTCCTGAAAAGCACAAAGATTGTGATGATATTTACATTATTTTATATGCAAAAAACTATGCTTCCCCGTCCATTTGAAGACCCCCAATCCAACTTTCCCAAATGTCACTAAAACGCTGTAAAACACCTAGTAACGTTGCACAGCACACCCACACACAGTGTAATTTATGTTTTTTTTACACATTTTTATACACTTGGATGAAACGGTAGTGTATTTTTTTTTGACAGTTTTTTTGGCTGGAGCACATTATATCAAGCAAGTCGGCACGTAAATGGTATTATCAATCAAATCATGTTCTAGTGAAAACAAGTAAATCGAGGGATGCCTGTATGTAATTACCATTAGTTTTAATGGTAAAAATTTCTGTGTTATCCTGAGCCCCAAAACTGATGCTCATTTATGCTAATTCCATCAAATTCCCCAGTGCAACAGCACAACCACAGCACAACATGACAAGACAGTTTCCTTTAATTTGTTATTCGATAATACTGTAGGTCTGTGTACTCGCACTCATTCAGCTCTTTTACGTACTATACACGTTAAAAACATAGATATGTATAATACTCAGTGTTTATGTATTAATTCAACATTTAATGCAAAAAAACACAATAGAACAGTAAACAAAAAATAAATTAAAACTGCAAATAAATCCACACTCACAGAACAAGTTGACATTGTTTGGATAGTCCAAAAGATAACCATGATTCCTGAGATTGTAACAGGAAGACCTAGCAAACAAGGGGTAATGAAGGTTGAGGACTAAACACAGTAGAAATTGAACTACTGTATAACGGCAAGGAGGATCACATAATGGTGCTGGACTATAGGGAGGAGTGGAACATCCAAATTTAATTTCTTGTAAATGTGAAGAAATGCCCCATATGCCAAAGTGGGGGTATTAAATGAAAATTCTTATGAAGCAACATTCTTGCAACTAGAATGCATGTATCTCAGAGTATGAGTGTGCCTCTTAACCTTGAAAAACACGTAAACATGAAAAACGTGCAATTTTACAGGCCAATCTGTATCTCATCTGATGAAGCTGAGTGAACAAACTCTAAATATTGAGACAATATTTTGAATCCTTTGGCATTCAAGAAGCATTCAGGCTGGCAAAAACACAAAACAGCTGATAACTGATAAATAAGCTGAATATTGAGCCAAAAATCATAAACGGCTGCAACAACCAGCTGCAACATTGACTACGCTGCCTGAATTTGATGCAGAACAACTGTGCAATGGCTACATGATAAACAAATAAAAATCTGTATTTGGGAGGAAGTCTTCCTCTGTAAGTCAGGGTCTTTCATTAAGATGAGACTCAAAGCCAGTGAACAGTGATATATTTCACTGGTTTCACACAGAGCTATAAATTCAACAAACAAACACCCATTATCTGCAAAAAGCTGGTGATTTGATATTGTGGTATGTTAAACCTATAAACATATCGCAAAATCACATGAGGCTGAGCCAGGGTATGACTTTCACATCCTTCACACATCAAGTGTAGTAGAGTAGCTGTGATGTGTAACTGTGGCACTCGTGCCATTATGATGACTTTACCAAAACCACACAAAACTACCTCCTATGGCTGTTGACTTCTGATCCACATTACTTTGTTTCTTCTTTCTGTCCAGGAAATAGTTTCTTATTCCTATTTGTCGTATCTCATTGGAGCAGAACTCAGCAGGTGAGCATACTGGTTCAGTAAGTGCTGGCACACTTGTCATTTTTTCTCCATAAAAGGCCTTTGTGAGGCCTTCCTGAGCTTAAAGGTCATTGCTATTGGCTAGTGCTCCCCACAATCTCAGTTCAGCACTTCACATAAACTGCCTTCCAGTAATTTCACTTGGAGCCTCTTATAAAATTTGTAAATGGACCAGTTTCTCTGTCTTTCAGTCAGACAGACTGTCATAATCTGTAGTTTGAAAAAGACAGAAAATCTTGACTGGACTACAAATCAGCGCTAAAAACACACAACATTTTCCACATGTCCCGTTTCTACCAGATGTGAGAAATCCTGCCAAAAGGGAGGTATTAGTATACCTTAGAGAACTTTAAAGTATTTTTCTTCTACAAACATGTGAAGGTACCTTCTGAGAGTCAAATTTCCAATTTTATGTTGATAGTTTACTAAAAAGGAAATAAACTACTTCACCAACTTAAACAGCACAGGTTTTTTACTACAGCAATTCAAGGTAAACTGAGCAAAGGTACTACAGCAACAGCATGGAAACTTGAACCAGAAACCTTCAAGTCACAAGTCTGTGTCCTTATCTGTTTTCCCACTTGTTGCCACAGATTAAAACAATTGTATTTGTAATACAGTGACATATACTAATAGAGAATCTTTCTCCTGGTTGTCTGAAAAGCACGCATGTTAACAAGAAACAAGCTGTATGTCTAAGTGTTGCCTGAGTGCACTTATGTATGACAGAAGCCCTAATTTATCAGACTGTAATCTTACCTTAATGAGATCACGCTTTACCAAGCTGGTGAAAACAAGACTGGGAACGATAGACCATAAGTGCATCGATCTGCCAAAAGTATGGCAGTGTTAATGTTCCATCTCGCTCGAGATCACATGTACCCTCATAAAAACTAAGATTTAGCCCTGCTCTTTCCCCTGTAAATCCCCAATTTGTACAGCACCTGACAGCAGGCCGTTCGGTCACTGTCATTGGTTTGCTATCCTGAATTCAGGGTAAAATAAGAGGGTGTATATAAAAAGCATCTCTCATAGCATTTTTCATATTGTGCAGTTGTTTTCCTACCCTCAGTCCCCTTTGGCTTCCTCCATAACCAACAACAATTGAATTCTTAACACTGATATGCGAGAGCTGCTGCCACTTCAAGCCAATATAAAAACATAGCCCCATTCTGACAGGGACCTAATAGCATTTCACTGAGCTCATATCTTTCAAACCTAGCTGCTATAGGTGCAGGTGAGGGCGTAGGTAGAAAACTCAACACAATGTAAATCAGAAGTCATGAGCAGTGTCAGTAGACCTTCAGCCAGTCAGAATGCGTTGCCATGCAGACTTCTCCTTCAACATTTAACCATTTTAACATCGGCGTCCCACACTTTGTTGTGTGAGCAATTTTCTCCCTCCATGCTAAACACCATCAATCAACCTTAATGTAAAAAGGAGACAATAAGCACTCATTATAAAGAGTGGCTCGTGATGTAATCAACATACAACAGACTGGCACTTACGATGGTCAATGAAAATAAAAAATAATAGAAGTAATCATTTAAAAAAAAAACAAAATGGATGAAAATTGTCAGAAAAAATAATTTTTAATTATTTACAGGAATTCTGGTAAGTGAATGAGCACCTTATAGATAACTAACAGAAGTATACGTGAAATTGTTGTAATGAACAATGTAGCGTAGTTGTGCAGTACATGTGGGATTCGCAGCGTAACTATAGCGTCTGCCAACAGCCATACGAAAACGCATATTACAACACAACTAAAAAGCTCATAGCTTATACTGCAGATGAAAAATGTTGTACATGTAGATGAAAATGTTATGAAAATTTATTAAAACTCTACACAGTACACATCATTGTGCAATGACTGCATAAGATATGAGACTGTGTGCCGGACAGAATGGCAGCGCCCCACCCCCCGCACAGCCAGCAGCCATCTTCTCGCATCTCAGAGTTAGTTGTTCTCACTGTTACGTCACACGAAGACGTGAATGTAGTGGGTTCATTCGGCACTTATCTTCCCTTGATTGTGCATCTCACAGAGCTGAACTGACACAGAAAAGCCAGCACAACACCCCTCTCATCTCCCGTCTCATAACGCAAACATCCTAAGCCAGCATGACAGCGTCACAAAACAACAACTAGCACTGGATGCAGACATGGCAACAGGCAGTAAATATCTTCCCACGACTGTCTCTGTATCCCCCTTAGAATCACCTCTGCCTGACCGGCACCAGCTGTCCGACTGACTGATGATCAGCCTGTTCACGCCCGGAACAGTTGCAGGAGATCACATCGCTGTTACTACATCTCACTGTAATATGGAACAGAATACAGATGTACTTCAAAATGTGATAAACATACTATAGTTTTTTAAAAGAAACTCTGTTAAAAAGTACAGCAGTGAATTATTTAATAATGGTAAAGTTACTGTATGGTGGTCAACACACTTACAAACAATTACTGTCATGAGTACGATCTTATGAATGATGTGACATATGAACTGGCCATCAGTCCTTAAGTCAGTCATAAGTTGAAGACAGTCTGCACCAATTTATGAAAAGCATTTATTCTCCATATTGCACCATTCATCTCTTAAACCCTATTTCCTAAGTATCCATTTGTTTAAAGCAGGAAAATTCCATCATTTCCTCCAAGCTTTTATCCTGAAACCATAGAGCAAACAGCACGAAAACATGATGGAAAGAAAACAACCAATTTGTCTGTTTGTGCATTAAAACACATATTTGTTTTTATGCCCTTGTATTTCTTGGTAGTTGGCTGTTTACTTAGAACTTTATCCAGTCTCATTTTTTGGAAGTAGAAAAAAGACTTTTTCCATAGTCTTGTTTTTTCCCCCACTAGACCTCTCATTTAAAACAGCAAAAGTATTACTCTTGAGATGAATGAATGTAAAACTAAGAAAACAAATAGTGCACAATTTCACGAAACTCATAGGCAAGAAAAGTTTCCCAATTAGAAACAAAGTTCACACTAAACAGGTTAACCTCTGTGCACCCTGAACAAGTCTGTTTGTCTGCAGAAGCCGATCAAGAACTGTGTCATTTAACCTAGCAGTGTGAAATCTCAGCCCAGGGGTGTTGAACCCAGGTCTACCAGGGCCTAGTCCAACCCATCCCTCTCCCATAATTACTTCATTTATTGCTAAAATGCTTGTATTACTAATACCAACAAACTGGGAAATTCGGTATAGGGATTCCAGGACAGGCTCCGGATGGCAGACACCCTGCCGGAGAACAGACAGTTACAGATTGTGCGTAACAACTTATACAGACACACGCAACACACACTTGCCCAGAACAGAAACACATCAGTGCCAGTGTCAGTTACACCAGCACAGTGTTGAAACCTTTTGTCTTTCCAGTGTCAGCTACATGTGTAAAGCATTAAACCCAGGAATCTGACAACCGGTATGTCAATTATGTTAAACCCCAGGATGTTGTCTGTGTCAGGGCCAGTTAGAACCAGTGTTAAATAGCTGACTGGCAGCTGTATCATTTACACTAAACAGTGAAAGAGAGCCAGATGCTGCCAGATGGTCCTAGTTAAACCCACAAAGTACCGGATCTCCAGAGAGATGGGGCTCAGCTGGACCAGCACCAGCTTTTAGAAATTTCTAGTTCAAGTGCAGATTAAACAAGGACACTGAAACAAACCTCTGGCTCACACCTTGCTCTCCATGTTCCAAAACAATGCAAGACAAAACCCAGTGTTTCAACATACGTGGGACGTGAGCTGGAAGTGAGCACAAAGTACTGATCCAAATTAAGAAAGCCTCCTAGTTGCAGGGAACAGCAAGACAATATTTTTGCCACTATTTCTACAAAATACAAACAGCCCTCATGTGACTCTGCCTTTCCTTCCTCTGGTAGAACAATGGGCCAAAAAATATTCACAGCAAAAACACTACTGTAAAGGTCCTAGATGTATACCATTTTGGGCCTTTTACTTGGTCCAACCTCCATGACAGTGACCCTGCTAGAAGATGTGGGCCACAGGTGGACAATCGATCTTGCCACACGTATTAAACACCAACCTCTGTCAGTAGGATACATGGGTGTTGATCCTGAAAAACCTGGGACAGGAGGACAGACCCAAGTCAGAACCGGGTGACTGCTGCCGGCAAAAATGGAGAGTAGAACCACTTTCCTCTGACTGACAGATTCATTCTCCTGATAGCTGACATACTAATGTGGTAAGATGTTTCAGCCCTATTATGTTTGTACATAATGTCAAACACCAGACATGACCTTTTCCTGTTGTCAAATTAAGAGCTTAATCTTCCAATGCCAACAGCTTACAAAGATGCAGTGGGGCGCCCGAGCTGCTTTGCTCAGGTGCCGACAGCAGTAACCGTCCTTCAAAAGCAAGCTGCACCCCGCAAATGGGACAGTTTACAAACTGGCAATGGCTCCATTGTCTTTTGATGGACATTCAAGGCGAGATCCTCCGAATTCAGGAATTTCCACCCAGTAAACATGGCAGGAGCAAGCGCTAACAAAGGCTGCTGAATTTTTCAGGCCATCTCTGAGAGCAACAAAGTGAGAAACAAATACATCAATCTTTAATGCTCCCCGAACAGCACTCTGAATTATTTATGGCTGTATTGAAGAAACACTTTAGCCTGGTCAATGGACTTTAACTACTGACTGTAAAAAGTGCACTAGATACCGCTTGAAAAGGGGCATTTTGCCTGACAGTTTAGTAAGGGGAGTAAGACCCGTTTACCATTTGTCAAAACACTGCACTTGGCAGGTGATGGTGAGGAGAGGCTCTAAAGGATTAAGAAGAGTTTTCAAACATATGTTATTATTACTTATTCATTTAACTGACAGTTTTCTACAAAATGATTTAGGATGTTAACCTACTTATGATGATTTACTACACATTGCTGAAGAGTACTACAGTGGGATGAACGATTCAAACTCAGGTGATGCCTCTAACTACTATACCACCTGCTGGCTCTGCGTACGTCTTTATATCCTCCATCAATGTAGAATTGATCATTTAAGAGAATTTTTGGCCATAAGTTTGACTGCTGTGAGAACATACCTCCCAGACAGTGTATCTATGTGCCTTTCTGATCCCAACTAGTTAAACAGGACACAGGGGGCTGAAGAGCATCACTGCAGTTTCACATGTAAATCAAATCTCAGTTATTTTTAAGGTTGGATCTTCTCACAAGAATTTACCATGTTGTGGGTCTGTATCGCTGAAGAGGCAGAGCACATCTACCTGGCTGTGTGATGATCGGTTTGGACGTGGTCTGCTGTCTGGTTGCACCTTTGCATGTGTGCAAAGCAAAATCAAAAGCAGTTCCATACCAGTACACATCACAGCGCTCAGATCACATCTGTAGGTGATCCCCCACAGCTCTGCTTGAAAAGCATGTCAGATTACTGGGAAAAAATTGATTTGTGTCACAAGAAACATTAGTGATGAGAGACGTATCTAGGATGAAAACTGTCTTCCTTACATGTCACTTTCTTAATCCATACATATTCATCACAGGTTGACACCACAGTGCAGCAAAGACATTTGGATTATGAGTGTGTGTACAATTTATGGAGCTGTGATTAAATGGGAGACAAAAATATATTTAACATTTACTCACTCTGATCACTTCTGATCATTGGGGCACAAGAATGGATACTTTAATTATGCTGAAAGCAAATTTGGAACAAAATAACACAGCTAAGTTGTTCCAAAAAAGTAAATCATATTAGACCTCAGTGTTAATGGATTGCAGCCAGTAAAAACCATTGATTTTACTTAGGACCCTGGGCAATGTTTGCAAAGATCTTCTGGATTTTACTCTGACATTTGGCAAGTTATTAGTTGGACATCCATCTTAGAGATTAGTCTGCAAAAGTTCTCTGAGTGTTATAGAATGGAACAACTATAACAACAGCAATAATAAGAAGAAGCGATCAGCAAGTTGAAATAATTATTAGAATCCTATTTTCCAGGTGTCACAGCAATTCTGTTGGTATCAATCTGCTAGAATGGCTGCATAAAGCAATTAAGTAACACCTGATTACCAGCAGTCTGCTCAGGTGTATTTAATGTTTGTTGTCAGTCTATTTTCACTTTTCTCAAAAGCTTTGGCATGAAATGAGGTGAAATCTGCAGTGCTCTCATCTGACTACTCTAGCTTACTTTTAAAAATAACTGACCCTCATTCAGCACCTCAGCTGATTGGGACATCACATACAACAACGTCATTTTTTGACCATGGAAAACACCGTGTAATTTGAATTGAGGCCTTAAAACAGTAGTGCACGTTGTATGAGTACCAGCTTGTGGAGAGAATATGGACACGAACCTCTGAAGGAAAACAGCGCGCATTAGTCATGGACGTTTCACGCAGTTTCCACATTTCAGCGGTCCGCGCTCGTCACGCCCGAAAAGAGGGCGATCCGAGAGGGCCTTGTCACGCGCCACGGGTGTTGCCTTTAGACTCAGAAACCTTGACCCTCGACCGTTCAGACCCCCCCTCGCAGTAACCATGGTGACTCTCGCATACCTGTCACGAGGACGCGGCCAGGAATGAGCCCCCCTTCAGCTACTACTGGCCAGGTGGGGCGCTCCTCTGTAACCATGGCGATCTGATTAGGCCCGTCTTGCGCGGGCGGTAGGAATGTGTGGGAAGCCCCCGTGCCACGCGGATCACGCAGGTCGCATCGTGCCTGTCACCGCTACAAGTGACACTGCTACCTATCCCGTATTGCGAGAGTCAGAGATACCGCAATAAACAGTCCTCCCGGGACTCATGGCCAAATATTAAAGATCACGCGGATAAACTTAACATTAAAGATCGCTATTTTCGCGCCACACGACTCGAGCCGATCACGAGGTGCTCCGAGGGCAGCCCGGCGCCACAGGGCAGCGCGTGGCCGTTACGCAACGCGGCGGCGGCTGCGGCGAGGGTGGGGGTCTCGCGAGCCGCGTCGGAGCGGAAGACGTGTCTCGAGGGAGACGGGGGCCGAAGCTCATGAATCATACGGTTCTCGGAGTTTCTTCCAGCGCGCAACTGTCACAACACATGAGCCCACGGACGCGTGTGCGGGAACGCGCAGCGGGAGGGGTGGGGGATTCCGGCACAAGCGAAACCGCGGCACCCCAGGGACGCACGTCACAGTACTGCTCTTTAACGTGTACATTATGCAGTAGGTCCACAGTGATACTTATTGATATTGATAAACTTTACAGGTCCGCACAACAATCACACAGGAAAGTTTGTTTTCAAAGTCCGAAAGTGAAATCATTACGGATATATTCGCATGGATAGTCTGAGTTGGTGTATTATAACTGAACACATATTCAACCTCCACATAGTTTCATTTACAGTAATACCTCACAGTGTAACTTATTAATATACTCACTGGTGTTTTCATCAAGAAAAAATGCTGAACACACAATCGTGGCCGTTCACTTAATACGACGAATCCTTTGAAAGTTAGACCGCCAGACCATGCAGCAAAACATTCAAAACACAACAATCTGCAGCTTAATAAAAATCCTTGACATAAGTAAAAGGTATATGAGGACTAACGGGTGTGTCCATATTGGCGTTCGTACAGCTCGCGGTGCTGAAAAAAATTATAGTCTAAGTAAACACAAACTTTCAAAGTTCTCTCCAGAAAGCTTGTGTCATTCCGCTACAGGCACCGGGGGGGGGGGGGGGGGGGGGGGGGGTCNGGGGGGGGGGGGGGGGGGGGGGGGGGGGGGGGGGGGGGGGGGGGGGGGGGACGGTGGAGGTCCGCTAGCACCCCTTCCCCCAGAAGTCTCCCCCCCCCACGGATCCGTCCCTTTTCATACGCTTATAACTCGGTCTTTCCCACGAGCACCGCGGAGTCCCCGTCCGGACTGTAAACAAACAAGTCAGCGGGTCCAGCAGCGCGCGGCGCACATGGACGGCAAAGGAGGTCACACGAGGAGTTACCATCATCATCATCATCATCGTCAGCATCCTCATCACCAGCACCCGCGGGGCGGCTCACCTGCAGGACACGCTGATCTCCACTTTAGTGGCGGGAATGCAGGCGCTCAACGGGTCCAAGTCTCCGATGGTCGCCATATTCAGGAAGCTGCTGTTCATTTTTCCAGGGTTTCGTGCGCGTTGCTCAGCTCTAAGAAGTGGGTGTGACAGACGCGCACGAGCTCATGTGTGAGCGCGCGAGGAGATGGGGGGGTGACGGGTGATGTCACTCCGCAACTGGTAGCGCGTCACAGCATGGAAAGTACACGGCGGAAATAAACACTGCACTAATAATAACAATAATAATAATACAGACGGACCCTACCACTTGACACCAGAATAGGCTCCAAAAGTGCGTCTTATTATTTTTTTTGCCCCGCATGAAACAATGAAAAGCGTCGTTAATGTAGCTCGACGGAAAATTAAACGACTGAAATGTGTGGAAACGTATTGAAATTTTTATTGATTTATTTTATTTATTGCTGAAGGCACATGAGCTTCTAAACTTTTTAGAAATACTTGCAAGAAAACAGCAAGATTGATATCTCGGTCAGCGCAATAATCGCTTCTCGAGCTACAGGTCGTGGTTATGTTATATAATCACTGCTGAGGTGTTTAATCCGCGGGTAATAGGTGCGGTGTTTGGGCACTTTATGCTCTCATTACAAAACACACCGATTATTGTACTGGGAAAGAGATGTCCCCATTCAGGAAATTCTTAAAAAATATATTTTTCAATTATAACAGACAAAAGTGCAAACACAGGACGTCAATTTGAGTTAAAACGGGTCCCGCTACAGGTCTCCTAATGTGTTTGCAGTTCATGGTCACAAAGGAGGAGTGACGTACAATACCTGCGGAACAGCATATAACGAAGCCTCTTCTACCCCAGTCTGAAACAAAAATACTTTCATATGTTTATAGTTTTTACTGTGGTAAAATAATGTAGTTTATCACGAATCTACAGCAGGTTTTTAAACCTGTTTTGTATAAAGTGGTTAGAAACAAACGAATTAGGAAATAAGAACGTTCCGCTCGCGCAAGTTTACTTATAATTCAGCTGACGCTTCTCTCCAATGGGGTTTACCATGATTTACCCAGTTACACGGCTCAGAATTTCTTACTGCGTCGGCTCAAGGTAAGCACCTTTCTCAAAGGTGCAATAGCAGGAGGCGGGAGCGGAACCCTGGTCCTTCGGCTCTAGAGGCAGCAGCTCTAATCGCGGTGCCCCCTGCTGTTTCGTGCGTGTGATCATGGTGTCACATATGCACGCGTGCCGGGATGACAGGCACGGAGGAGGGACCACACGCACTGTACCGCAAAGTTATTAATATGATCAGTTATTCCCGCTAGACTGACACGTTACACGGGACCTGCAGCCGCTTCTGCGCTTTTCCTCATTTTGCGCACGACTGAGTCATATGGACAAATGCTATAGTTTCACATGTAAGCTGTTGGTCCTTTTAAACAGTTCTTGGACAAACACAGCAAGAATAATAATTGTGGAAGCAAAGGGAAGATTATATTCCATTTCATGTAGACATTTAGTGTTTACAATTGGCTGTTTACCATGCCAGAAGCTCTTGACTAACTACAACCCCACATTTTAAAATATCTACTTACATATTTAAACAGATATTCACTTTTTTCCCATATATTTATTCATTGTGAATAGTATTTTCTTAACATCTATTTTCTAGGGTTGACTGTGCAATAAGGCAAGTTCAAATCCAGCTCTGTCTGTGTGGAGTTTGCAGCTTTTCCCCTTTTCTGTGTCGGTTTCCTCCAACAGTCCAAAGAATGTTTCAGGTGGACTAGTGACTTTAAATTGCTCATAGTGCGTCTCTCTGGCTACAGTGCAGTTGCCTGGCCTCCGGTCCATGGGGTGCTGCAGGGCTAGGCTCCGAACCCCCACCACCCCGTCCCTATGGACAGGCAATGAGCAAGTGTGACCAGTGAATAGAAAGTGGGTGTGATCACCTGTCAAGCAAACAGAAGTGAGTGAAGCACCCATAACCTGGAGAATAGGACTGTGTCCATTCAACTTGTGTCCACAGTGTTTACACCAAGTGTTACATTGTGTTTTAATCACAGAAATGTTTCAGATTTGTACAACATGTAAACAAATTTTGGGACATCTGTATTTTGAATCTTTTACTGATTGTGACCTGGGGTAAAGGTGAGTGAATTTACATACAAAATGAACTAGTAACAGACTCTGAGCTGAGGAGCAATTACTGCCTTCTGATCAGTTCATTAGCACAAGTCAGTGCTTCAGTTGTATAGAAGAGCAGTTATATCCATGTTCAATTAGTACATAGTTTCCAGATGCATCTTTGCACCTTTGATCCTGCAGAACAGAGGTGTTTAAAATTCCAGTATAATTCCAGACACTGAGCACCACCCCGCACCCTTGGCCTCCATTAGGTCAGCAGGTGGACCTGTCTGCCCTAGTGGGCATTATTCCCACTACCCATCTCAGACAGAACCCAGCCAGAGACCCCTGGGGGTGCACTGGGACTGCTGCAGGCCATGAGTCTGCCCACCCACTGCTTTTTGACCGCCTCTTATTTCATTCCTTCAGAATTATAGCTCCTTCGATTCTCTTTATCCAACTTACTGTACACCATTCACCACAGGTATGTTTTTATGTTACAGTAGTAGCATCTCAGTCCACACTGTCACCAATGTGACCTTCTAAGCAGGTGTTAGACTAACACAGAACATGGTTTTGGACAAAGGTGTCTGAAGAAGTGCTAAAGAAAAGAAAAATGATTTAATAAAATTAAGCATTCAGGTCAGGTTTACCATTATTGAAAAAGAAATGAGCTCATCAAGCTACAATTGTGTCAGAGACACAAATGGGAACAATTAAAATACATTCTGCAAAACATAGGATACATTATAACTTTGTAAAGTTTTTAACTTATCCAGTATGTAAAATGTGACTGTTGAAATCCATCTGGAACCACCCACTTCATTTATTGCACATTAAACATCCAGGTTCGGCAGGCAGATGGAAGAATAAATCAGCCACACTGTTCTGGGAGCTCCATCTTCATAAAGTAGCTCCAAACCAAAAGACATCTCAACATGCTTTTTTTAGTGATTTAAATGTCAAAGAGCAACATTTTGTTTGTCATTAGAGAATGTCACTCAAATGTGTACTTACAGTAAAATGTGTTTCAACAGGTGTCAACAATAAACTCAGGGCTAATAATGTGGAAACTTTAAGGACCATGAAATGTGGCTTTTCAGCTGGGTTTGTGCTGGCCGGGACCCTCGGTCTCCATTGGATTAGGGCCAATCGTATCGTGTGTGCTTAGAGCCCCTCGATGGCAGCAGCTCACTCTGCATGGGGTCCCAAGCCTACAGATGCACCTTCCAGGTGGCCTTGCACCAACTCGGTGCCACTGTGCACCACAAATGCACAACAGCCTGTTGGAATGAGGGCAAATTACAGCATAGCGGTTTCACGCTGCTGACCCCGGAGCATCTTGGGTGAATCAGTCACTGCTCCTCCTCCGCCCCCTACCATGCCTGCGGTTCAGCACAGCGGCCCTGATGGGTGGCCATGTGACTAACAGACAACTGCTGCCACTCAGTGCTCACTGTCCTGACATACAAAACATTCAAAATCAAAGTGCTGACAGTGAGTGGGGACAAAATCTGTTTTGAAGCGCTTGAGAAATGCGTTATGTGAGGCAACACTGTCACCCAGTGGTGGGACACACTTATTACATGCCCATCTCCACAGTAGTTTGAGTCCTTAATTGGCACCAACTTCCAAAAACATATCAATAGTGGCATTTAATACTCCTAACAGTATTTCTAAATGGGAATTTCTGATGCTGTGACTCAGCATTTGATGCACAGTGCTTGTCCACCTCTCCTTACATCAGTTTTTCATTAATGACATGTTTTGCATGATCAATCTTTAATGCAGGAAGAAGTGAAAGTTATTTCAAGCAGACACTTTCCACAGGTCATACTGAGCCTGGATAAAACTTTAACCACCAAGCAGAGGCAAATAAATGGCAGCTTTATACTTTTCTGCAATATATGCTTATAAAGTGTCAGGAGTTTCATATACAGGGGGAAAAAAAAACAACTTGCCCCACACAGCCTTGAACAGATAACATTTATTTCACAGAGCGTTGGACATTAGATTTGCCAGAAAGCCAGGTCCACAGCTATGATTTCAGGAGAAAAATCAGATCTCTTATATACATGAAGCGTTAAATGTAGCAAAGGCAAAGCTGTAAAAGGGAATGAACTGGGGAACTGGGGTGGTGATGAGATTCAGTGCTACTATGCAGCATTACTGTAACATGGCATACAGGCACAGTTAACAGTTCTCTGTCTACATGGACCACTGCATATAGCTCGTACCTACGGCAGGGGGAGCTCACCTGGGATCTCTACAGGTCAGTGTGCAGAGGGTTTAACAGCATGGCCATCAATCAGCTCAGTGCCTCTAAGGGGTCGACATCTGGGTCATGATAAGGAGGTAAACAAGTGTACAGAAAGACTAAGTTGACCTCTACTTGCAGGAACACTGTTACTGCGGAGCACATGGAAACATCACATCTCTTCTATTGTAAGCAGTGTATTACTGTACTGTAGAGTGCTGGAGAATCCACTGTTGCACACGTTGGTCACACATCCTTCTGTGGTCAATCACATCACGGTTTAAGAGCATGGCGGTGTTGTTCACGGAAAGTGGACATGTTTCCACAGCCGGCCTCATTGAGCTCAGGGTGCAATGCAAAGCAGACATATGTTGAGGTCCCCATACTGGCGTCTTCACACTAGAGCCATGTGCACTGCAGCTAGGGACACACAGCAGGGGCACTATTCCCCACATTTACTACAGTGTGAAGCAAGTGGCAGGAGCAAAGAGAGAAGTGACATGGTAGGGTCTTGCATGAGGAGAGTAAGAACCTTCAGTTAAAATGTTGTCCTTTTTTAAAAGTGGTTGATGAAATAGGCAAGTTGGTAACTTGGTGGATGCACATCAGGAGCCCTGTTGCCCCCCTAAAATCAAAGCTCCAGAAACTGATACAATGCAGGACTTCTTTGCTGGGCTCCCTGAAGTCTCAGATGAAAGGACACAAACAGGAGGTGTTTCACTCAGTTGCTACTGCCCTCATCCATAGCATCAACTGCATCCAACAAGCCCTCTGCTGAGCCCCTGCCACGCCAGATCTTCACCGTTCGGTCGCTGTCAACAGCACAGCCATATAAGAGTCAGTCAGGTATCATTAGAACCACAGCAACACAGTCCTTCAAACAGCAACACATGAGTAAAACCAAAAAGCTGCTAAGTGATGAGGTGATGCAGTAGCAAGAATTTGCTTTTACATTTTTATGGTCACCCTGTGATGGACTGACATCCCATACAGGGGTCATTTCATAGCCTAGTTCCCTATGATTCCAATGATTCCAAGATAGGCTTACCAGAATTTAGCGGTTAATGATCATGGATGGGTGGATGGATTTTTAATTTATCTGATGCTTTTCTCCTAAGTAACTTACATTGTTTAGCTAAATACTGTGACTAACCCATTTACACACCTGGGTGATGTTTACTGTACTTATTTATGGTAAGTACCTTGCTTCAGGGTACCGTACCAGAAGGTGGAAGTCAAACCTGCGACCTCTGAGTACAAAACGCAGTAGCACTAAGCAATATGCTACCCCCCCCCCCCAACAACGATACCGTGCAAAATAATGCCCCTGGCCTTTGTCCATCCACCGTAAACAACACGTGTACATGCAGTCTACACGTACGAGAAGCCGAGAAGCACTAAACCCTGATCTTCTGTGGAAATTTACTGGTAGAGCACTTACTCAGAAGCAGTGAACAGGTGGCTGCTGTTTGCCGAGATGCTGTTGATGGGGCTCTCATGGCCCTTCAGCTCCCCGAGGAGTGCCAGTGTATCCGAGTGCCACAGCTTGAGCACTCCTCCCCGGCAGCCACTCAGAAGCGCAGGCAAGCCAGGGACCAACCCCAGTGCACATACCCAATCCCGGTGCGCATTCGGTACTTGCTGTGAGTAAACGGACACAGCGTGATGGACACACATTTTTTCCCCAGTTTGCTTCAGTCATCCGGGAAAATGCCAACAGAGGGACATGCCAGCAGTTCAATCTCACCTGCAGCAGGTCTTTGCGAGACAGGTCCCACTTCTTGATGCCATTGTCCCGTGACCCACTGAAGAGGCCATCACCATGAACAGTCAGAGACTCGATGCCGTCATAGTGGGGTGGCTCAAAGTTGTGTGTGGGGCTAATGCTCCCTATGGCACCTTCCGTCACATCAAACATCTGGACAATAATGCATACAAGTGAGAGCCAGAGTAATCTGAAAAGTTATGGCTAAGAACAAACCTGATCGCTCACATGCACAGCAACCTGAACAAAAAGCAATGGAAGCCATTAGATGTTAAGGTTATGATCTAAGAGACATACACTAGCAACTTTTCACCTTGATGTAGTGGTCCTTGGATCCAGTGATAACCAAATCCTGGCCATTTCCTGTCTGATCCACTGTGAGACACATCACTGGACCTAGGTGTCCTGTCAGCTTTCCTGTTGATGAAAATCTATCACAGAGAAAAGAAAAATATGAGGGTGCTGAGCTGAAACTAGTCAACTACGCAATATCACAACATTAGACTGGGTGACTAAACAAAGCTGTCTCACTTCCGTAGGTCCCACATCCGAACCGAGTTTCCAGCTGCAGCATACAGAAAGGTACCAACAGGGTTCAGGGCGATCTGGTTGATTTGGTTTTCACCAGCTGGGATGGTAACTGTACGGTTAGTGTTGGCGGTGCAGGCGTCACCAGTTGTCACCTGACCAGATGACCTGCAGCAAGCACACAAACACATGCTCAGGCATACAATGACAACAAACCTAAACAATGGATGCACAGAGGTGTTCAGAGAAAAAAAAACAGCCATTTATGCCCTAAGCAATGAGCAAAATTTGTTCCTCACAATGTGCTCATAAAATGAATTCTTGTAACACAAATTAACAGATTTTTGGCCAAAGTGTCAAACATAGTACACAGTTGACCGTAGTAACTGTAGCGTAACTTGGAAGCGTTATGGTCTCGGGGTTGTCTCAGGGCCTGGCCAACTTGCCATCATAAAGTCAACCATCAATTCTACATTGTACCAAAGAGTACTTAAAGAGAAAGTGAGGCCATTCAGCAAATAGCTGAAGCTTAACTGTAAGTGTACCTTGCGGCAACAAAATGACCCAAAAACACTCATGCAAATCTAAAGAAGAATTGCTCAAAAAAGAGGAAATGGAGGGTAAACAGAATGGCCAAGTTAAAGCCCTGATCTTAACATTACAGAAATACTGCAGGGAGACTTGAAGTAGGCAGTACATGCAAGGAAGCTCTCACTCATTATGCAGTTAAAGAGTTCTGCAAGCAGGAGTAGGAAAAATTTTTCCAAGGTCAATGCAGAAGACAGACAATATAAGACAAGAAACACCTACAAGGGTGTTCTGCCAAAGGGGGTAACACCAGCTATTGAAGCTAGGAGGTGTACTTATGTTTTCCCACAACAGATAATTTGTGACTGCTGAATAAATGATCACACAGATTAACTGTATTTGTTAAAATAGATCACATGTATGCATTAATACTGTTGAAATGAAATCAAATATCCTTAAATGGAGTACACTGAAAACCAAATATATTTTCATGGGGTATACTTTTTCTCTATAATTATACCTTGCTCCTGAATACTACAGCAGAATTGGGATTTGAACCTGCAAACTCTGAGTCCAGAGGGCAGTGTTAACAACTATACTGTATGCTGCCCTGGCAGACAGACACTGCCACCTCCCTCTGACACCCAGCAAACCTCACAAGGCTCTTTTTACTTTATTCGATGAGTACCCAATAACAGTTATGAACCTTGTTCGCTTTAATTATCAGCAATTTTAATTATTCAATTTTTTAAAATAAACTTTATTCAAATGCCAGTGGTAGCACTAATATGCAAAATGTCCTATACTGTACACACTGCACCATGCAGTATAAACATGCACATTCATGACAATATTAAGTGTTTTCTAATTAGGTAACTGGTGTTTCCGGTGTTCATCATGGGTTGATGGTTATATACATGTTTTCTGATGGGTTGCAAGTGCATTTTTTCCCTAGGTAAAAAAGTGGGAAATTGGCAACTGTTATGCAAAATCTCGGCATCCAATCCGTTTTCAGGAACCAATTCAAAGCAGTAAATAAATTCAAACACCGAGGGATAACTGTATGTTGTAATGACCCACCTCAACCATGTGTGCTACAGTACTGACAGTTAAGACTTCCTTTAGACTTTTCCATGTCGTAATGTCTAACACTTTCTTTGAAAGGTCTCCCTTGTAAGTTATAAGATTTTTGTGAACCAGCACTCAGCAACAAGACAACAGGTGTGCATGTGAAACTACACCGTCTGCGTGGGGGGGGGGGGGGTACACATTTTGTGGTGTTCAGCATCACCACAACCTGCATTCTCAACTTAAGTTTCTGCTGAGGAGGTTTTTCTTGTAAGTGTGACTTGAAACCTTACAAATTTCCGTTTACAGTTTAATTATATGCCAGTGCAAATTCTGGTAATACGAATATTAGTTAAGTGAAGGAAGTCTGTAATTTACACTGATTACATAAACTCCCAAGGACTGTATATTCCACAGAAAAATACTGTTTGACATTTCTATGACATCAGTTCAGCTAGAGAAATGCACTGTAACTCTGGGAAGAGGGTAGTTGAGTGCTTTCAATGTCCCTTTATAGTGTGAAAGTTCTCAGTTTGAGAATACAACATGAGTGGGATTCAATCAAAGCACTTTCTCTGAATTGAAACAGTGAGAATATTACACCCTATAAATGGATGCATAACTTTGCATTGCTTCCAGACAAACATAACCCAAATCACCTTGAACTAAGGTGTCAGGCAAATAAATGTTAAAAATATGTGATAACCCTGTAATAACCCTGGGGGTAAATTCTATTTATTTCGTTTAGCACCATTCCTGACACGACTGTCTCAGAGCGCTGAAAACTACTAACAAAAAAGTACAGGAAGATATGAAAGTCATGGAAGTTACTCACGTGAGTGTGCGGATGCACTTGGCTGAGTCGCGGATATCCCACACCTTGATGTAAGACGTGGACACAGAGAAGACCAAACTGGAGCTGTACTTCACAGAGACCACATTGTTGGGGTGACCCCCCAGGGACATTATTTCCTGTCCTGTCACGAGGTTCCACACCTTACAGGTGCGGTCTGAGGGGGAGAGGCAAAAGGTAATGTGATCAGTCCTCCCACCCTGCATGTTCAGAAGCCAAACACTCAGTATGTGAGCTAAAATGGAGAGCCTTTTACCCAATAGATTTTAATAAATGTGAAAAATGGGGCAGCAGTTTATTTCAATTAACTTAATAAACTAATAAACTTATTAATCATATCACTAACCGAAAGTGTTACCATGTCCAATGTGTAAAGTAACTTACAAAATTTGCATTTCTATAATGTTGCAATAATGTTATTTTTTTCCTCTACAAAAAAAAAAAAAAAAAAAAAAAAAAAAAACGTCAACTTATCTAGTCATCTATTCATTTGTTGCAAATGAACCCTCTGGAAGAAGGATCCAACTGGGAACTGCCATATAAAAGTAGCTGTAATCCACAATGTAAGCAGGGGCAACAATGCAGTGAAAAGAATGTTAGGAATGCTGGAAACAGCCAGCCTGACCCTTGGAGCCAGTGAAGAGCAGGTCATCTGTGGAGTCCACACACAGCACGGCCTTGGCATGCCCCTCTGCCACATGGACACACTGCAGTATGGATGCCCTGTTGCTCTTGGAGGATGGGACAGGGTTGATCACGCCCCTGTGGGCAGGGCACACAAGACAGGACATTAGAACCAGGGACTCTTCAACAGCCATGCAAAACAAGGCATGGCAGGAAGTAGACAAGCAGCCAAGAGCCACTGGCACATTCACAAACAGGGCAGAAGCACCAACAGGCGCAGGCACAACAGCATGCACACAATGCAGCCATCCAGCAAAGTACAGCAAAACAAACAAACAAAGAAATCAACAGGAAAGGAGATGTGCCAGTCAATAAGGTGGAAGATAACCAGGTAAGGAAGAAGATCCCTGAAGGACAGTGTACCTAATGGACACCCCTTGGAGTAAGTAATTGTAATCCAACCTGAAATGTGACAGCAGGGTCTCGAGAGGGGTAGCCAGACACTCAAGGAGCAGGAGAACTCTCAACCAGCAGAAGAAGAGTATGAGTAGGACCCTACAGGAGTTCACAAGGCCATCAAACAGGACTAACGATGGTCCATAAAGGCAGAATAATTGTTAAAGATGCCACATACAAAATGAGCACAGACCATGAGATGTGCTAACAGGTCCTAAAGGATCAGGGCAGCTGCTGTGATGGAATGACATAACAGGACCAAATCAAGGGCTGTGCTGTAGGAGGGCCCCATTTCAAGAAGACGTGACTTATGTCCGTGCTGGATGGGTGACTAATGTGAGAGGACATCACCTCGCCTGATGACTGGCGACTAGTGGCTGGTAAAGGTGAGCCAAGACCAGAAAATGTACCATGACATCATGTTTGATAACAGAACAGGATGAGGAACCATTCTGCCACCAGACATGTTGCTCCATTAAGAGAAAGAGAGTGGAAACAAACAGGGTTAGTCTAAAAGGAGATTGGGGCAGCCAAGGAGAATCAACAGGAGCCTAAAGAAGAACAAGACTGACTGTTCACTATGCCTCTCTCTTCACTGTATACAACCATGACTGCAGTAATCATTACCTGTAACTGTAATATTCACTGCTTAACTTCATCACTTAATTTTTAGCCTTAAACTTACCATTAGACAAGTGGTTCAACTGCATATATACACATATATAATTTTAAACTATTGTTAACCAAAAGAAGGATGCTGTGTATAACTGCTATAAATGTAGCTTTGAAAATATTCACCATTTTCCTGAGAAATATGATTATTAAATCCTCTTAAGTTATCGCTAGATCAATTTGTTCTCTTACTTATCATATGAAGCATCTGTACTGTCAACAGAAATGCTTAGGCAGTTAAAAACATTCTGCTGGTTACAGGAGCAGCCGACGAGAGAAGAAGGGGTGACGGCCTGGCCTCAGGGTCTCCTGAAGTGAAGCTACAATAGCAAACGTAAAGGCCGAGTGTCAGAGCAGACACACACAGGCAGCCAAACATGGCCTGTCTTCCAAAATAAGCAGTAGAGTCCACTGTCACTCAGCAGCATCGCAGTTCACACCTACACGTTACAGCATCTCCTTCTGTGTTTCACTGTTACACTACTCTTTCTGGGCGACCCACAATCTCTGATGTCACTGAAGTATATCTTCAGATGAAGGCTCATGCATGTTACCTATACTGATTGTAAATGGTTATTAAAACAGTTGAATGATTGAGGCAAAACCAATTATTGACTACAAGGTGCTGCAGCATGAATCTCAAACTGAGCTGGTATGAGGCAGCAGCTTTTTACCATGTTTCCACTATCCCCAAAGGAACAACTTCCTTCTAGGGTAAACTAGGGAAACATTGGGTTTGTTAAAATGTTAGTGAATTTTTTTCAATCAAATTAAAAGATCATAATGATTTTTCAGCAAGTCAAACACTGAATGCACAATTAATTTATCACAGGTCTAATGCATTTCTAACAATATGCAGAATATTTGAGCTCCACAATGCATAAACAAATCCTGCATAAAACAGAAATGCTTCCACTGCATATAAAAATATTACATGTACATACATTCAGTGTAGAACTTGAAGAACGAATTACAGTTTTTTTGTAGGTTCAACAAGAGAATGTGCAGATAATCAGCTGAGTAAGACAGCACACTGTGCCGCGAAACACAGGCACTTCAGCCCCAAGCCAGGAGGGCGGCGCCACAGCTTACTGTTTCATTTCTTTGCCCTTGACCTTGTCGGCTGCCATTTGTCCCTTCTCATACATCTTCCTCCGGCTGAGAGGGGATGGCTCAGGCACTCTCTTCTCGGCACCTGACGGAGGTCTGACGCTGGAGCTGACATTTGGACAGGTGGTTGTTATAGTTAAACAGCATTTGGGGTGGTGTGCAGGAGGTGGCGCTCAAAGCAACATGACACAAAAACCCCGTGAAGTGTACGTGGCGGGCATGCAGCACAGGTCTGAGGATGTAGACCATTACCTGTTACCTTGTTCCAACTCAAAGGTCCTTCTTCAATGGACTCTGATGTTTTGGGGGAAGCACTTTATAGCATTAACCTCGCAATGTCTGTGGGACACTGAAATCTGGCCCATGTTCCACTGAGACAAGCATGAGGAAGCTCGGTCACGGGTGTGTGGCTCTGTGAGAACCACAGAGGTTATAGTTTGTGGAAGAGCTTGGTTGCCTTGAGCCAAGTACAAATGGCAAAGGCAAACGGCAGTGGGAAGCAGGGGAAACTCAGCACCACGCAGACATGATAGCACTCAGGAGGAAAAGCACTTGTATTGGCATGTAACCTCAACACCATGGCACAAAGGCTGGTTAAATGACACCAGTGTAATGTTTAGTGGTGCAAAGAGATCAGTGTGTAGGGAGGTTAACAAATACCTAAGAGAAACATCTTTTGTGTGAGAATGAAAGAGCACCGCTCACTTCAAATGTGCTCAAGTTCTAGAGTAAATAAATGTATTTTAAAAGAGAAGCTGAGTTTGCTTGTAGTTAGTTTGCTGGTACCTTTAAAGATCAGCAGTGAATTGCAGGGGATTTGGAAGGTGGGGCATTTAAACAAGGGAAGAAATAGCAAAGACAGAAATTAAAAATGCAAAAAAAGAAGCAGCAGCACCAACTACAAGCAGTTCATCATGCAACAAGGCAAGTGAGGTTAGAGCGTGCTCGTCCAGACTTACATGCTACCCAGCTTTAAGGACAAGCCTGTGGGAGGAGCCATGAAGTCCCTATCTCTATGTGACGCCCCCATAGTCTCCAGGTCCCCGCCTCCTTCCTGGCTTTCAGCCAGTGGCAGGAGCAGGGAGGAGAATTCCCCAGCGGGAGTGTCCTGAAAGGGGTCGCTGCTGTTAGCATACAGGAGCTCCATCTGAGTGGTCGTCCTCCTGCGGGCCTGTGCAAGGGGCAGGAGCAGGAAAACGTTCAAGCTCTCATGAAAAACACAGGCCAACTTCAGTTAATGGCACTCTGTCCACATTCATCATTAACTGACCCCACTTCTGGACTTATTTCAGTGGGTGATCTCACTGAGCAGGAGAAATACCTTACTCCTTGCTCGGGTCTCACCACACAGCTTCATGAGGTCGGATGTCAAGGAGCTGTGAGAACATGACAAAGTGGCAGTGAATTCCTAACTTGTTCCCATTTCAGTTGGCATCACTGACAGGGACAACACCGCAACCACATGCAGAGAAGGCCCCCATCCTGATGGCTGGGATGACTCTCACACAAAGACAGTGACAGTTGAGACATTTACCTTCCCTCCGTGCTGGGGCTCTGGGCTGACTCATCGCTGCTGCTCTCGTCTCCGTTTTCTGTACAACCATAAAAGTGCCACTTCACTGCTCATTGTCCACACCAGCACAAGTCAAGAGATTTTATTTGGTATCATACTGAATGTCCTCCCATATTCTAATCAGAAGGATAATTAGGAAAACTTTTGTTGAAAACTGTTGTTAATGTTTGCAGAAAAGACATATGTTCCGTACATATGTATTATTTACATATTGCACTTGTGTTAACAAAAATGTGTCCAATCCCACCTTTACACCAAAATCACACGCTTTTTTCAAACTTGCATTAAAAAAAAAAAAGTTAAGTAAGCCATTGGTGACACTCTCAGTGTCATGCTGTTCTGGGGTTGCAGCAAAACACTAGTTACCATCACATTTCTGAATTCAAAAGAACTAAAGGGTAAAGGGTTAGTGTGGTCACTGGTTAGATGAAGACTTAAGACAAGTCAGCCTCAGAGGAGGCAATCAGGGAGAATCGGTACCAGCCATTTGGCTCCACCCAAAGGAACCATTTAAAAAAAATGCACACACTGTTTAAGGGGGGGAATAACAGCAGTTAAGGGTTCCTAATGTGTAGCTGCAGCATGGAAATGGCAGAGCAAGGCGGGGTGGGGTGGGGGGGGTATCTTCCACAAAGACGAGGTCAGTGGCAGCAAGGCAGGAAGCCTGGTAGCGTAAAACCACATGCACTGCCTCACGCCATTATGTCCACTGGTTAGTCCTGGGACCCATGCACGCATCACAGTGAAGGGACAGTCGCGTGACCATTACTCACCCACTGGTATGTTACCTAGTTCTGTTTGAATTCAGGCAAACAGGGAACAAGAAAAACAAAGTGGCACACGAATGAAATCACAGTCCCCAAATGAACCAAATGACATGAAAAAGGACAAAATTCTACATTGGTCAGCCTTGTCCTGGGAGGGTTATAATGTGTCCAGAGCAGATGCTGCGATTCATATCGGAGGACTGAATGTGGTGGTGATGCTAGGTGCAACCAGGGAAGCCGCTATGGCCTGTTTGTCCAGTGTCAATACTGGTAGACTGAGGCTACAGCCATCAGTCACACCTGACCACATGGGAAAATAACAAGGACATACAGAATTTCTCAGGATCTATGATAGAGCTTTCCAAGCTGGGTGCGGCAAGGGATGTCACCATGATATTGCTCAAATTTTCAATTTCTATTATAAAAGAATGATTACAGTTTAAATTATACATTTTAAGTTCCAATAAAGAAAAAAACAAATTTGTAGCAAAACTAAACATTTGTCATGTGACTATACTGCAGTGTCCTCAATGGTTAAAACTGCAGGCAAGAATTGTGGACAACGCTTTTAATTAGCAGTGTATGTGTCAGAGCACGAGAAATAACACATCTTGGAACTCATCGCTAGCCCATGCTTTATCCTGTTATTCCCTTCTCCAGTTGGCAACACTTTGCATACATTCCCAGAATCCCCAAACAGATATTGCCAACATGAACACAAAGATTGCCCATGTGAAACAGAACACTTACAAGCACTTGGAACTGCAGTATGTACAAGGTGAACCGAAACAGATGCCTCAGCACCATTAACATATAAATTAACTTAAATTTGTTGCTTCTGACACCCACGGTGCCACTGACATGTCAGCTGTTTCACTGAAAACTGAAAGGATTAGTTGTGTACTGCTGGACATAGGACAACACAAATTTAGTTAGTGCAAATTTTGTTTACTGTAATCTTCTAATGCTGTGGCATTATGGAGACTGGTTTGGTATATCCATTCTGGTCATCAATACCTAGAGCAAAATTTATGCAGTGACAGATGTTAAATGGGGTTTATAGTCATACACCTTTGCGTTCAGTTTATAGTGAAAAACTGGCCAACGTAAGCGTGTTGCTTAATAACCATCCTCAACATTTTCCCTACTAAACATGGTTATTCAGAAGGAAAAAACTGTTATGCTGAAACAATGACCAACCCACAGTTTTCATAGAGCTAAGGAAAGAACAGAGCTAATAGATAACAGATCATACAGATAACAACAGACCTTGACAGGTCCTGGATTTCACTTTATCCTCACTTGTCTGAATTAGCACTTATTTTGCTGCAATTTGCAACCACTTATTTATGTGAGGCTAGTTTTTCTGCAATGACTAACATAACATTAAAACACAGAAGATTAAAAACGCCTAATGAACAAATGCAAGTCAGTGATACCAGAAAATGTGGGACACCCAGAGAGAGTTCACTACCAGAACAGTAACTGTATCACTCACTAGTCACATTCTCACTAACTATAGATAATATTAGGTTGCCAGTATTTCTAGGTCTGCTGCTCCAGTCAAGAGGCTGCATTTTTTAAATGGACTTGATACACCTGAGCTATTCAGCTGCACACTAAAACTGTGATCGCAATCATCAGCCTCAAATGCAATACCTAGTATCTGCACAGGAGGCTTTGGGAAGAGAGGATCCCCAGAATGCAGTGGACCCCTGTGGTAGGGGCTCATGGCATGGGAAGTTACCTTGCAGTGCGTTGCCCAGCAGGGCATCCAGCTCAGGGTTGAACTCTGCCTTCTCCTTCAGCATATGAAAAAGCAGCTGGTTCTGTGTGGCACTGTTGATCTCTGTCTGCTTGAGACGGCCCTCCATCACCTTGATCTGAGACTCCTTCTGAGCAGCCTGCAAGCCCTGAACCACACAGAAATGGTGCAGTCAGATAGGAAAGTTTGGGGAAGGATAAAATATGTCCACTCAGCTGCCAAAGGAGTCCTAGGAGAAATGGTTTCTTGACACTGTACATTCATATTTGCATTAGGCATATGAAAATTTATAACAGAATGTTAAATAAGTTACTGCACCTGCAAACCAAGGCACATCCAACTCCTGATGTACAAGGCTATCAAACAGTATCCAGAATATTCTGTATTTAGCTAACAGAGGATATTTTTGACTTAGTCTTTTATTTTAGCAAAGCGATTCAACACTGGAAGTAGTACCAGTACCTTGTTGATGGCCATGGAGAGGAAATGGTCCAGCAGGAAGCGGGCTTCTGAAAGGGTGCAAGAGGTGATCACTGCCATCACATCCATGGTGTCGCCTTCCTCCTGTGGGTTATGAACAGCAAAGCTTCAAAAATCCTTTTTTTTTTTTTTTTTTTTTTTTTTTTACAAGTCATATGGGCTCTGATGCAGTCAGTTACTCATACAGATAAAAAGGAAGAGTGATACTGAGTTCCTATTAGAGTATTAACATTATTCTACAGACATAAGTAGAGGAATTTAAGCCGAGTCACAACTAGTACCTTGGCCTCCTCCATCTGCATGATGTTGGCCTGGCAGTCAGCGATGCTGTCATTGATGTAGTCAATGTTGGCTGTCAGGGACTCCATCTCCTCATTCAGAGACAGGACTGCCTTTTCACCATCAGTTCCCTCCATGGCCATCTTGTCCCTTTTTCTAGAAACCTTTTCCCTCCGTCTGGTCAGCTCTTCACGTTGCTATCAGTCCCATGAGAAGAGCAGGGAACAGGAAGCAGAAAGAAATGATCAAGAATATAAATCATTGATGGTGGCCATCTCAGACCAACAAGACAACAAGTCAGCAGGACTTGCCTTGAGCAGCCGGTTCATGTCAGCCTCCATGTTAGAGATGGTCATCTTCTGCATGATGATGTCGCTGATGCGACGCTCCAGTGATTGCCATTTGGCCCTCGCTACCTTGGTAGAGTACATGCCTGCCACCCCCCGCTGGTATTTCCTGTACCGTAAACAAATAGCTGTGTTATTTTGGCCACCCAAACGAGGCACGAATCCATGGTGCTGTATTTAAAGGGAACTTCAGAATGATGGCACGGATACCTGGTTCCATTAGAAGATGCCACTCCACTGGAGGACATTCGGCTAGTGGAGGTCCGGTGTGATGGATCCTGGAGTGGTTCTGGTAAGCTCACCTTGCGGCTCACCTTCCCCGACGTTGGTCTTACTTGGCGCCTCAAAGCCGTAACCTGACAAAACCAGGAGTTAATCAGCAGAGAATAGGCATGTCCATAAGGCAGGTCACATGGCCTGTGAAAAAAATTGTAAATTAATATACTTATACCACACCATAAATACTATAATGTTTAACTACACAAAAATATTTATAGTTAGACTCCCACAGAATGCCCCATAAAGGAAAGTGACAGAACAGAGGGTGAACCTACTGACAGTAGTCAGCAGCTTTGCTGCAGCTTAATCTTTGTTAGTGGCAACACTGCAGTTGTGTTTTAACTCTTTTACAGAGACTATTTAAGAATATTTGTGTTTACTTGACTGCTGAACAGGGCATCCAACTGAGCAAGAAAATGAAGAAAAGCATTTACCAAACAAGATCAAAAACAAATCAATTTGTTTGATACGCAAAAAATAAAGACATTATAATTCAAAACGTGACAGATTTCAAGGAGAATTTTATAAATATATTCAAACCAAAATGAAAACTTCAGGAGCAGCTTTTGTTTTTTAACAGCATGTCTTCCCAGTTGGAATCATTGGTAGCAGTAAACTCTGTAGTTGGTGAAATCATTGTCAAGAAACAGAAACCTTTTTCATACAGTGAACTTGCCTTGAGGGAATTAAAAATGGTTCCTAAAGAAGCTTGAGAAACTATCGTTTGCCATATGGACCAGTTAGCCACTAGTGCCAAGAACATCTTAAAAATGAAAGGTTAAAAGGTTGTTGTTGTTTTTATTATTAATAACAACAATTGTGTTGATTGACAGCAGCAGTTTCTCTGTTTGACGTTTACAAAAATTGTGTGTCACAAAAAAAAAAATGTCCAACTATACCGGGCACGGCACAGTCAACAGTATGTCAGGTAGATGACTTTTAACAATGATATAATGTTATATTAAAGTAACTAATGTAATTAATAGTGTTAAATTAAAAAATAGTAATATTTCAATTTTGATATTTAAGATTCAATATGTTACTGATTTGCATACATGTGGCCTGCCCTGAAATCATTTCACAGTAACGGTTGTGGCCCTTGGACACAAAGGGATGGATACTGTAAACAGAACCAATTAAGCTCAAGAAACTTTATTTTCCTCTTCGTTCAAGTTTTACTCTAAAGGTTCAAAAATAATATAAATGGAATAAATAAAATCAGACTGAAGTTTTTAAAGAAAGCTTCAAAAGTTATAGTGAAACAAATTTCAGGTGAGCCCAGGTTTTTACCTCTTCAGTCTTTCTACGCAAGATCAGCTCCTGCTGTCTCTTCTGGGCCTCCAGCAGTCTCAGTTGATGCTGTAGAACAGAATACAGGAAATGCCTCATGACCCAATGTCCAAAGGTCTTCACATATTTCTCTTAAACACTCAGGATTTAAGTGGGTGTCACTGACACACTTTAGCCACCACTCTTGCTTGGTTTAGATCCTCATACTACTGTGGACTACAGGCTTTATTCGTTCCTATAGCACCAAGGCATCATATGATCATTTTATCTATGACTTACACTATATAGGCCAAGACACAGATGCCCACCTCCTGCCTGCGCTGGTCCTTCTTCAAGCTCGCAATCTCTCGGTTCCTCTTGGACTCTGTCATGCGGTTCTTTTCCTGCTGCTCTTTCATCTGCTTCATCAGACGAACCTGGACAAATGGTTACCTTAAAGCAAGTAGTTCTTAAGGAGCTCAAGTGGTAAGAAAATGTACCAGTGACAACTGGCTGTTGGGGGCATACCTTTGTCTTCTTCATCTCTGTCACATCCTGCTGCAGCTTCTTTAGCTGCTTCTCATACTGAGACTGGTTCTTTAGCAGCCTGGCATGCTCCTTCTGTGCTGCCTGGAGCTTCTGTAACTCCTTGTTCATCAAGCTCAGCTTCTTCTCATACTCAGCCTTAATCTTCTTTGCTTTTTCCTCTGTGAATGTCTCTACTGAACCTAGAGAAGGTCAAAATGCTTTGGTCAGGCCTCCTCTTAAACACAGACTTGACAGAAGATGCAAGACAGGTGTGATGGCACATGGAAGCAATGTAAGGCAAATGTGATGCTCACCCATGTTCTGCAGCACACGGTCCCGCTCCAGCTGCGTATCACGGATCTTGCACTGCAGCATCATAAGTTTCTGCTCATACTGCTGCTTGAGGGTCTGCAGCCGCCTCTGGCTATTCTCCAGCTCATCAATCAGCTTCTGCTTGATGGCAATCTCACACGTGATGTTGGCCAGATCTGCTTGGAAGTTTTCTATTATGCACACACACATACACAGTGTGGGTCAATGAAACGAGCAGAATTGGCAAGGATGATGATGATTAACTGATTCAACAGCAGTGAATTAAAAGATCCCTAAAACTTCAATGGCATCATGCATCACCTTTCTCGTCGAGATCAGAGTCTGAGTCATCAGAGCTCTCTTCTGCCTCCATTTCGTCTTCCTCTTCTTCATCCTCTTCATCTCCCTCTTCATGGTCGCTGACCTCCTGCCCTTCCTGTGGGGTATCACAAAACACAGGAAGGGCTGAACATAAATTTTTTGTGTGTGGTTGTCCACAGGACAGGTACAATTTATATTCTACCTCCCCTATGTCTAATTGTAAACTGTAATCAAAGTGACACAGTCAGCGTGTCATGTGAAAGTTATTCAAAAAGGCTCCAACAAAAAAAACTACTCAAAACAGCAATACACCGAAGCTTTTTCACTGTATTTTTGACAAGTTTGGGTACTTCTCATCAAGAAAATAAATTAAAAATAAAAGCCACACAATTAGTGACATCACAGGATTTCTTTATTACAATGGCAGTCTTCATTCTGCATCAAATTTTCCTAAAATCTTGCCTTAATTGTTTACCATTCAATCAAACAGGTATCAAAACAATTCTTCCTGTCTAAATAAGAAAATCTTAAGCAAATGACTTGTTCTGGACAGTTAGACATCCATTCCTGATGAGTCCTGATAGGTACTGTGAAAAACCCAAAGCAATGACTTATTTGTACACGTGCACGTAAAACAGAGGAGATGAGAGAAGTGGCACTGACATACCATTTCTGCCTCATTGTTAGCTCGTTCCAATGGCTCTCTGTCTGCACCTTTTTCCTGCTCGTTGTCAGGAACTTCCTCCTTGATCACACTGGGACAAACCAGAAGCAACTTCAGACTCCAGCAACTAACCAACGTCCTGGACAAGCAGACTATAAAATATGCAGATAATATAGGTAAATGTCATGCTAAATCATATACATTAAACAAATCCTGAAATATCATACGCTAACGACAATAAATGTAACAAGCACATAAAAAATGTCATCAAAATCTAAGTCACAACAAACAACTGGAGTAAGAAAGCAATAATTCAGAACAGTAGCTGCACAAAAAAATACTAAATTCATACATTCAAACAGATAAACGCAATCACAAAGCAAGCTGTGTTAAAATTTTAATCATTCTCAGAAAGGTTAGAGAATAGTTGCAGCTCGGGTGAAGCACGTGGGAAGAAAACAACAGTTCAGGCATGTGGATCGAGCAAAGGGCACAAGATTATGTGGTAAAAGGGTAGTTACCAGACCACACTGACAAGACCCACCCATGTGATTTAAAACAGCCCTATGTTGTGTGTGCAAGGGTCCAGTTGCTGGGCATAAACTAAGGAAAATTCAGTAAATGTTCTGTAAAGTTTACCAAATATTACATTGCAGTATGTACAGATTTGTAGGACAGATAAAAAGCAAGTACTTATATTATCAGGAGGACCAAATACAGATAACGTTAACACTTTGTCAACATTTTTGACCCGCAACCATGTCTAGACAGCCCTCTGATCTTGAGCTATACTCAAAATAAAGCATGAGAAGTCAGGAAATCAGTCTGATACAGGTGTCAGTGTGTGTCTATATTTTTTTTATTTGTGTGTGTGTGTGTGTGTGTGTGTGTGTGTCTATATATATGAGTACTGTGCAAAAGTCTTAGGCACCTTTGGGGAAAAATGCTATAAAGTAAGGATGGTTCCAAAAATAATGCCATGAATACTTATTAATCAATAAACCTTCTAAAAAGTGCAGGAGACAAAAAAACCTCAATCAAATCAATATTTGGTGGGACCACCCTTTGCCTTTAAAACAGCATCAACTCTCTTATGCAAACTTGCATGCAGTTTAAGGTAGAGGTTGGTAGGTTCTTCCAAACATTTTGAGGAACTGGCCACAGTTCTTCTGCAGACTTTGTCTCTGCATGTCCTCCCAGACTGACTTGATCATGTTGAGATCAGGGCTCAGTGGGGACCATACCATCTGTTGCAGGATTCCTTCTTTTTGCTCAAGATAGTTCTGTATGACTGAGATTGGGTGTTTGAGGTCATTCTCAGGCTGCAGAATGAATTTGGGACCAATCAGAAACCTCCCTTCTCAACAGACATTGACGTTGCATGCCTAAGGCTTTTGCACAGTAGTGTGCGTGTGGGTGTGTTGCACAACACCCAGGGCAGGGGGTTAAAGGAGCTGAGCAGCTGATGGTGGGCTTTCCTTCAGGTGTGGCAACTACCTGTGGAGAGCAAGGCTGGGTTAGACAGGCAAGCAGAAGCAACTTATCCAACCTGTTGTCCTCAACCTCTTGCCGACTCTCCTCCAGCAGTTGGAGCCTTTCGAAGGGTGGGGGAGAAAGGGCACACCAGGGAGCACGGGGGCAGCAAGGAAGAACAAGTCAGCAAGAGTCAGGGGACATGCCATCAGCCAGCCATGTCTGTAGACCTGGAGGTGATCTAGGAAAGACCTCCATGCTAGGTTCCTCACAAAGGCTGCTGCCTCATATGTGGAAATCCACATTTTACCCAGACCTGCTGCTTTGCCCAGCTTAACAGCTTTTCTATAAAACTCACCACCTGTTGGATCACCTGGCTGAGGAAGTCCTGAGGGGAAACCCTGGCTTTCTCTGGCTTTGCAGCACAATGTGTCACTCTGCATCACTGTTGCATTCCCACAGTATCAGGACCTCGTTTAACTCATCTGTTCTTCCACTGTTCCGCCATATTTGAACAAACAACATGCTAGTACACCATCTCTCCCTGCACCAATACCAAGGACATGCAGGAAATTTCAATTACATTTGTGACTGGAGATAAAATTTCTTTCATTGTTTTTTGCAAAACAATTAAAATACTAAAGAACCAGTCACAGTCCCTGCTGACATCATCAGTTAAAATACTTCAGAAAGACAGCTTGGCAACTTTTATTCAGGTATATGGTTTAGTTTAATTTTAACTCAGCTCAGTTTAATAAAGTGCTTCTCAACAGTGATGCAGAGTGCTGAGCAACTGAGCACTACAGCTACAAAATTGAAGGAAATAAAATGTTCTTATTCTGTGGGTTTTGACTTTTTCTACTGTGCACAGCCTTTACAGATGCAGCATGAACACTGCTCCTGGCCTGTTAGTTCTGGTTCAGACTTTCTTAGACAAGGGAACACCATAAGAGCTGAAAACAGCATGGGACAAACGTGCAGAATGCAGTCTGCCCCACCCACCCCACAGTTAATGGTCACCAACACCAAAGAGAAGGGGCCCGGTGCTTGTCTCTACCTCTTCTTTTTCTTACGCTCTTTCTTCTTCAGTTTTTCCAGGTCCTTCTTTGCAAGTTCAATGATGTCTGCAGCCTCCTTTTCAGGAGCCAAGAGTGCAGGGGAGAAGGAGCCTGGGCCACCATAGAAGGAGGAGCGCATAGAGGCACGTGACAGGTTCTTCCTGAGGTTCTCGTTCACTGCCTCACTCTCCAGGAGCTTCGCCCTAGAAAGAGCCACTGAACCATCACTCTGGTGGTTTAAAAGTGAGATCTCAATCAACAGAGTTACACAACACACTGCAGATACCTGAGGTCTTCAATTTCTTTTATGTAGTTCTGTATCATGTTGCCAATCTCCTCATTCCCTTCGCCTGAAGAATGAAGCAAAACTGATTAGATGTGTACTTCAGGTCATAGTTGAAGCGCATCTTTATTGTCTGTGAAGAGCAGTTGGCAGCCAGCAGGTGGGGATAGACACCCACCTGCCCTGGAAAGGGCCTGGTTGGCCTGGTCACTCAGGAGTTGTGTGAGGCGCGCTCTCTGTGCATCAATGGTCTCCTGCATGGCCTTGACACGCACACGCAGATTGTTGTTCTCCGTCTGCAGCATGGAGTTCTCATGCAACATGTCATTGATGCTCTCCATCCCATCCTCCCCCACTATCCGCTTGCCCTGCACCACAGAATGGGGGCACAGAGAGTATCATGTGACGTCACAATGCAGGCAGGAAACCATTTCAGAGTGACCAAATGTAACAACTTTTGTGCAAGAAAGGAGACCTCAGAGCAAAGAGGTCCTGTAAGACATCCTTTCATGAAGTAACATGCACCATGCTTTTCACACATCACACATAACCTATTATGAGTTAGTCATACAGCTGTATCTTGCATTAAGGTTTAAAAATATATTGCTCCTCTCCTTTTCAGGATTCACACAGAAGCAGTTCAAAAATACATCTGCTGTGCCCTCTGTGACCCTGATCCATGACCCACCTCCTCTTAATACAGCTGCCCCCTACTCCTAAAGAGAGCTCTCTCCCATCTGTGCTTCTGCCCAAATGTAAGTCTATCTGAAAAGCCCCTCAACTTCCTCACCGTCTTGTACTCCATGAGCTCCATCTGCAGGCGGGCAATTTCAGTCCTGAGGGCACTAATCTGCTGACTGGCCTTGTCCTGGTTAACCATGATGCGGTTCTTGATATTCCGGGCCCGGTTGGCATACTTCAGGGTATTCAGTGTCTCCATGAAGTCCCTGTCTGACGGGCTAGTGCATGCAATCATCATTGTTTGGCTGGAAGTAATAGAACAAAAAAAGAACACAAACAGTTTTACATCAAGTCCTCCATAAGTCATTCATTCAGGTCCTAACCAGACACCAAAACAAGGAATGAACAGTCATCACACCTGTTGCCCCCGAGGGAGTCCTGCAGAAGGCGAGTGAGTTTGGAGTCACGATAAGGCACATGTGTTGCTCGCTTGCTCCGGTCTCCCAAAGCGCTGATGACATTCCCCAGGGCTAGCTTTATGACAACAGAAAGAGAGCCATGGAATATGTCACTATGTAAATACCTAACCATTTTACCCTGTGTAGGGTCAATCCAGAGCCTATCCCAAAACAGGTTCAAGGTTATGAAACTGTCCCTTAGTGGGATACCAGTCCATTACAGGGTGACCAAGGACATACCATTCACACACTCTGGGCAATTTAGTGTGAGCAATTAACATGAAACACATGTATTTGGACAGTGGGAAACTGGACCACCCAGAGGAAGCCATGCAGACACAGGGTGAACATGCACAGTCCACACAGACTGAGATGAATTTGAATTCACTCCCAACCAGCCCAGGTACTATAATAGAGGAACGGTGCTGAGGTCACATTATTATAAATACAAATTGAAAAAAGCAGAGAGGAAAGGGGCAGCAGGTGGCATAGCGGTTAAAGGTGCTGCCTTTGGACTCAGTAGTCCCAGGTTTGAATCACACCTCCTGCTGTGGTACTCTTAATCCAGGTACTTATCAGGAATGGGGCAATAATTATAAGGAGCTTTACACCCCTACTATCCCTTATTGCTTCTATTCCTTTGTTTATTAGAATGCCAACTGAAAGGATAAAAAAAAGTGAAAGTCTATTAACTGGAATCTTCCAAAATCAACCACGAGGTGGCGCTCCAAGTGCTATATTAGTTATTCTGCTGATCCCTTTGTTCCAGGGGATTGAGAATCATAGGACTGTAAAGAAACCTACTTTTTACAGTATTTTATCCCTTAATTCTTACTGTGCCATTTGAGGGTAAGAACATTGACAAAGGATACTTTGAGAAGCAGGATTCAAACAAGGTAGCCAGAGACTGTAAGGCTACGTCTCTGAACAGTTCTGTACCATCTGCTAAGAATGTATACATGAGGGATCTGTAGTCACTGTGCACAACAGCTGGAGGATATTAAAACACAGCAAAGAAAGACAGCCTTTACAGTGGATTACATATCACTTTCACTTCTTGAGATTCCTTTAGGTAGCAACTGTTTTTACCCCTGAAATACCCCAGTGCACTCAACGCGGCCTGTTCCACTTGGTCAATGTGCTCTGGTACTTTCTTTATAGTAAATGCAAAAATGGCATCCACTTTAGCTAGGGAGTCTCACCAGCCCACAGTTGATGGAGATCCCCTCTTTGGCCCGGTCACCTGTAGCACCCGTTCGCTTCAGCCGCTCTGAGCCAGCCAGGTCGACAAAGTGAAACTTGGCTGTCAGGGTCTCAAACTCATTCATGTCTGATGAACCATTGGCTACCCTGTTGTCTGTCTCCATTTCATGCTGCGCAGCCAAAAAGAGGAAGGCGACCTGGCGTTAGTCTCACTGCAGGAGGACGCTTGGCTGGTGTCAGATGCTACTGAGGGTTTGTTCAAATAACAAAACTGGGTACAAGCTGAATTCAGTGCTGAGTGGCACCTACTTGGTCTGGTGTGCAGACACGCACTTGGCACAAGTGGATGGTAAAGATGGCATGTGAGCGGGAGCTTTGAACATTCATCTGGGTGCTGGCTGTGGTACGGGAGAGAGCCCCCAGCTTCAGGCACTGCATCATCTGTAGAGGACAGTGAGAGAATTATTCTAGGAATACACGGACACATGTAAAAATGCAAACACATGCAGACACACATGCTGACCTCTGCTTCAGAGGTCACAGTCCGTGTGGTGACTCCCACTGTGTAAATTCCTCCGGTAGCGTCTTCATGGATTTTAATGTTGGACTTGTGCTTCCTGGACTCAATGTCACGCGTGGAATCAAACAGATCCAGCACCTCCTCATTGTACAGCTGCAGGAGCCACACAGATAATCAGGTCTGCATCTGAACTGAACATAGATTTAAAAGCATTCTGGGACCTGTGCACTTGTGTGACAAAGAACGTGTGTAATATATTCTCAGTTATTACTTCCTTACAAACTCTTATGAACCACATTTATGATGATCACAAAAAGTATTTGCCCGAATCATTTATGAACTGCTGACAGTTTCAAGGGAAACTGACAAACTGCAATAAGAAGCTTTGTGGGTGTTTCCTGGTGCAACCATTCGACTGTGCAGTGCTTCCTGTGTCCACTTAGCCATGTAATTACAAGTTTCCACGTCCTACAACAGCTGTCCTCATGGAATCTCACTGCACCCTCCTGCACCAGCTGACAGCTGCAGTTACACTTGTCAGGGGTCCAGGGCAGGACACCCTTTGGGGTTGAACAGAAATTCAGAGGATCCAGAATCCTCCCAACCCACCCACCCCCCTACCTCGAGGAACTGGGCATTGATCTTGAATTCCGGGACGGGATGGCCCTTCTCTCTGGCAGCCGTCCGGCGCTGCTCAATGCCCTTGAACAAGTGGGTGACAGCACGAGGGATGATGCCTTGCTCTTCTTCCTCTATGCTTACGTCAAAGCCAGTGCCCATAGTATAAGTCTTTCCAGAGCCTGTCTGGAGGGAGGGAAAAGAGGGATGTATATCTCAGATTCTGTGATATTAAACACACCATTTTCCTCCCAGTTCTGCCTCTGTTAAAACCCCATTTCTGCACATCATCCTGGGTGATTTGGTATGGGTTAAGCTGCTCTGTGTTTAGCCACTGGACAGTGCTGACCAGCTGCAGGAATTGATACCAGGGCCAGAATATAGTACCGGGCCTGGAAGGATTTCATTTGCTGCAAACGGAGAGCAAGGAGCTGTAAGCCGACTGAAGCAGAACGAAGATGATATTCACGAGGGCACCTCATCATGGAGCTACAACAATGTAGGTGAGAGGTCACCACAGGACAGGTTCAAATGAAGTGTACCATACGCTGAATGACTGCCCTTTCAATTTGCTTTCGGTAAGCTCCTGGAAGAACTCCATGGAAACATCAGTTCTCCAGGGGGATGGGGGGGGTGGTGGTGGTGGACTCTGTTGTCATGGCAACTGGCAGAAAAAATGTGATACTGTGCCAAACTTTACACATTGACGCTTTCATAATCTAAAGTAGAGCCCACTAAAGAGAGAGCAGCAGCACTGATGAAGAAGAAGAAGAGAAGGAGAGCTAGAGGACAAGGGGAAAGAGAAAAGGATCTGGAAACAGTGAAGAAAAAAGTAACCAGAAATTGTCAAAAGACCAGCTGAATGCATTTTACAGAAGTGTGAAGCTGTAGAACCCAAAACAAAGCAGCTAAAATTCTGACATGAACAGTGCACTTGTTAACCCTGATCAGTTCTCATGCTCCATTTGCTTTGGCATCATGTAACACACAATGAATCCTAATGGACATTCACCTTTTTTTCTTTCTTACATGATTAAGTATTTAGATGCAAGAACTTGGAACAATTACATCATTCATCAGCAGCCTGGTTTTGAGTTGTTTTAAATCAAATCAAATTGCTTGTCTATTTTCTGATGCAAACAACAAAGAGCTGGTGAGGGGCTCACCTGTCCATAAGCAAAGATGGTGGCATTGTAGCCTTCAAAACAGCCCTCAATAAGCTTCTCAGTGCAGCTGGTGTAGATGGTGTCCTGGGTTGTTTCCATGTCAAACACATAGTCATAGGTGAAGGCCTTGTCCTTTCCCAGCACCACCTGAGGCTCGCTAGGCGTCACAAAGGTGCAGATGTGACATCCTTCGATCTTTTCCCTGGCGAGCTGGGGCCGGATCCTTGGCAGAAAGGGAGCAGTGATATGTTATGATTTCAATATTTCAAAATATGTCTACGCCTTCATTCAGGTATGCAGGTACACAAAGTGCAGGTAGGGAGCTGTCCGCTGTGCTCGCAAAACCCCTAGTGAGGAGCAGCACAGTCACACCCCAGAGCCAACTGCATTTTCCCAGCTTCCTCAAACCTCAGAATGCAACTGTCACACCTTACTACAGCTTTCTCAATTACAAAAGGCAACGCAGTAAAAAAGTCATAACACATATAATCACCAAACTGTACCATTTTTTTTTTTAACACCCTGGGCATTTTACTGTGGTTACCTGGAGCCTGTGTGGATATGTACAGTATGTCTATGACGGCAGGACTGAGGGTGTCAATGTCAAAATCTACGCCCACAGCTGCTGAACCAATAACCAGGCACTGAACTGTGCCCTTAGGGAATCACCTATGTGTGTGTTTGAGTGTAAGTGTGTGTTGTTGTAAGGTTTGTTGTGTTGTCAGGACTATGCCAAACACATTTATGGAAGTAAAGTGACCACATAATGATGGAAAAAGACTACCCTGCCTTTTTCCAAAGGGACACATGTAGATTGATCAAGGGTATTACAGGAGTTGAATGCAGACTTGGTCTTATCAATGAAAGGCAGCTGCTATAATCATTATGTCACCTGTCTGCCTTCAGGCTGAATGCAGTTTGCACTTCTGGAAGAAGAAAAGTCATTGTAAATAACTTGATGTTGAGAAACAAGGTACATCTAATGTAAAAATGATGAAAAAAAATCTAGAATTAATAATCCTTGTTACTACATGGAGCAAAAAACTTAATACACCGTGACTGTTATGAACCATATGTCTCTGAACACACCTTATAGTCTAAACACCTAGGCAAATACTGTACTGAGGAACCCAGGCCAAACCGTATGTGGCACTGTAAGACAGTACAGTATGTCTCGGCCGTGCCCTGTGTCTTCTAGCTGCTATTGCTGTGGGGGTGTGTGTGGAGGACGCTTAACAGAGAGACCATTTACAACTCCAGACTTCGGGAGGAAAAGGCAGGGAAAAAAAACTGGAAAACTGGAAGGTAAACAGTGACTCCCAGTGTTTTGCTAGCTTATTTTCTTTATGACATACAAAGGGCCGTCATTTTCACAACTAGTCCCTCATGAGTGTGACCTTCCCTCACAAAAAGCACCCTGTGCATTCAGATGCTGTCCATCGTCCATCCATTAGTGGAAAAATTGTCAACAGACTAAATGGCAGGCTGCGACTGTGGGGGGGGGGGGGGGGG
>UFQX01000211.1:0-139870 GCA_900497675.1 Arapaima gigas | reverse complement strand
AGAGAGGGGGGGGGGGGGGGGGGGGGGGGGGGGGGGGGGGGGTCACCTGATACCACAGAGCCTATAACTGACAGTATAACAGCAGCTTTGTGGACCTGGACAAAAGCAGCAGGGACCACAAAACAGCCTTTGTGTCCTTGTGACATCAGACTCTCAGAGGTTACACCGCAGATCAGAAGAAGGCAGGGAGTGAGAGTGTAATGGAAGGACAGCACAAGAGGTGGACACTACAGAGGGGCCATGGCTGTTTCAAGCATGGGGCTTGCAACCAGTTTCATAACAGATCAGCAAGTGTCATCAAAGCAACAGTCACACCTGCTATATATCCATCACTCCGAAACATTCAGTAACATTATGACTTACCCATTTCAGCATCTGACAAGATTATAATGAAGTAACGATACTAGAGAGTAGTATTTTACAAAATACTGAGTAGCATTTTGATTACATTGGCCATTAAACTTTAAATTTCATTAACTGTTCATTCATGCTCCAAAGACACGTATGGTAAATTCCAGTCTGCTCAGGTAAAACATGAATACTGCTTGTTCCCAGCAACACCCTTCAAGTTTGATAGATGGCAGAATTTTTTGATGAAAAACCACATTAATCGCTTACAGTTAGGCTTCCCAAACACTACAGAATTTGTGCTGGCAAAAAAACACATAACATAAGCATTAAAGGCAGCATTATAAACATGTGCAATGTTTGTAGTGTGTTTGTGTACCACAAGCTTGATGAAGAGAAGCCCATCACCCCAACTCTGAAGACACAACATTATAAGCCCAATTGTAAAATGGATCTCAATGGAACCAATGTTTGAGGGCCAGGAAAACAAAATGGCTTCCATGCCAAAATTTGGAGAAACAACCCTCAATGGCCTTGAAGAAGTGGAGCTGTAAAAAAACTCATCACAGAGAGCAGAATGATCAGCAGTACTACACCCATAGCTCAGCAACTGCATTGCAGAAATCTGAGGCCTGAAATTCATAATGCTTTCCCAGTACATGTTTAAATACAATCAAATGTGAAACATGAACACGTACAGAGCCCTTCCAGCCTTCTAAACTGCACTTCTGTCCTATTAACTCCTGTGTAAGAATATCCCATCTGTTGTATGGTTCATTCCTGGTGCAGAGGCAGTGAGAAGCAGACCATGCGTTGCTCAACCTGTCATTACGGTGCTGTGACGGGAAAGTTTTGCATCCTTGCCATATCCTTCCCCACTGCTTTGCCGTTTAAATAAAAAGACAAACGCCATCAAACATACACGTCCGACAAACACTGAACGTTTCCTGCAAACTTTACAATAGAAGAAACTAATTAGCACAGACACTGTTTGCTTAGCACAATTTAACACTAATGTACCATTTAATCCAACTGTTTCAAAAGCCCACAGGCCATGCAGCCTGTCCCAAATTGAAGATTATCCCCTTCCTGCATGAACAACAATTTCATACAATGTGCCCCTTGGAGGCAGTTTAATAGATGAACGGAATGCTATGCACCTTCTCAAAATATTATATTTTAACCTTTGTGCTGCGTTGCAAACAGCTTCCTATTTGTTCCTATCCAAAACTTGGAGAGTCATTATAATCTCAGTATCAATAAAGCTAAATCTCATTGTTTGTCCTTCTGTCTGTTCTTTAAGCACAGTTTCATTTTCATACCACAGACTCAAAATTGGGAACACAGGTACTTCTCACCCTAAGTAAGGTTTTTGCACAGACAGACAGAGACAAGGTAAAGAACTTTGGTAATATAATACTATATTTTTATTTATATATATATATATAAGTTTTTCATTTTCACCTTTCACTGGACTATGACCAACATGCGCATCACTCTCTGCGGGGTCCAACTGTTCAACAGCACTAACAGTATTTGCACTAAATGCAACCATTCTAAGGGTAATACAGCTTGATGATGTACAAGGTGGAAAGGTAAAAAGTAATAACATATTTCCACTTTTGTTCATATAAAATGTAGCTTTTCAACTAATTTTATGGCTTTTAACTTCATTCATAGTCATTATTTCATACTTCTCACATTTATAGTATGTGGACCTCACCTAAAATGATATCATGTTATGATTTTTTTTTTTTTTAACTTAAGAACAATTTATGTAGTCCAAAATTTGAAAAGCTTTCAAAACAAATATTTTGGCTAAATTTTTGTTTCAAACCAGTCTGTTGTAATCATTCAATATGTTTTCCTGTGGTGTTTACTGTATTCAAGATAAAAGTAACCCAGTGAGATTGTCAGAAGGGATTAAACATAGTTTTAGTTTTTTTTTTTTTTTTTAGGTGTGTGACTATGTGTGAACTCCTGGTTCTGCATTTGATACTCTGCCATTTTTGTCTCACATTAATATCCACATATTGATTGCCAGATGTGACACAACAGATGCACAAAATGTAAATAAAATAGCTAAAAATAAATGAAACTGATGCTTGTTAATTTTATGTTTTCACATAAAACCTCTTGGTGTGGAGGACCTCATGAAGCCTTACAGCAAAAAGACTACTATTATTATTAGAGTGTACTTAGCTAATGCCAATGTCAGAGGTCAATTGCTATAATAGGATTTCAATTATTTTTGCAAATTCATTTACTGAAGGATACTGAAAGCTAAGGAGCGAGCTGCAGAGCACACAGAGCTGAGTGATAAGCTGACAGAAGGTCTGAACCACCAGCATCTACAATCAGTTGATCAATTCCAGAAATGTCACTCAAACAGTGCACTTGGCTCCCCCTCACTTTTCACTTGGTTTATGTCCTTAAATGACCTTGCCCATTAAAGCAGTCTACCCACACTTGAAACAGGAAGTAATGGGAACCTGGGAGCTTTTAAAGCTGGAGAGGTTTGGAAGTAGCAAGGGATCACACCAAAATATTTCAGCACCAATCTGAAGGCAATGAGCAATATTGGCTGCAGAGTCTCTTATTTTAGTGAGGAGTTTTACCCTTACTGAGCAGGGTATTGTTGCTGTGTTTACTCAGGGTAAGTACCTTGCTAAGGGCCACTGTTTTCATATTATGAAAATGTTAAACTAACACAATGTGTTCACTGTTAAACTGGTGTAATCTTTATTCTGGATTTAAAGTATGAATCTATATGTGTGACACAAGCAAAACGCACAGCAGAACAATGCAAACTGTGTAAGGAAAGCCAAACAATCTGCCATCAGGGCGGGTAGAGCTCCCAGGCTTCACAGCAGGGGTCCCCCTCCCCATGCCAATCATTCCCATCTTGCTTCACAAGCTAGGAGCCCAGTAGTTCCCTGAGGTGTGAAATTTTAATTAAAAAAAAAAAATGCTTTCAAAACATGCCCCAACCTGTGTGTCAGATCTATGATGTCATCATTAACTGCTACAGCATGCCAAAAAAGAAAATCGAAAAAAATGGATTTATAAACTTCTGTAATGTTAAAATGAAAGAAACACACTAAAAGTATTGCACACATGTAGCTCCCAGTGAAACTAATGAGAAGCAAGAGCAGCCTAGTCCTCTCTGAGTCAGGAGGAGTTCAACACAAATACCTATAGAAGCAGATTGCTGTGAAAGGCTTACAAACCTCGAGCTTCTGGCCACCGCTACTGAGGGACACCAGCTCCCCATACGAGGCAAAATGGCAGCCCTGACCAGGATTCCAAACTAATTTAGGTCAAACCTAAGAAAAAAATACCACTTAAACTAATTTCCGTATAGAAATTCCAGGACATATTAAATTGATTTTTTTAAATTTACATTTATTCATCACCGAATATGTACTTGTATGTGCTTATGCGGAAGCCGAAAAAAAAGCCATCCGTGAGCAGCTCGACACCCCATGGATGTCAGCACTTTATTCACATATTTTTTTCCTCCAAGGAGACATAAAACTCAGGAAAAGGACAGTTATTTTATTGTTACAGCTAATGCATGATTTCTCTTTTTAAAATATGGTATGAGATGTGGACCAAAGTGGGACCAAAATGTGCCACTTTTCTCTGCTGGAAAAATGAATGTCTGTCCTGCATGCTAATTTAGTCAAATTTTAGAACATTCGGACACCACTGCTAGAACATGATCACACTTTGACTTATCGCAACCTGTTGTTCTTGTTTTACATCTATGCATGTTTTTGCAATGTCTGTGTACTGTTCAATCGATGTTGCTTTGATCACGTGCTGCTGTGTTAATCAATACAAAAAAAAAGAACAAAATGTCCCAGGCGGCCTGTTTGGGAGGGGTTTCACTGTAGAACAGCTGCCCTTTACAGAAAGAGCACAGTAACATTTTACAGCCTCGCAGTGTGCACCTGCTTTAATGCAGTTATGGCTGAAAGGTTATTTAACTCCATGAGGAACATCAGGCCCATTTCCTGAAAGAACGATGACCATTTCCCCCCAGCATCATCTGCCAGATGGTGAGGTTTTATTCGATTCCAGTCTTCTCCTCTGTGGAGTGACACTGATGAGGAGAGGAAATATATCAGACATAGAAATCATGCAACAGTCACAGCATCTCCAGCAAGGCCAGGCTAACCCCCCCCATTCAGCATCCAAAAATAACAGGTTGGTAACAACACTAGAGCATATTGTCTCTTTTAACTGCTCTCAGTAATGGTCTCTGATCTGCTGCTGAACTGGAACTTAGGTCTCACTTAGCAGGGGCAGAGCTGAGCGCAAGGGCACCTTCTCTTCGTACTGCTACCACACTGACACACTACACACATACACAAAGACCAATAGTCATCTTAGGCAGTTTGAGAGAGACACAGTCTTGAGGAGACCAACAGCAAAGCACTCTGTCAGAATGACAGGCCTCAACTGTCACAAAAAAGCAGATGGACCCTGTGCTAGTACCCCACTGTTCTCAGAGACAGTAAATTATTTTTCTCAATGACTAAAAGGCTTTGCTGTTAAATGGTTCAAGTTAAATCTGTGATTACAAGCTTTAGGTAGATGGAATTTAGTTTAAAATGACTAAAATCAATTGAATTTGACACACATACGACCAAGTGTCCATACCCACCATGCAGTGTATGCTATTGTCTTTGATGCTGGACTCCTACCCATTAAGCACAGTGTCAGCACCGCTGTTGGGCCGATATGCTCATGACATGCTGGTAAAGGACTTGCACATCTTCCACAAAAAGGCAAAACACATTTGCACATAAGGAATTCCCACCCTCAGACTTATCTACTACAAAAATGAAACTTAGAGTACAGCTTCAACTTTAGTATTTTTTAGCTTCACTATTACCACATCCTTCTTTAATGGCAACCAACAATAACATCTTTAAAAGTCTCACTGATCCTGCACATACTCCATGCTGTAATGTGAAAGGGTCCATGGCAACAATTGTTCAGCTTTGTCGTGTACAACACCAAAATTTCCTCAGGGATATTGCTCAGGGAAAAAGTGATGGCAGTGATTAAAGGAGCATAGATGGGCTTAACCCTTTGATAGACTATCAGCCAGGAGATCCCTCTGGTGTCAATCCCATTCTCTGGTCCTCCAGGGTGAGGGGGCTCTGACAGTCACAACAAACAATGGCACCACCGTGACAGATTACAGGGTCACTAGGGAAATAGCAGCATTGCTATAGGAGCCATTACCCTGACCTGTCATACAGCCAGAACTCTGAGAACACAAGATAAGATCCTGTTTGTCATTTTCACAGACAGTGTTCAGGACTGTTTATAGATATCCATAGCACTTTCATGTAGAGCACTTGGGCAGAGTAGTTTTAATGTGATAAAACTGTAATTATTATTTCCACACTGAGAACATAAACCCAATGAAACAGGAAGCAGACACCTCACTGAAGCTGAGTGAGACCCAGGACTGCAGGAAGAGCAGCAGGCCAAACTACTGGGTGGAGGGCTGCTGAGGGAGCTCCCCACCCCCATACTCATGCTGTACATGCACAGCCTGTTGATAGAAAACTCTGGCAAACGAAAGGCACAGACGAGCGAGATTCTGGCACAAAACACCTAGCTGGCAAGTATGCAGAGCAATACCTTTCTGTACCTACAACATTCATATTATTGTGGAAAACTTCATGGATGAGGAGAAACAAACAATAGAGAATGAATGAGCCAGAAGGAATACAAACTGACTTCCAGGTCAGTGAATGAAGAACATGAAAAAGGGGGTTGATTCATTCATCTTTATTTAGTCAGTTACCATAGTCATAAGATTATTTTTTAAAAATCTGACAGTAAAAAGGGCTTAGGAAGAGATCACATATGTGCTTGCATAGAAGCAGAAAGGAAAGCCGCTCGTGTGTAGCATGACACCCCATGGATGTCAACACCTGAGGCGTCAGTTTACTTTCCCCTTGGAGAGCAGCTTGCAAATACAATAGAAAAGGTAGAGGGTGGAAAGATGACTGTCAACCTACTAGGAGCATCTTGTACGATGAGCTGGAGGCAAAAGGAATGGGCAGCCTATGCAGGCCTGGGGGCAGTATGGTATGATCAAAGAGGAGGACAAGGTCACATCAGAGCCAAGGGGACATGCTGAACCAGCTAAGTCCAGCAGGACACTGAGGTGGCCCCATGCAGTGCTTAACCCAACCCAGCCAGGCACATGCATGCTCTCTCTCACACACACACACACACACACACACACACACACACACACACACACACACACACACACACACACACACACACAGAGAAACAGCAAAACAGTGAAGACAACGGTTGAACCTGGCTGTAAAATAGAATTTGGCCAAGAGGAAGACAAATGGAAGTGAAGCTAGATGAGCAGGTCACCTCACTCAAGTCAAGTTTAAGCAGCATTAAGCAACATCTAAGGGTGGAACAAATACTTTATTGATCCCAGAGAAAATGACCAAAAAATCGTAAGCACAATCATTTCCAACAATAGATACCCAGACACATTTACCTGGATAAACTACCATACACACAGGTACCCATTCTCAGTGATTCCATTGACAAAGTGTGCAATACTCACTTTCTCTATCAGTTACTGTGCAAAGACCGGTATCTATACAATACTCATTTAAAGGTCTAAATATAATCCCGAGAGTCTACTTCTATCCATGGCCATGTTTGCATTTCAGGACAGTACAAACAAGACCCCTGGCCAAACTGTAATATTTTGTTCATTCATTCTTCATATTTCTGCACATTTCACCAGGCTGAAAAACTTCTCCAGGAAAATAATAAATCATTTGAACCCCCCAACCCAACTTAAACCCTGAATGAAGCATTAAGAACTGCTAACAAACGGTATTAAGAAGGCAGGTACAGTCATGCACTGTATCACAAGGGAAACGTTGATACAAATTACCAAGCGCCACAGACAGACTCTGTGTTTGGAGGCTGTTCACTCACTTTCAGACACCAGCCTTAAATGGGTAAATGCAGTATTGTTTGTCTCCAAAGCACTGGATAAAATGTTACCATGACTCCTAATATTTAGCAAGAGTCAAGAAGAAGGGGAAAAAAAAAACGATGGAAAGAACTGTAGGGAAAAGTTCAAGGGAATTAAAAAAACTGGCACGTGGAAAGAACGATAAAGGTAACAGGACTTTTTTGTTTTCTGAATGCTACCTGGGCTGGAAATGGTTTCACTCAGATTACACAGATGAGCACAAAACAAAAAACAAAGAAACGTCATCGCACACAACAGGAGATTGCTCATAAACTCAACTGAAGCACCAAGAGATTGTGATGTTATAAAGACTGGAACATAGTGAGGTGATGGTTTATTTTAGCTTTAAGGTTTTTTTTTTTTTTTTTTTATTGTCCAAGGTGAACTTACAGTGTTCAGTAAACAACATAACACTGATTTTCCCATTTATACAGCTGGGTAATTCTTGGTTTTCATTTCAGGGTTTGTAGTTTCATTCAGAGCAGTAGCAAGGATTCAGCCTGAGACAGCACAGGATTAGAAAGGTTTCTCAACACAGAAGCTGACAGACAGGCCCAAGGTGCTCCATCAAGAATTAGCCACTATCTGGGCTGTGAGGCTCAGCACAGATTCTGGGGCAGATGTTTCCCACTGCTGAAAAGGCAAGCTGAGCCAAATGACGTCTGATGGCATGCAGGGACAGTCAGATGCAACGTGTATCTAGATAAAATTAGATTCAGCTACCACTTGCAGTATTTCAAAGAAGAGCGGGAAAAGGACATAAAGACAGATCTAACAAGCAAAGGCGGGGTGCAGGCTATACCAGAAAACAGCTATGTAATTACCAACAATTTGTTTTGCATGGAGCCTTTACTTTCTAAGCAGACTTGGACAGCAGAAGCCTACTTTCCATTCTGTGCCTTAATCCCATAAACATGAGCACATGTGGCAGGGTGACGGGGCGTGCAGCAGACGACTTTCACACGTGATCAGATGCACCGTGCTGACTGTCTGTGGGTTCTGGGCCGTTATTATACGGGAGAGAGAGAGCCACTCAAGTCTCCCCCAAATCAGGCGTGCACACAATTCCAGCCTGCGGTTTGTTTTATTCCTGCATGTCTTCAACTTTAGTGGAGGCTGCCCTCAACACTCTCCAATAACCTTCACTTTTCACAAGGGTTTATTCTGGCACTCTCCCTCCTTAAATTGTTTAATTTAGGGTACTTCCTGGTGTTGAAATGTTAAACACTAGCATCTTGGTATTTCTGTCAAAGGGTACACAAAATGTCGTATGAAAAAACCCACTTTGGACTAAAATGTCAACTTCACTCTACATCTTGTGTGAACTTCTCCCAGCTTCTGTAAAAACATGGCTGACCATCTGACTGTGGAAATGCACTTCAGAGGGAGCCTCCTAGGTTCTAACCATCGGTAAACAGTGATCTGGGTCAAAGTCTGACTTCAAAAATGAGGGTCATCTCTATGGACTGTGGAGAAGCTTTGTTCTGTGAGAACCATTGTTTGTTGTGTCTCACATGACTAGGCCAGGTACACAGGCCATGTATCTCCCCCTATCTAATCCTAACAAAATCTAAAATAACGAAGATGAAACATGCTGACAGCGCAGGAATTACAAAGTAGAACTGAGGCTGATTTTTTCCTGCTTGTCTGTAAATCTTTTGCAAATGTTAAAAATGCATACAGGCTAAGTGAGAAAGGAAAGCTTTGGTTGAAGATTACACAAAGAGCACATGCAATGTGGAAAGTGCATTACACTGACATACTGACATAAATTTCTTGCCATCAAGGCTAAGCAGCTCTCCCACCCACAGACGCACACAACAAGCAAGGGATAACAAAGGTCAAGAGGCAGTGCCCAGCCAGTCACGTCACACCTGCTGGATTGCTGCACTGGAAGTATGTCATGTCACAGGGTACATGTACCGGTGAACAGTGCACTGCACCTTCACCAGTGCAACTGCTCCCCCACAGCTTAGTAGCAGTTTAATAATTAACAGCCATGGGCAGCATGCAAAACTATGATTCTATGTTACACATCAATAATAGCAGAAATACAAGGTTGCCTTCTCACTTCTTAAGACTTCATTCCAGCCCCCTGTTTTGCAAACAAAAGAGCTGGATAATGAAACAGAATGGAGCAGAGGGTCAAACAGAAGAGGACAGTGGCTGAACGTCCTTGGAAAGCCACACCACGGTGAGCACTCCAAGCAGTCATGCGAAATTGTGTTGAAGGCTGCAGCTCCATGGGTATTACACAATGGCTGTATTTAGGGTTCTTGTGAAAAGCAGTGTGGCCAAGTGACCACTGTTCAGGAGCACAGACTGACCACAGATCAGTCATAGAAAGCATCTGCAGATGACCTTTTATGGGTACCCATACAACATACAATGCAGTAGGTGAAGCAACAGGTCTTTAGAAATTTCTCAGATATGTCGCTTATTTGCAGATCAAATCCTGCCAGGAGACCTCTGAGGTAACACATGTTCAGATTCTACCCGGTGGCGAGCAGGAACCTGCATGCAGAAAAAGCTGCAGAAGAACTGGAACTCCACTTTCTGAACTGTTTAGTAACCCTCACTCAGGCGACAGGTAAAACATGAACGTAAAGAAAACATATTGTGCGTGGGCCCCACCCAAACTGAGCTGACAGGCAAACAAATGCATGCCTTCCAATTCATCTCCTCAATGACGACAATTTCACAGAAGCTTCCAGATTGACAGCAGCCTCCTCGAAGTGCAACAGGAGCTCACCATGTAGCCCCATTTAGCAGGGGCTTCTTCCCCTTGGTCTTTTTTCGGGTTTCTGTAGCTGTACCAGCCCAGATTGACACCCTGCGGGAGTCGCCCCTCTTTTGGAGCATTTTTGTCCCCATGCCAACTCTGTGCTGCTGTCAGGGTGGGGCACCTCTAATATAGCACACCCTCATCCCTGGCCAGTAACACCACTGTGAACATGTTCAATATCATGCTAGGTCAGTCTGAGCAGCGGGGCCAGTGCGGTTGTCTGGCAGCAAACTGGCAGAGTATATCACGTCAGCACTGATTCCGGAACAAAGACGGTTCTCACTCAGGGCAGAGCGCCTGTAAATCCTGCTACTGCGTGTCCACTGTGAAGAGCGTAAAGTGCACCACGTCAAGAGACAGAAAGGGCTTGCGGTGCTGTAACCACTGCACCAGAGAGCCACAGTGAGCAGTACAGAGTAAATAAAACAGTGAACAAAACACAAACACATACAAAAAGAGAGATCAGACAAAGAAATCAGACAGAAAAACCTGCCCACATTTATTAATATTGGCTGCCGTTTCCAGAAACAGGTAGTGATGTGGAAAAATTTACAAGGAGAAAGAGAAGAGAACAGGAGAAACTGGCTACACAGAACTTACACACCTGCCATAAGAGGAGGGGAAAGGAATGACTTCATAAAATACAGTTATTACTGTTACTAGCTAAAGTACTGTATTGCTAATTAGAATTTTACTGTTTATTTAATACCGTACTTCGTATAATAAATACTATTATGGTAATTATTATTACTGTCTTTCCTTACAAAGCAGTCCTGTCTACATGACTGCCGTACCACAGCTACGGTAAAACAAGTGCATCACTGTATGTACGTATGAATGAAGGTACAATGCTGTCATGCTATTAAAGAGCACTACATAGAAATGAGACCTCATCTGCTGCATTTCTTTCTACGATTTAAAATATATATTATTTATTCAGTATTTTTTTGGTTTTGTTCATAAGTACGTTTGATGTTTCATGCCAGCACAGCGGACGTGGCGAAGCTGCCAGCTGCTCACATCAAGGGCGGCCAAGCGCCTCTTATATCGATCAGCTCTCCATCAGCCGTCATCCTTCGTCCGCCGTCAATCGCGTCAAGGCCGACAGCACCGTAATGTGCTGGGTCCGCGCGTACAGGTACGCACAGGTACACACAAGCACGCATTGTTCGTTCGCACACAGATCTCTCACTGAATCGGGCCCAGCAGCAGCAAAGGACGGAAGCTGCCGTTTGGGCCACGAAACGGTGCGCTGGGAGTGATTTGGACAATGACTGAGACAACCAGGGCCACCACCGGCAAAGTGCGCGATCAGCGAGTCACACTGACAGGAAAATGCAACGCGAAACATCAGATGCGAAGCGGAACGCTGAGGCCACGGACGGACAGACGGACAGAAGGACTGACCGGCAGTCTTTGGGCCGCAATGGCCGCGCCTGTCTGCAGCAGCAGGTACACCTTCCACCATCCATACATACATCGAGGCACAGAGCGGGACGTACCTCACAGCCACGCGCACCGAGCTCTCGTCCTGCGCGCTCGACATGCTCGCGTCCTCCGGTCCACCACACGAGCAGCGGGCAGAGCTCACCTAGCCTCGGATTTAGCCTGCGAGCTGGCGGGCACTGGTGTGAGAGCAGCAGCACGAGTTCACCGCCTGCTCTAAGCCATTTAAAATAAAGAAACAAGCATAAAAATTAGCGGAGCGATTTTAAAATAATTGACCGCGCGTTCGCCTGTGCCGACTCTCCGCGGCGCTTCACGCCAGTAACGCGGCCGATACACGTGCCCTGCACCTCCTGACTCACGAGGCGGGACTCGCACGAGCGCGGGCGGCAATCAGCGCGCGCCCTTGCAGCCGGCCGGTGGAGCCGCAATGCGTCACCAAACCACACCCCCCGCAGCTCCGCTCCGCCGCCTCTCACTATCGCATCTTTTTTTATTTAGTAGAATTAATTACTGCGTGCCGACAATAGCGTCGTAACTTATTGTTTCGCCTCATATAAAAGATTGTCTTTTAGGGATCTTCCTATACACTGGAGTATTTGTCTGAGGATGTTGACAAAGGCGTGTGTTGAATAAATAAAGAAAATGGCATCTGTTGGTTTTCTTATTTCGGTACCGAACACAGGCTGCCGACCTTCCGTGGCTCCCGTACAAAACACATGAACGCACACAACGAGACACACGGTGACATGGCAATGACATGGCGAATCTCCGAAAAGCGGTTTTTCTTCAAACTTTCACCCTGTTGTGTCTAGAACAAGTGTCTCACAGTGGTGTACCCGTGAGCGGCGCACAGCGCCACCTGGTTTTCGCACTGCGCCCTGCATCCTGTAACATTACACAAACCGCCCGCCACTTCATCGAGAACCAGGAGCGCCGGTGAGAAAGAAACGAGTAATACTTTATTCACTGAAACAAATTAAAAAAGAAAAACTAAATTGGAAACCAATGTATCAAATAATAAAGTAAATTGAAAACAATAAAAACACAACAAATCCGTGTATTGATATACAAACTATAAATTAATGTTAAAATTTATACGCAAATTAAACCGTTCTTTTTGAATCATCACTTCCATTTGCGTATTAACTTTTTATTTAAACAACAATACAAAGTATAATATAAACAAAAGTATATATAACATTTTAAAACGGTGCTCAGGATACACATTGTAATATAAATACATATTGTACAAATAGATACCTATTAAACAAAGTAAACGCAGATTAGGTTCGTATTGCTTTCTTGTCTTCAGATTTAGAAATAGTTTGGAAGTAATTAGTTATATCAATTTTTTAAAATTCAAGCATAACACTCTTTTCAGACATTTTTTCTTCATGAATACTTTGTAGTAATGCAATTCATTCCAGAAATTGGTCATTCATTGGTTATCAATCAGACATTTCACCGATTGTCATAACTCTAGCCATCTTCAGGCTGCTAGCAGTAATGGATTGAGCGCGGGGCCAAAATGAAGGTGCCAGCAATGAAGAAGCAATAATGAATAAAAAATTAGCTGTAAGACCATTTTAATCAACAGTGCATGGAATGCATGGTCTCAGTGTCCCTTTCTTCTGGAACTAATTTGTATTACATTTGAAAGGACAGGGAGCAACATTAAGTCTGTTTCACCTTCAAAAACATTAAACATTAAAAATAGACAATCTTTACAGTCTATCCAGTTTGTTGTCATTGGGTTATACCTGTGATACTGTACTGTGTTCCACTTGTGCATCAGGAGCCACGTGAGAATCAAACAGTGGTGCAGAAAAGGACAGTGATTGGAAGTGTGATGGTGGACAGCATGGAGAGAACCCATCAAATAGTGTTTTAACCTTAAATACTCACCCTGTGTCTCATTGTAGGCTGAGTAAACAACAAAACTTGCATGTTTGTCAGTATCTGGTCACTTTCAGTTTGCAATTACAAAGGGGTAATCACAGAGATGTACCTCTATTTGCTAGGCAGGTTCTGTTAGAAGTATAAGGTATAGCAATAAATAAAAAAATACCATGAAGGAAACTGATCAGTGTAGCTGCCCCTCCCTTCTCCCACATTGCCATTTAAGATTCTATTCTGTTTTGTGGTAAACTAATGGCAACAAGGGTGAATGCAGGTCATTTCTTGCTCTGCAACAGATAAAGTATGAAATGTTTGGATCTTTGAAAATTCGTAACTGCAATCTTCCTAACATGAGGTACAAGTGTACAGCAAAACACATGTAAGCATGCTAAAGAGACAATGAATACACTGGCTCCTCCACACTGGTTTTCATAACTCAGTTTTTCAGTTACTATGTACAAAGTTATCACTGCGTATATAAAGTATTAAGACAAACTTCAACAAAGCTTTAAACCTAAGAACTGCTTCCAAGGAACATTAAAACATACTTTTATTTCTGTAAGAGATTTTATTTTATAAACTGATAAGCCTTGTGCCCAGTTTCTTGTCATCTCTCAGTGTGAGCTGAATTTTTGAAGTTGCACTGAGGGATCTGTCCCCACCCTAGTCCTGAACCAGAACTTTCCTGAATTTCCTCACTCACTGCTGCTCCAAACACAATAGGTGTCTTTCGCTTTAGGAGCAGTGGTGTACCTAATATGCTTGGCACTTGGGGTAGATTTTTTTTCTTTGACCCCCCCATCCCTCCACCAATACACTATTACAAAATTATTTTTATGTACCATCTAATCGAATGGATATTAATAATGAGCAAAAAAGAAACCACTCAGGGAAAAAATTCAGGCAGATTTTATTTAATTGTTTTGCTTAAACTGTAGTGTAGCAGTGCAGGGGAAGCTGTGTCTATCCTATAATGCTCTGCTACTGCCAGTGTGTAAATAGTTATGTGTATTAACTTTTGTGGGGAGTTTTTGGCTGTATATGGACCCTTTTTGTGTTGCCAGAAGTTTTGGTGGAAAACTTTGGTGGGCATATCACTGCACTTTATGAGTGTGGGTGTTAGATGGACCTTGAAGAAATAAAACTCGTGTTGTCATAGTCGTCTCCCAAATCCTCAGTTTGATAACAAGACCAACAGCACAGCTGAGGCAGACCATAAGATTGGAATTTTATTTTTCAAAAAAGAAAATAGGTCAGCAGGAAAGGGTTGGAATGCCTGTTTTAGTCACCCAAAAAGTCTCTACAAACAATCATTTCTTTATGGCTCTGATAACCTCTTTGTTACCTGGAAGGGTCCGAATGCTACTGCTCAGAAGCGGGTGTGTCTGTGCTCATGTAAGTAACTTGCCATTTAAGCTGATAGCGTAAGAGTAGATTGTTAACAGACTTAAATGGTGAGTGGCACTGACACATACATACAATAAATATAATGTTAGATATTTCGTGTCTGGTGATTTAATTTTGATTTTCTCTTTGATATAAGTTAAGTATCTCTTGCTGTATGTAGTTGGCTGTGTACTTGCTTTTGAAAAAATTGACCAACAAATAGCAAAAAAAAGACAGCTATGTAAACAGAATGACATAGGTGGGCAGACAGATATATAGACACAAATGTACAACATAGACAGACAGATGTACAGATAGACAGATGGATAGTTACAACAAAGATATACATACAAATATATAGGTAGGCAGATGGAGAGACAGACAGGTACACAGCTGGAGGCAGAGAGACAGTTTACACTGGTTCCTTGTGTTACAAACAGTCAAATTACAAATGTTCAAAAAAATTTTTCTGGCTATTTTTAGGAGTAGTGCCATGATACACAAATTAGTTTTGCATGTGAGATGCTGTGTTTTCCAGGAATGAGCTATAATCATTTTTAACATCAGCTGTGGAATATAATTGGCATAATTTCTGTAATACGCAGCAGCATAATAACTGATGTGATGTTTATTAGCATTTCCAGCCAAAAACTGCACACCCCACCCACATCCATCCTCTCCTCTGGGTGGATTTGTACAAAGACCAGAGTTTCAAATGCAGCCTGGCCCATTCAATTCATTCCAGCACCATGCATGAGCATTATTGACATGTACTTTATATTCAGTATCTGCAGCCATTATTCATTCATAACTTTATTAAAAGTGTCAGGTCAACATTGAAAGAATTCTACCTGAGAAAGGAAATTTAAAAAAAAAACATTTTAAGATCATGTAGGAGTTATTGATTCTTTTGTGTTCTAGGTATGGAAGGGGGACAGTAGCCTGTTACAAAGCAATGATGAACACAGTTGCTGTGTCCTGCACTTTGGAGAGGACCCTCCACTGCCAGTCAATATGCAGTGCAATCTCTCACAGCACGACTGCACCAGTCAAAACTGTGAGAAATTCTTTACGGCACGGTATCATCCCAACAGCAGCATGGTCCTGATGGCTGCTGTGCTTTCATTGTTTGCTGCACGGTCAAATCACTGCACAGTTCTGCCTCAGTACTTATCTAGCTGAGATGTGGATCTGCTGATACAAGAACAGCAGAAGGCGGAGATGCTTCCACTGTTTATTTGATTGATCAGCACTGAAAAGGTTTAAACGTAATCCAACATAACCAGGATTCATTAAAAACTAAACTTTGTTCTAGATTTGGATATGGCCCTAACTGATAATGTATTCGGCTTAAATATACACGTGGCATTGACAAACCAATTAACCAGCAAGAGTCTACATAAAATAGTAACATAAATAAGATGACGGTATCTAAAACAGACATTTCACAGTATGACAGATCTCAGGTTATAGACACTTAAATAAGAGAATGCAAACCATCCAGAGGTAAACAGTTGTTAATGATGTACAAAAAATAACAGGGATGTCAGATGGGGTGGAGGTACAAGGCTGTCTAAAGCACTTCAGAAATGTAACAGGAAGAAACAAGCTGCATTGAAAATGGACTTTTTCAAATATGCACTTTTTGACAATTTATTTCCTCTAAAGGGATGTTTCAAGGGCAACTCAGAATATTTCAGCAATTACAGTATAGTAGACAACAGTACCCAACATGGAAAAGAAATTTGCTGGGCTATCTAAAGGAGCAGAAGGCTTCAAAAGAAGAGGAGAAACAGAAATAAGTGTTAGCATATACAATACTTTACAAATACTGTCATGCCATTTAGCTTCCACTGTCGAACATCAGTTCTCTAAACCTCTATGTGTGCAAACTGCAACTCTGCAGAGAGTGAAGCTGGGCTGTGGGATTATGTAATTCAGCCACACATCATCGCTCTGTGTTCTATTATGTAGCCATCCTGAGTAACACACTGAAACTCAGCTGAGATGGAAGTAATTTCATACACAGCAGCAGCTTGATGGACCCTGATGGAGTAGTCGCGTCCCTAAATCAGTCCTGGTACTCCATCACCACAAGTGTGTCTCCAGACCTCTGAGATGCACTGCATTTTGGGAAGTGAGTACCCACATTCTCAGTAGCTTTCTGGCACTCCAAGGTCTTGCTTGTCTACTCCTGTTTTTGTTTGCTTTCTCCGTTTTGCGCCATTGTGCTTTAAATTTCTAATTATAAATTTATTTAAATGTATCATACAGCATTCTTCAAAACAATCCATGCACACTATTAAAGATTCATTTATGGACACCTTTTAAAATTTTTTTATAATGTCAATAATTGTTATTCATTCTATTTTATTGTTTTACACATTTGTATTTTACCTTATGATATTAGGCATCATTCAGGGTGATTTCGGGTTAAACTTGAGATGGCCTTGGAACAAGATCAAATATTTCCCCATGAGAAATAAGTAATTGCATTATCTGGATTTTGACATTCAGTCCCTTTTTGGACAGCAAATAGTACATAATAAAAGGGAATATGTGCATGTGCAATTTTGACACTTTTCTCCAACTTTGGATGAAGCTACTGAGAGAATATAACACAAGCCAAAGAATGGCAAAATCCAATACTTCTAAAAATGCTCACTGTGTCTGCCTTTTTCTTTCTGTTTGCTGCACATGAACCTGTGCTGTAAACAAAAGAGAGTGCAGAGTAATAAGGACTCTGATGCCAACACTGATCTTCTCACACTGGGAAAATGGGAGACCTGGTGCTGCCAAGTAGTAAATATGAACCATGTCCCTGTTGTTCTGAACTAGAGAGCAGAAGTTCCCATAAAACCCCCATGTTTGTTAAAAGGTAACAAGATGACTAAGATTATATGAAATATTTTTTGAGGAATGTGAAAGAGATCCTCAGAAACTCTGGGAATCCAGTGACACAGTATGGACCGCGTTCTGGAGATAGGACATTATGTTGCTTGACCAGGCAGCCAGCACAGTGAAACTGCCACTGCCAGTGAGGCAATGTTCCTGAAATTAACTTCAGAAAAAATTCACACAAGTGGTTTGCAAAATGTTCCTCCATATAACATGCCCTACATTACAGAAAATGCCATCTGGTTATTACTTTTTACTTTTCAGTTTCTTCCTACCACATCAATGCAAAAAAACTGTTATATGGTTCAAAGATCTATGGTTAGAGATGCTTAAGGCCTGAATATTTTTTCTTAAACAGAAAAGGCTTTAGACACAGAATATAAAGTAAGGTGTGACCACTATCCAAAGTAGTATTTTAAAAAGCTAAAAACAATTCTAAAACATGACTGTCCATGTCAACCTTTAGTTGAAATTAGTTAAGACTGATATTCCCTCTAGTTTCTCAGAGGCTGTGGGTACAATAATCTGTTTCTGACAGGAGCAGCAGCCATCAGTCAACATGCACTGAGCACCACTCATGTGGGGCAGCAGGTGATGCAGTGGTTAAAACTGCTACCATTAGACTTGGACTTTGCCACTTCAAATCTGCTTACGACCATAAATTATCACTTCAGTAGATCAGAAATGAAAAATGCACCCACAATAGAGTCTTGTGCTGCAAATAATAAACAGAACAAACTGATATCAGAGCAATTAAACTAATTCTGGATTCTAATAAGTGATTTTCTTTATCCTTGAGTTAAATTTAGTTTTGGATCATTCCAAATGTGTGTACCATGAAAGATGTAAAATTAAAAACAGGTAAAGTAAGAAGTCTTTGTGAAGGTCAGTGGGGAACAGTAGTACTTGTTCAGGAACAGTCTCTTGCTGCCTGTTAGTCCTCAGTGTTGGCCGTCTTCAGGACAGAGTCCTCACCCAGGATCTTACAGAGCTCATTCAGTCTTTGCTGCATCTTCGGAACACCTGCCAGCTGGGACTCCAGGCGCTGTTTTTCCTCGGTGAGGGAGAGCCGGGTGGCGGTGTCCAGCTGCTCAAAACGCCAGCCGCCCTCTCCATCAAACTGTAGCAGGTGCGTATGGTACTTCCTACAAAGGGGGGGGGGGTCAATTGACTATCTAAAAAGGACAGAAACTGCTACCCCCACACAATGCCCAGTAAGTTGCTCAACACTGGTAACTGTCTTAGAATTGTTTTAGATTGTCCATCTATACAACTGTGAAGTTCTATAGATGGACAATCTAAGACAATTCTTTGGTTAACAAGAAATAATTAATAATAATGCCCATTGTCAAGCATAGCAATGACATATTTGATAACTTGGCATTCATAAATTTAAAGTTATTCAAATTTTCTGGTCCGGCTTCATCCAAGAAAAGTTAATTTCCTCAGAATATCACTAACATGTTAAAGCACCTATTTCAAGGTGACAAGCAACACTTTAAATAAAAGTTACCTAATTGCCAAACAGCTAATGAGGCAATTAATATAAAATTGCACTTTTATATGCAGTTACTTTTTCTTATTATCATACATTATGCTTCAATCCTTATTATAAGTAGTAGTAACAATGCACATTTAATTGTCAAAACTATATAAAATATGAAGAAATGACAACAATACAAAAACAATAAAATGTACTTGACTGCAATGACTGTTACTGTAACGAACTGTTACTGGGGGACTTAATGACTAAACTGAAGTGAACAAAAAGACAAAGGTACAAACTGTGTTTGAACACAAGCCACACAAAGCAACAGCTGAGAACACAGTGCTGCCACTTGCCTTTACACTCCAACTTGAGACAGTTCCGAATATTTCTCTGATACTTGTCGGCTTTCCTCAGATATAGCACTCCTTATGCCAAGACTTCTCAACTTGGACACAAAGTCAGGAATTAATTTATACCACTGATTGTATCAGGAATTTAGAAACTGGAAACTCAAATACTGGGATACAGGGTATATCTCTATATCAATGAAGCTGTATCTGTTTGTTTGTTCTTTATGCGCAGCTTTGATTTTTAAGCCAAACCTGAAATCTAGCACACAGGTACTTCTCACACTAAGTGAGGATTTGCGTAAGTTAAACACACACACACACACACACACACAAAAACACCAGGGAGATGTGACAGGGGGGTGTGCTAGAGGAAGAACCCTTACTAGAAACAGGGAGTTATAAATGACACACACAGAAAACAACAGACACTTTACTGACAAAAGGGTAATAAAGTTTGGTGATATTTTATCATTACTTGGTCAACTACCTCATCATAACTCCCAACAATAGTTTACAAATATGCAACAGGAGTGCACACACCCGCCCACTAGCGTGACAATATGTACTAATATTAATAATACTAATAGAACATTACAAACAAGACTAACAGAAAGTTTTACTGTTAGAATTACCAAAAGATTGGAAAAACCCAAAAAGCACAAGTTAGTGAAACTAATACTGTAAACAACTAAATGACTGTACACTGAACCGAGAAAGTACCAAAACATGAATCACTTCTCAACCCCCACCTCTCCCCCCGCAGGAGGATAGGAGGCAATTGCCAATCACGACATAACCAAATTGATGCTATTGTGGGATGTGTTAATGTGGGGTTTTGTACCACTGTACATTTTCTTAAATGAAAGCAGCAAGATATCAGGGCTATTTCCCTTTATTCTTGACACATTTGGGTGGCTTCTAGTGAATAAAACCATTTCAAAATAAAAATGCATTATACATTTTGCATCACATTTCTTCATCCTTTACCTTACTTTATTGTCCACCTGTCCATCAAACATATATCAGAATTATTTAATTGCTCTCACTGTGAAAAGTTAAACAAATTACTTGTTTTGGACAGTCACACAGCCATTAAGGCCAAACTCTGTCACATATTTCTGTCTGCCAGTTTCAGTATGTTGCTGTGTAAGTCAGAGCCCCGTGGGGCTCTCAGACTGGTAACTCCTTGTGGGAACACCAGCTGTTGCTGAGCAAATCGATCTGCCTGTCAGTAACCACTGCTGAGTGATGTCAAACACAGCAAGCAGACAGTAGTATCCACAGTCAAATCCACTGGAGTAAAATGGCATCATGTTCGGCAGTCTTTACTCACCAGAGAGAAGGCCGATGTGTAATGGACAGCAGGGAGATGCCAGCATCCTTCGCAGCCTGGAATATCTTTCCCTCAACGTCAATGCTGACAGCACTTGTACACTCATCCAACAGGGCATACTTGGGCCTCAATGTGGACATGGGGCAGAGAGATTAGGTTTATTTTTTGATAAATCATGTTAGCATGCAATCAGAAAAAATGTTGCTGGGATGGTGGTGCAGTAGGTAGTGTCACAGATGCAGGTTTGAATCCAGATGAGTCTGTGTGGAGAGTGCATATTTGTGTGAGTTTCTGCCAGGTGATTTAATTTACTCCCATAGCCCAAAGACATGCGTTACAGGTGGATTGTTCATGCTAAATTGCCTGTATTGTGTGTGAATGTAAGTGTGCATGTGTCTGAGAGAGATCGAGAAAGAGATTGCCCTGTGATGGACTGGAGCCCTGTCCAGGGTGTACTCTGCCTAATGCCCTATACTTGTGCACTAAGCTCTAGACCACCATGACCCTGTATGTAAGTGATTTCTGATCATGGATAGATACATGGATGGATTAATGAAATGTGAAAGTTCCCTTGAAAATAATACAACAATGCTGCTCCTTGAGGAAGTGTCTTGTTCTATATGATGTTACACAAGGCAAAGCAAAGTTTACCCAGGCATGGTGAATGCGCTCCTTACTTGTGGTAAAACATGCGAGCCATTCCCATCCTTTGCTTCTCTCCTCCAGACAAAACATCCTTCCAGTCCATCACAGCATCCCAACCTGCAACCAACACACACTGTTACTATTTTAGAAACACTACTCACCCTACCATCTGAGAACATACTCCCATTGATGTTGGTACCTTAAATACTCTGTTGCATCACTGAGATCAGGTCCATGGTGCCACTCTCACATCATGACCCCTGACACATCTTATCAAGCACCAGCCTAAATAGTATGTGAAGCTCACATGGGCTTTACACAACATACTGTATGGTTTTCATTTGGAAATTTGGTAGCTGCAAGTTCAAGAATCCTGTTAAAATTAACCTGGTTAAGGGGTATTGTTAACATGAAGAAGTCTGTTAGATGCACTACTCATTCTGCGGCTGGTGGCTAGTGCAGCGAGCCAGGCAATCCCACCACCAGTGTGCTGCTCATCCTCTTTGTTCTGTGGCTGAAACCAACATGAATGCTTGGCAGGCTCTGACAGAATGTAAAACTGCAAAACTGTCCATAACTACTCAAGCTAATGCCTTGTAATCTGAACTGATGCCTTTGAGCATCCAATACAAGTAAAGAACTAAACTGGTGCACTGTGTGCCTCATTTTCAACAATTAACTCTTCAGGGGGACATTGTTCCTGAGAGGTTATTCCAGATTAGTCATGGTTCACAGGTGTTTTAAGGGGGTGGCGCTGAAGGTATAGTTCCTTCAATATGCTGTTATTCCATGTACATTCTTCCACTTCTTCAATACTCTTTCCTCATTGTCCTGTCAGCATTATAATGTTTGGACACAAAATGACAGTTATTTATTCCCGTGCAGCACCTCCTTCGCGCATGACGATGTGATTGAGGTTGACGATGTCCAGGATGGCTTCCAGGTCCAGGTCTCTGTACCCTTTCTCATGCATGTCTTCCACAGAGTCTGGGTAGATCACTTGGTCCCGTAAAGTTCCAAGGGACATGTAGGGTCTGTGAACAACAGTAAGAACTTAGCAAGTCTGGATCTTAAAGGGACAGGATGGTTCTGCAAACACCCTTAATACTTCATTTTAGCACTTACCAACCTGAGTCAGGGTCTGAATAAGTTCTCTGATACTATTTGTCAGTAACTACAAATGTTTGAATAGAACAGAACAATTCTACACACACAAAGTCTCCTCTGCATATAAAATCAATTTACAGTTATTTATCTTGTCTTTAACGGAAGCTACAGTTTTAAATTTGTATATTAAACTGTGTACAATTATGTGCCCTTTTAAGAAGCTGGGTAATTTTTACTGGAGAAATTCAGAGTGTCTTGATCAGAGGTGCAACAGCAAGAGGTGGGACTTGAAAGTGAGTTCTTTGACATTAAAACAGCAGCTCTAACCCCTACTTGCCCTTCTGTGGTAAATTTATTAGACTTAAGTCCTTTAAGAAATGAAGTAAGTAAGGAGTTTGAAAACCAAACATACAGAAACTCGCAGGATATATGTCTATGCACTGTATCCCAGTTTGCCAACACTGGGGCCAGAAGTCAAATTGTTCAGATGTAGTTTTGAATTTCTGAAAACACACGTTTATATGAGTGCAACATCTTTTAGAAATCCAGTCACCTTCAGTTAACAATAAAATACAATAATAATAGGTCAATCAATATATTTATAAACTCTATTATTTATTGTGTAATTTCTACAAAAGTGTAAGATATTGCTGTGACAATCAAAAATACAATCAATGAAACTGATCCTTCACATCTATTTCTCTGTTTATATTCTATATGAGTGCTGAACAGTTGAAGAATGCTGCCAACTAACGGAAATGGGTATTTTCACTGTGCAACAGAGAAATTTTAGAAAACTGAAAAGGCAATTAATAATAAACAGAGAAATGACTATTTTTTAGAATTTTTGTAGCCTGAGGTATAACTGTAATAAGTGGATTGAGTTCAGCTTAGTGAAATTGTTCACAAACAGCCTTTTGATATAAAGGACCCCAGGTACAGGTGTTTCGGTGCAAAGTCAGGTCAGTTGGCTCAGCCATCAGCAATACTAGGCACAGCACTCACCAACACCCCTTTGGGCAGCAAGAGGTTAAAACTGCACAACCCAACCTCCTATTGGTAGGGAAAATGGTCCCATGTCTATTGGCTTCCCATTGACCCTTATGTCTCCACAAATTAAATATTCATTCCTCTCTCTGGGCTGTGGCTGCACCACCACCTGGATGCCCTGGTAAATATTTCACGGCTGGAGGTTGCAGTTTCCTTCCAGTGGTGCCGGTGAGGGTGCAGTTACTGCTTCAGGTTACCTTTTGAGCCGCTGGACTCCAGATCCCAACACCTGCTGAAAAGACCAGGGTCATCTGTTGCTTAGGGTTTTGGATTCTGGCTGGAGTGTTTGATGTAAGTATCTACCCTTGGTGCAGGGGAAAAAGGAAACACACACACACACACACACACACACACACACACACAGAAAACACTCCCACCTCTGAGGGATATAGAACATGTGCTGTGGACTGGGCTTGTAAAGGAGGCCACCATACACGGGCCACAGGCCACTCAGGATGCGGAACAGGGAGCTCTTCCCACAGCCATTGGGTCCTGTGATCAGGAGGTGCATCCCCTCTTCCACCTGCAGACATACACATACAGACACAGAATGTAATTTCAGGAGGAAAAATGTCTCTAAATGCAGAATACAAGCAGAATAAATGCAGCCTCAGGGCTCACCTTGAAGTTCAAGCTGGACACGACCACGTCGCCATTGGGAGTGATTATAGGGACACTTTCACACACAATACCCCTTTCCACATCAACAACCTTCCCTGTTGAAACATCAACAGTCTTTTTCACTGTGGTCTGAGAAACAAAATTACATTTCATAGAAAAATATTTGCCTTGTTAATTATACATATACTTTTCTAATAATTGTGTAAAATACTATTGTGGTGTTGCAGTTAAATCAATTAGACATCTTTTCTGCTTATGGAGTACCTATCAAAAGTTTGAGTACACCTGTAAACAAGCCTTACACATTATGCTGCCACTCCCCAATGTGAATAGTGAGAACCACACAGACACAGCTGATTCATTCATGCTCTTTGCATCTTACAGAAACTGCAGTTTTGCTTCACTTACAAAAGTTTTTCTTATAAAATAATTTATTGCAAAAATTTTTGTAAGTGTAAGCCACAGAATAAGTTACAAAGTGAAGTCACAATTAAGAGTTGGATAACAATTTAATAAATAAAAATAGTGCTTGTTAAAATCATCTTAAACATACAAAAAGCTTCTGGACAGACTAGGTGTTGATGATATCTCATTGTTTAATCACTATACAGCTTTCCTTCTAAGCATGAGCTGATAGGTCCTTATTCAAATTTTACGGAACAAATGTGCTCATAAGAGTTCTCATAACAATAAGCATAAATTATGTGGAGGAAGCCCGTATTTTATTGGTAAAAAACAGTTTTCCTTTATACCAAATGTAGAATTAATGTAGAATTTTACAACATAATGAATCCATTCTCAATACCAACAACTTACTGCCCTTCTGATATTTTACCTTTGATCTCCAGAGGGCCATCAATATGCATCTCTGATTTGGCTTCGCTCTTGTTTTCCCCTACAGATGCCTGGGACACTGTGGATCGCTTGTAAATGCCTCTCTGTACCTCGTCAAACACCAGGAACATATTGTGCACGCGGGCTGTGTACCCTGCCAGCTCGGTGACCTGGGGAAGCAAGAATAGGGAGTATTTGATCATAACTGTTGTACACTCGAAGGGCCAGTTGACAGTTCTGATGCAAAGAGCTATCGCACAAAACAGGGAAATCCTGGGCCTCCTTACAGCACATTCAGAAAATGGTTCATGACTTCTTTGGCCAGGAAGCAATAAAGGCTGTTTGTGCAAGTCGGTTTGCACTGGAACTTAATGACAAACACATACGCACAAACGACTGACATCTTGCAGAATTCCCAAAGAAACCCGTGATTTTGGCTAAGACTATTGTTCAAATTGAACAACAAGCTTCAGTTGATTCTTTTTTTCATTGCATGCTTAATTGCTTTCTGGACAGGAAAGGGGTTTCACAAGCATTTGTGCATTTACTGAACCACATAACCTCAAGAGTATTTTGCTTTATATGGAGGTAACAAGTGATGATCAGCAGGTGGTTGGCTGGATTTTTGTGGGAAACTATACTTAGCAACTGGGTACTTGGTGTCATTAAAAATGACATCAATTTTTGTGTTAGGTGAGAAGAAAGCAGAGCTCTTCTTCAGCCTACAGCAGTCTTGTGCAGGAGTAGCTCCAGTAAACACACACAGCAAAGTAAAACAGTAGAAGACAAACAGTGTGGGTCTGCCAAGATGAGATAGTTATGGATAAAGCACTGGAATGGGAGGTGCAAGGTCAAACTGTTCTACCACATGGTCATAACAAAGATATATCATGTCCCCTGAATGGCCTTGTTTCAGACAGCTTGTAGATGGTTGACTCCAACACAAAGTTTCTTACTCAGAAAATCAGGTCTATAATGAAGATGCTGGGAAAGTGAGAAAGATCCAAAGTTTCTTTACTTTCTCTACAAAAAAATAGTGTCCTTTCTTCTCCTTTACCAATAAATATTTATATTTCACACACATCATGCTGAATAATCCACAAAAAGAATATGAGTAATTAACCAGTTTCAGAATGTTAGGATGCTTCTTTTATAGTCGATTGTGATGCCATTCAGTGAATTAGTGCTTTCCACTAAGAGCCAGCCGAGTTCTTCCCCTGGCCACTTGGTATGCAGGGAGCATGCAGACCTGCATCAGGCATCTGTCACATGAAGCTGCCTACAGGAAACCTGCTGCATGCTAAACAGATGGCGGATTATTCACAACTAGGCCAAGCCTTGGGCCAGATAGCTGTCCTAATGCAACCAACATGATGTCATAGAGCGTGGTCACGTCCAGCAAAGGGCTCCACACTTTCACCAGGGAAACCTAACAATAATATCAGCAACTTCTTGCATTCCACAGCTAAGAAAGTCAAAACAGCAAGTAGAACAGGTGAGATTCATGGCTGCCCTCTCCTGAAGGTGCACCAGCAACACAGATAACTGCAAGTTAGGCAATTTTTCTCAAATCTCTAACTCTGTTTTTGGCATTTGATCTTGTATACAGTTGTGATCTGTTTCTTAGGAGGTCCTATGTGCAAGTGCCCACATGGAAAGGGATTGTACTATGTATCAGAACTGGTTTTATTCAGAATGACAAACCTGAAATCAGTGGATTTAGCAAATTGTCTATCCAAAGTAAATGAAGGCATAACAATATTTTCTGAAGCTCTAAAGATGGAGGCTATCATCTGGCTTTTCCACCTGTGTGTGTTTATTGGTCAGTGTGTTGGTTTTACAGCAACACTGTTCCTCGCATTGAGCCAACCTCATAACCAAGTATGTCATTGTTACATGTTCAAAACTCACTCACAAAGTACAATTTTGATACTACTATCTGTCAGTTTGATTCTGAATCATAATGCTTAAACACAGTAAAACCCTGCAAAATTGCACCCCACAGTAAAATGAATTTGGATATAATGCATTCAGCAGTTCACTGCTGTCCTCCTGCTCCCTTTCCAATCACCAATAAACGTGCAGGATTTACTGAAAATGACGTATGCTTGGATAAAAGTTTTATTAGTAATATCAGTACATAAGAGGTGGCAAGGGAGCCGTGGGTCTCCCATGAAGCGCTGCTGTATATTTAAATTGTTGTGTCTAACTGTTATGGGGAGATATAGGGGCATGTTGACAATCTCAGTGTTGCGTGTGTGCGACAGCTTTGAGGAGTGTGTTGTGCTCTGTGAGTGCTGGCATTTAAATATGCTATGGAGAAACAAAGTTTGTGTTGTAACAGTCTAGTCTATCTCCCAATACTCCTTTTGTACTACCACCAACAGCACAATTGAAGCAGGTTGTTAGTTTTTTTTTACTCTATTAGTACGTTTTATATTTGTCAAGATGTACATTTTGTTTGTAATAATCAGTTTGTTTTCTAAACAGCTAATAAATGAAAACAAATAGCTGATTTCTCTTATCACACAGTAAGTTGAAGCCAGAATGAAAAATATTGTTTTTCATTAACTTTGCAATATGTCAGCCCTGGATTTTATGCATGTGAATTTTTTTATCCACTTATTGTTTTAAGGTGTGGCTTTATTGTATTACAAATTAATCATTTGCACACACACATTGTTTCGCAGAAAGTGATGCCTACACTTATCTTGTTACCAAATCTTCTGAATGGCTGACTTGAGAGAGCTGAAACAGAACTCTTGGACTCAATTTTCCAACAGAGTGGATAAAGAGCCTTGACAGAAATCATGACCCGGCAGAAGCAAAATCTCTGACATCACCTCTTTGTAGGAAGACATGATCCTCTCGATGGCATCTGCCCCCGAAGCCAGAAGGTTGCGTGCTGTGGTAAAGGCCTCCGTCCGCTCACTCACCAGCACCTGTGTCTGACCGTCTGCAAGCTCTTTGAGACAGGAAGATGATTCTCGTGTCACACGCAGTTCAGAGACTCACACTCTTTCCCCAAGTTAAAAACAAACAAGAACCATTTTCATTTTTAAAGGCATCATCACTTACTCGGTGGACCCTTTCAAATGGCACAGCAAGACACTTACATTATCTACAACCCCCTGTGTATATGTTCAGAGCATGGCAAAGAGAGGGCCATTATTTGTCTTGTTTTTAGCTGATCAGCACAACAAACAGCCTGCAATTCAGTCAGAGACATTCATGATCCTGGTTTTTACCTCGCCCCATCACACACATTGCTACAAAGAGATGTAAATGTGAAACTCAGCACGCTTTGGCTAATTATGTAAACATCAAATGTAACTCATCCCTTTGTCTAAGTTGTATTCTACTGACCTATGTATAAATACCAAGCACAGTTTTATGCTCCTCAGGTGTATGCAATCAGGGATAAATTACGAGAAATTAAGAATGTTATTTTCATTACTATTATATACAAACACATTAAAGCAATTTACTAAAAATGGCAAAATTTCACTATTTCTAATTTTACTTGTGCAACACTTCGCAAAAGCAAAAATTACCAGTCTTTGCCCAGCATCAGCTAAACATGTCATGTATTTGTAATGCCTAAGACAGCAAAAAAGGGGCAGCTGGTAGCGCATTGTTGAGGGTTGTCCTATTGTTACCCGAAGGGTTTTGGCTTAAATTCCACTGCTGCTGCAGTACCCTCTATCAAGTTACTAACCCTGAAAATATACAGTAAGAACATCCTGCTTCAATAATGGTTAAGTCACTGTAAAATTAATCACCCAACACTGTAAGAAGTGTCAGCTAAATAAAGGTCGACGATAGTAAAGAACTGGAATACAAACTTACATTACATTTTAAAGAAGGCATATTATTCTTTGCATAGCTACAAAATGAATGGATGTCCACCAAACAGCTGGATGGATGTCCAAGGCCTTTATCAAACAGTTTGACCAGCAAAATGCAGTAAGCTACAATATGCTGCAGGACTGCGAAAAGACGCACCGCTGTCGGCAAAGCCAGTGGCTGTGATGATGGGCACGGCCACCATGACCAGGCCGCTGCCACTCCACACGTACTTCATGAGGAACTGCTCCAACATGATGTACCACAGGCGCTTGGACAGGATCAGGTTCATCTGCTCAGCCAGGGCCTTGTAGCACTTCTGGAGCTGCCGCATCTCCACCTGGGTGGCCAACATACAGCACCAGAGCCACATGAGACACGAACCTTTCTGTAGCCTAATGCATTTTGAGTGTAAGAGGTCAACGCTATAGTAAGAGAGCTGTGAGTGGAGGCTGAACGGGGGTCTTCCCTTCCTCAGGGTGCCACACTTCGATAGCGACCAAACAATATGAGCGGCAGCATTCAGGTCCCCCACTGAGCTTGCGCGAGCGAGGAGTCGGCTGTACGCACTGCGTGTCCGCGGTAGAAGGCGATCTCCTCCGCGTTTGCGATGATCCGCGAGTGCACGTAGCGCAGATGGCCTTTGCGCTGTGCCTCCTCCGCAACCAGCCGGCCGAATCGCGGTGAACAGGCGCGCAGCACCTTGGCCGTGACGAACACAACCAGCCCCGCGAGCAGCGTGGGCCCCGCGGCATCCGCCCCCCGTGACCGAGCCGTCTGAATGAGCGTGTAGGAGGTGAGCAGCACGTCAAGGATGGGTTTGGTGAGGTTCGAGTACAGGTGCGCCACCGACTGGGAGAACATCATGATGTCCTCGGTGAGCGACTGGTCCGGGTTCGCCAGCCGGCCGTCCATGTGGCTCACGCGGTAGTATGTCTGCTCAGCGAAGTATGTGCGGTACGCGTGCTCCACAAGGCGCGTGCGGAAGGCGAGCGCGAGCTGGCCCTCGAGGTAGCGTATGGCGCTGTTGACGAATGTAGCGGGGATGGCGATCAGGAGCCACTTGATCAGCTTGAACACGAAGCTGCGCGGCTGCTTCTCCACGATCGTTTTCACGATCTTGCCGTCCAGGCCGGCCACGTAGATGGAGAGGAAGGTACGGGAAACCAGGGCCACGGAGTGCAGGCACAGCAGCCCAAGCTCCTTGGCGACGAGCTTGGGAAAGAGGATCCTCGCGAGCTCTGCAATCTGCCTGAGGAAATGCGCGTTCACACCGGGGGACCGCTCGCCGGTTGCTGCATCGTGCGTCGGAGGCGGCAGCAGCAGCAGGCCGTTGCTCACGGCCGTCTTAGCGCCGGCCAGATGGCGCTCTCCGCGGCGTCGGCGGATGTGTCGCCAGATGACGGGATAAAGGGTCTTCGCCCCGTAAGCAGCGGCCACCACGAAGAGCGCGCGCTTCGCTGCTGCGCCGCGCGTCCACCTCGCTTCAGACGTTGCGTGCAAGATACTGGACATTTTCCCCGCGGTGTGCTAATGTTTTCTCCCTCGTCAACAGTGTCTCCTGGAGCTCCTTGTCCTGTCCATCGGTAGAAAGTAAACCTGCTGCGCAGAGGCGGCAGCGCGCCGAATTCCTCTGAAATAGAGATGAAACCCAACTGTTCGAGAGGACCACCAGCGCCGAACGCACGGATGCTGCGGTCCGTACTGGGCGGAGCTCTGCATCGGTCACGCCTGCCGGTACACCTGATTGGCTGTTCCCCATACCGGTGCAAATACTGTCACAGCGCTAATCTGGACTGCCGGCTCAGCATGACACAATACCATGTCCCCTCAGCTTATTGTTGTTATACATTTATGTACCTTGCAGAATTGTACAGTATGTATTTGTTTATAATGTTTATGTTTAAATAAAAAGAGGAAAGTACTGCTGAAAAAAACAGCACTACGGTACAATACAGATGACTTTTTGCATTTTGTCGGAAGACGCATACCGTTTTTACCCATTTATATAAGGTGTTTTAACTGTTCAGATGAAATACTTTATGCTTAAGATGGATTCGAAGTTTAGCGTTTAAAGTAACATGGCCTTTTGCGGTATTATTATTAACATCATCATCGTCATCATCTTTTTATTGTCATCGTTTGTCCAGGTGACCTAGCTCAGAACCTCGATTAAGGCTACTCCAACAGTTGTGGTTTTCAAACAGGAACCTTAATATTACAAATTTATTTATTATTCTATTAATATTGTTTTGTTGTTGAATGGTGATCAAATGACTTTATGAATAGTTTTCTTGTACAAACCCCAGTATGAACACTCCTGCCCTACCTGTTGAGTCTGATTGTTACGACCCCAAGTGTCTAGAGGTACAGGAATGTAATATTAACTGTTTGGAGTGCTGTGGTTAAGCTAATATGGAGATGATGAGGAGATACGCACTGGAGATCAAGGCAGAAACAAAGATAAGACTTCAATAGCTGGAGTTGGAGGCAGTAAGAAATGCTCCTGTTTCTGGTGTTCAGCTGACCTAATCTTGGTGTCAGGCATGGTCCCCTGTTTCTGATTCACCTTAAACTACTTTTGATGTTACTAAACATTGTCTTAGTACCTTCCTGTTGAGAAACGGAAGTGGACAGTTATTTTTGATGGGTTTGAAAGCATTACTTCTTCACTTCACTGGCCTAAACATGTAACCTCTTTTACTACAATGTAAGCTAATTCGTAAAGCCTCAGAAGTTTGTTCTGTGCTTTCATTAGAAGAAAGCTTGTCTTATGATACTATGAAAGCAGTGGTTCTGTGTACATAAAAACTTGTGCCTGAAGCACACAGACAGAGGTTTAGGAATCTTAAGAAGAATTCCAGCCAAACTTTTGTTTAATTTTCTAGAGAAAAAGGTATTCTCTTTGATAAGTGGTGTGCTGCAAGTAAGGTTGATGACCTCAACTTTTTGCATGAGCTTATTCTGCTGGAGGAGTTTAAAAGCTGTCTCCCTGAACATTCTGTAGTGTATTTAAATGAACAGAAAGTGAACTCTTTGGCTTAAGCAGCTTTTTTTGCAGGTGTTTGTGTTTACACACAAAAATGTGTTTATCTTTGTGCTCATGGACAAGATTCCATCCATGAAAAGTGTGCTTTCAGTAAATGCAAAACCTCAGTTACATCATACAGACAAGTGCAAATATTTTTACTGCCCTAACCGTGGTCATATTATTGGAAATTGTACACCTTTAAAACACAAACAGCAGAAAAATTCTAAGAGTGTTGGGTTGGTTACTAGGACCCTGTCACATTCTGTCACTGCCGTGTGTAGGGAAAAGAATCTTCCTGACCATACCTATGAACTAATTCTCATGAAAGTTTTTATTTTGCTAACAAGTAAACCAGAAAATAGGGGAAAAAATCCAAATATTTATAGATAATGGTGCAGCTGAGTCCTTTGTAGATGCAGATGTACTGCCATTGTCAGATCAAACATCCTGTGGATCCAGTGTTTTAATTCAAGGAATTGATATGGGGCTTGTAAAAGTACCTTTGCACTGTGCTCATTTGAAATGTGATTTGGTTACTGGATTTGTAAATGTTGGAGTTCACCCTTCGCTACCTGTTAAAGGAGTAACCCTTATTGTCGGTAATGATTTGGCAGGAGGTGGAGTAAGGTCTGTACTGGAATTTTGGACAACCAGAGGACCAATTGGATTGCTTAGAATGCTCTTTTCCCTGATGCGTTTCCTGCAAGTGCTGTCAGCTGCTCAGACACAGAAATTGGGTGATGTATTTGATTTGCCAAACTCTTCTGGCAGATTCAGATTCTGGACATCTCTGTTCTGAAAAGCAGGAAGGTACAAAAGGAATGGAGGCTAAGCTGAGTGTACCTTGTAATGATGCATCGGAATTGTCCTTCACTCATGAACATCTTGTTGCTCAGAAGGAGGACTCATTCTTTATGAAAAGTTTTAACTCTGTTTGTTCTGAGAAAAGACAGTAGCATATTTTATTGAAAATGGACTATTGATGCACAAGTGGTGCACCAGTATTGAGGCAGACATGGTTTGGAGTGTTTATCAAACTGTAGGGCCATCACCCTACCAACAGCACGTGTTTAGTGCATGGCCATTAGTTGTCTGGTCATCTGTGTGTTACTTCTCCTGTAAATTTAATAAATATCAGATCAATTACTCAATCACAGAAAAGGAAGTTCTGGCTCTTTGGTGGCGTTGCAATATTTTGAGGTTTATGTTGGTTCCATAGTTTTCCTGTGGTGGTATAAATGGACCACAACCCAGTGGCATTTCTTTCTTGAATGTATAACCAGAATTAGCACCTCATGTGTTGGTCCCTTATTTTGCAAAATTACAATTTGGAAACAAAGCATTAAAAAGGAGCAGGCAATGTTTGGCTGATGTTTTGTCGCAGTCCTGAGTGGACTGCTGTGTTCTGATTGTTGTGAACTTAGTCTAACGTGTTTGTGTACTTTTGTCACAAACAGAGTTTTTTTTATTGTGGGAGATAAATCCTTATGTGTTCTTCTGTCTTTTTTGGCTTATTCATCTGCTTGTAGATTCCCGCTTACAAGTGGTCCATCATTGTGCCAATCATCATAGATTATGTCACAACCAACCCTCTGAATTCAAGGCGGGATGATTTTAATCGATTGGTGTTTTATTCGAGAGCTTCAGCTTTGCTTTGCTTCAGGTGCACTACGTGCTTTTCCTGCTTGTGTTTGAGTGAAGGTTTGTTATTAATAATACAGTACTTGGTGTTGTTACATACTTGTATGTCTGGATGTTTCCCTGTTCCAGTTTGTCAGCTCTGTTTGTGGTTGACCCTGACTTGGGGAAAGTGAACAGGTAAGAATGTCACATGACATACATTTGCACGTGTAGGTTTGTTTCTCTGTCTAAATCACACCAGCTAAAGAATGCGTTACCTGTGTATTTTGGTTTGAACAGGTAGTGCATCTTCAGATGAAGATGTTTGTGTTTATTTACATTAGTTGACATAGCTTGCAGTACATTGGCAAGTCTGTTTGGTTTTGATTCGTTTTAATCCTTTGACGCTGCTCAAGTTCCTTTACCTGTGTGCCTTTGTGTTTTGGTGTGTATAATACATATTTGAAGTATTACCCACTTTCACTTGTAAATAATGAATCACTTTTACACCAAATCCTCCTTTTTTCTTCTTTTTTTTCTTTCCAATCCAAACAACAACATTTAAAAAAGTTAATGCACCACTAGACACTTGGGGTCATAACAGTAATGCGTAATAATGTAGCGTTGATATAGTGCCTTGCAAAAGTATTCAAACTTCATGAAAGTTATCATCATTGCCTATGTTCCAAATTATATGTACACATATTTTTTAATCAGTATTTTTATTGTGAACTTATGTTGTAACACTGAACTTGGACCCAAAATAATTTATTTTTGGCACATATTTTAAAGAAAATGAACAATTGAAATATGCTGCTTCCATAGTATTCAAACCCTGCACATTAATATTTGATAGAGCCACATTTTTCTGCAATAACAGCTTTACGTCTTTTAGGATAAGTATATACCAGATTTGCAAACCATTCCTGAGTTATTTTTCCATTCATGCTGGAAAAGCTGCAGCAGGTTGTTTTAATGATGCTTGTGGACCACAATTTTCAAATAGTGCCACAGATTGTCAATGTGATTCAGGTCAAGACTTTGACTGGGTCACTGCAAGACATCCATCTTCGGTTTTTGAGCCACTTCAGTGTTGCATTGGCTTTGGCCTTAAGATCACTGTCCTGCTGAAAGGTGACATTTGTCCCAAATTTTAGTTTCTTAACAGACTGAATTAGGTTCTCTTGCAGGATTTCCCAATATATTTTTCCTCAATCCATTCCTCTGTCACTTTTGATAAGATGTGCGGTGCCTGCTGATGTACAGCATTCCCACAGTATGATACTGATACCACCATAACTCACTGCAGGGATGGTGTTTCTTGAGGCATGGGTTCATGGCACACATAGTAGTTCCATTTTTGGCCAAAACCTCCATCTTGCTTTCTTCTGACTACAAACTATTTTCCCACATTTTAGCTGGGATATCCACATGCTTTCTCGTAAACTCCAGACAGGCATTGATATGATTCTTTTGAGTAATGGCATCTTTCCTGCCACCCTCCCATGCAGGCACCCTTCCTCCACTAACAGCCCCTGACCTTTGTAGCTCTTTCAAAATGACTGTTGGCCTCTCTGTGGCTTTCCTCACAAGTGTACATCTTGCTCAGATGCTGAGTTTTGAGGGACCACCTTGTCTACGCAGTGTCTGGGTGGTGTGATGCAGCTTCCACTTTCTGATTATTGATTAAAAAAATGCTGACTGGGACATCCAAACACTTGTAAATTATTTTGTACCATTTTTCTAGTTTACATCCTTGTATGACTTTATCTCTAACTGCTGTAGTATGTTCCTTAGTTTTCATTCAAAGCGTCATCCAAAAACACCAGGCTAAGGCATATCATCCTACCGCAGACTTTCAGGCTGCTGAATTCTGTCATATGAGACCCCATCACCACTACCACTGAATGTCTGCATGTCCATTACACTCTGTGTGTGTGTGTGTGTGTGTGTGTGCGTGCGTGTGTAATCTTTCAATTATCTATATTTTTATTTATTTTCTTCTGTGCATCATACACTCAATGAACTTCACTTTTTGCCCTCTTGTATACCTGCGCTATAAGGGTGTTTGGCAGTAAATGATTCACGGTTGTTGATTTGCACAATTTTCCTTCTGGTTCACAGCCTCACCAACAATCCAAATGTTTTTCTATACAGAAAATGTAGCTGTTGTAATTTTTCACATAGTGCTAATCAATAACATATATATTTAATAATTTATTTTTACTTTAATTTTGTGTATAAAGCATAAGGTTTCAAAATATAGTGAGTGGAAAAATGTTAAAGTGTAACTAATAATCCGGTCATTGTTAACTTTTAAGGGATTTGAATACTTTTGCAAGGCCCCTGTACGTATCACTCTAGAGTTTCTAATGTTTAAAAGTGTTTGCTTCAAAATCAGTTTTACAATCTACACACACACAAAACTCAGTAGTGACTATTTGGTTTCATTAATAATGAATAACGAGGTTGAGTTAATAATTATGTAAGAACTAGACAAAGCGAGAAGCTACCTGCGCTTTCTGCTGCCAGTCGTCATGAGGATGGATCGAGCCAGAACGCAGCTCGAGGGACCGGCCAAAAAGCGCGCGGCCCACGCGCGAGCTCGCGCCACACACCCAGTATTACGGATGGAGGGAAGAAAGTAAGACTTAGAATTAGTTAAAGGAGTCGTTAATCTTGTTCGCTCGATTGTGGAGAACATGCACAACATTATTTTTGGCATGTGGCGGCATGAATTCTGATTTTGTACCTTTGATATAAACAGTTTTATTTAAAGTGCATACGAAGGTCAGTTTTGAGGAGAAACAGGGTAAAGCGCGAGGCGGTCACTAACAAAGGAGCTAAAGACTGAGATGAATTGGGTCGGGGGCTCCCGGTATGACCAGTACAATACAACACAATTTGCCTGTCTAAATATCTGTTTTAGTACATTATACATTCACTTTTACCTTTTAACAGCTCTGTAATGCATACTATGAATACATTTTACAGGTAAAAGTAAGCATATAATGCATATTCACTCATGCATTAAAATATATTCACCTTTAAATATTGCATATACAAATATGTTGTCTTCCAGAGAAATTAATATTTTAATGTAAGTATTTTATCTTCTAGGAATCGAGTTGTGATAAAAAATGACACTAGGAAACAAAAAGTAGGTACTTGCATATCTGTGTTGGTATTAATATGTGTTATTTTCTGGTCATTTAGTTGTGAGAGAGAAAATTATGATTCATTTTATTTTTCAAGGAGTTCTTTGAAAAGAAGAAGATACAGAAGAAGATGAGCGATCTGGGGTTACCAGAAGTTTGTAAGGGACATAGTGGTGGCAGTTTGGACCTGCTCACCTTGTTCATTGTGAACCAGATTGCAGCCAAAAAAGAACAATACAGTGAGTAATCACCATAAAATATGGTAACACCCTAAATATAAAACAGTAACATAAAAGCAGAGTATTCTTACTGTATCAATTTATGGTAAATATCCTAGGCAAGGGCAGTACAGTAGGTGTCATGTTTTGAACCGAGTACCTTGAGGTTTCAAGATCACTATCTGTTGGCCCTTACCTCAGATTGTTGAAGTGTTATCAATTGAGGTAATTCTGTTTTCAGTGTGTATTCACAGTAATATTATTAATTCAGCCTTGTTATTTACAGAAACCACAAAGTTTGTGGAGGTGAATGAGGCAGAGACAGTCCAGAGGTCTGTAAAAAAAGGTCCAATAAACTTACCTATGAGTCCTTGTTCTCCTTCAAGCCTGTATCTTGAGGAGAGTAAGTCTCCTTGCAGGTAAATTAGAGTATTTGTACCATTTATGTTAAAGTTGAAGGTAGTATGTATACATTTTATTAATCTTGTAATATGTCTTTTTATATAATTGTAGTGTCTTGGGCTCAAGGTTAAAGAAAAGAACAAATTTCTCATCTCAAGAACAGAATTACAGACATGTAAGTTAAATACTGAAACATTAAAACTGCATATTTGGATTCAGTGTTTTATATTATGCTACAGTTGTATTTATCCTGCAAAGCAGTATGTTTCCTGCCAGCTCTTGCCTGTATTGGAATCCAGCTTCTCTGAAGCCAGTGTTTATAATTCCCAGCATCAGTCGTTGAACACTTTGAGTCCATTCCCATCATCTGCAATTCACTCCTCCTCTGGAGCATTTGCTCTTCAGTGCAGGTCTGAGGTGTGAGCTTCTCCCACTCCATGAGAGCAATCAACTGCAATGCTGTTGCAAGTGCCCAAGAAAATCAATGCACACAGTATACTTGTATGAGGGATAATGAAGTACCATCAGTCCCATTCAGTCTTTTTTGTTACTTCAGCCACTTTCCTGTCTTATTTGTTAGTAAAATCTAATCTACGATTATGTAGTAACATTCCCTATGTTCCTATTAGAATCCCCACATTATAAAACTCAGTTTTGGGGATGTGCTTGCAGTTTGTACCTTTGTCCCAGCAAAGATCCAACAGTGAGAGTAGCCCCTACACCACTATGTACAGGGGCTCTCAGCCTGTGCAAAACAGCTCAGTAGCAAGAGTCCAGTTTGGCAGCAAGGCATCCAGGTGAATCAGAACTTCATACAGCTTTACCCTCATATGATTTTTGGATGATACAATATTGACATGAAAACCTACACAGTCATTTAGGGAGAAGAAGGCTTTCTGTGCAGACAGCTACAGGACACCAGAGCTTCTTACAGGAAAATGAGGAGGAACAGCAACATATGCATTTCATGGACATCTACAGAGGAAGTTGCATGCCTTGTTGTAGGTTTGGCTTTTTTATGCATAACTAATTTTGAGTTTGCAGTGTAGTGTTTGTCAGGGTGAATTTTGTCTGAGATATGAATGCAGTTAATTTTTACCGGCAGGTCATTCTGAAAGTGGAAAGGTTGAAATTGACATTCAAGGAAAGTCACCCCTTAATTCTGCAGTGGTTTGGTGAGTTCTCCGGTGCTGTGGGATGAAGGGAAAGGAACAAATATGTCACTGCCTATATTGAAAATAGCTTTCTGTTATCTTTTTAAGTGATCCGAATAAATCACAACACACCTTCCATGATGATGATTTTTGGTCTCAGGTAAGAGCTGAAAAATAGCTAATATTCACAGCCTTGATTACATGATAACTGAAGAAGTAAAATAAGATAAAAAAATGTTCTGTTTTCAAAACAGGGTTAGGTAGTGTTCTTGTACATTTTGATTTCTACAGTGAAGTGGTTATCCACTGTGAACGAGTGAGTGGAGTGAATAGTTATGCAGAAATATTGCCACCTAGTGGATAAAAATTTGAAAGTTCTGTACATATTGAATGTACAGTATGTTCACAGGTAATGGGACCAATTTGTCCGTGAGGCGAAGTGTCATTGTGAGGGGATTGAATTATCATTTTGTCTCATGAAAAACAATCTGTTCCGGTTAAGTACCAAAGCAAAATATATATATTTTTAGCACTAACATATTTTATATTTGTATATGAAATTACTACTTTTTGTCTTTTAATGTTATATAACTAACATTAAAATAAGTTTTTTCCTACCCCGGACAGATATTGATTATTTGACACTTGGATTTTTATGATATTTTAATCATGGTTTGAAGGCCAGTTCAAGGGATAACTAAGGATTTTGTCTGTTGGGGGAAACCCTGTACGAACAAGCAGTATCTTTTATAATCTCCTTTATTGTCTTATTATAAAGATGTTGTTTTAGTGCATTCCTGTACAGCTTAAATTGCCTGGTTATTTATGGTGTTCTGTTTTTCTCTTTTTGAAGTTAGCGCTATTAGAGGCTCCTTTTCGGCACCAGGTGTTTCATCTGATGCTCCATTTCACACATTTAAACTTTTTTTTAAACTATGGGACACCATTACATCTTTATGAAGTTTTTGCCAACTAAACAATAATATTGCAATGGAAGCATTAAAAATACCTGCTTTCAAAGACTGCAGTTTTAATATTATAATTTTGGTGAGCTATCCTTATATCGATCTGTATGAGAGTCTGAAATCTGTGGAGTAACTTCACTGCACCCAGAGTGGCTGGTTTTGGCAGCTTGAAAGCTGTGCAACAATTCTATTGTACTAGATTTTTTAAACAGTTTTAAAAACTTGCCATTGGCTCAAATAAGAGCAAAAGCAGCTGTTGTTCCTGTATCAGCTCGTTCCACACGCTTTGGAAATAAAATGTCGGTACATCAAGTAACAGCAGTATGAAAACTTTTTCAATGTTTCTGGTGATTTACTGGAACCGTGTACTTTGAAGTTCTGCATGTATCATTTTATTTATACAAACCCAAGAATTTTATGTTTGTACATATAACTGTATGATATGATTGAATTAGGATTTGCTCTAGGTAGCCAGTAAATTCACTTAAAAGTAGCAAATGCTAGTTTTTGCATTTTGTTCTGCCTGTTATGTGTAGTGTTTATGAACATCATTCTATTCATGTCTTTAAATGTTATGTGGCGTTTAAAACAGGTTCCTGAATGCAAGCAGTCATACAAACCATGTAAGTTGTATATTTACTCAGCTGTTTTCCCTTAATTATAATGCTTTTCTACTTAATAAAAACATTTTCTGTTTAACAGTATACAGGAGACGCAGCAGTGGGACTCCAAGCTACTCTTCCAGAGGAGATATTAATACAGACTCGGATGTCAATGTATTTACCTTTAACATTTCTACATTTCTGTAACCTATTTTGTAAAAATGGCATTGCTAACAATGAATTTACTGCCTAAGGAATCATTTTTGAAGGCCTAACCACAGGTGTACAATTTTATGAAACCTTCACTAAACACTTTTGATAAGCAGGAACCTCCAGTTGTTGGCCTCCTGTCTGTGGTAGAGAAAGCATGTAATCCTGGATGAATTTCCTTTTGCACTAAGGATGAAGAGTGGTGTGTGGGGGAGAGTGTGGCACAAAGAGTTGCCTGCTCTTTAGACAGTTTAACTGGCCTGCTGTCTACAGCCCGTTCACAAACTGTCACAGGTGCTGCACCACACGTGAAAACAGCAACAGCTCACAAGGGTGCCCAGCACAATCTATCATGTACTGGAGATGATTGTTCTCCTGTAGCTTTTCTGCAACCCAGCACACTGAATACACAGGTGGAACACTGGCCTGCTACCACGCAGGACACAGGAACCCAGACGGATTGCACTTCTGCAGGCCTCACATCTATTTCCATACAGTGCAATCTGCAGCAGGAGTGTGATCAACACATAGGCTCAGAAACAGTCTGGTTGCCTGCTTCCAGCGAGCTCACACCCATGGCCAGCAGGGAGCAGTCTGCTCAAAGTGACCAGCTCCTCAAATCTGATGTTTGTGCTGAGAAGTTCCTGCAAAGAAGGAAATCCAAAACAGGGGTGCTGTGCTCTCAGAGGCCTGCCATGACAGGATCTTCTTCCCTATTCAGCAAAATGGAGGCCCACCACAGCTCTGGCCTGAACAGTTTCACTGCACGTCTCATAAAAAGCATCAACACAAACAGTGCTGAAGGTGAGTAAAAGTCCATGTCTCCTCCAGGATACTTGTTTTCTTTTGCTACAAACTGTAATTTCCACAAGCTATAACCTTGCAAGCTTGTCTGTATTTTGCTCATTTGCTAGCAGACAATATGGCGTAGTGGTTAGAAGTTCTAAGTTTGGAGGCTACAAGTTTGAATCCCACCTCCTACTATAGTATGCTTGAGGAAGCTACTTACTGAATTCCTCCAGTAAAAGTTACTAGTAACTTCATTAAGTTTAATCATTAAATCACTTTGTAGGAAAAGCATCAGTCAAATAAATGTAAGTGGTATGAGTTAAATATTAGTTTTCATCATATTCATTAAGCAGTTATTTTAACATGCTTGTATTTTTCTTCCAGAACGGGGAAGTAAAGGAACAGTGAAGTCAGAGGAATCCACTAGGGTCTGTAGTGAAGTGGAGGGAGAGTCTGCTGAGAGTGTCAGTGAGTTGGGAAGAGAATACATCTGAGCTGAGTCTCTGTCTCACACACACTTGTACGAGATGGTGAGGTTGCAAACATTCTGTTGCTGCTGAAGCAAAGGAGCAGGTCACAGTGAAAGGCTGTCTCAGTGGGAACTTTATGGACCTGCACTGTAGCATAAGCAGGAATACAGTTTCATTGTGTGGATTCTTTTTTTTTTTTATTGAAGCAGAACCAAACAGCTCTTCATATTGTGTTCATTTTCATATTCAAGTTAATCGAGTTCATGAATGTATCAGTTTTATACAAGAACATGTAATAGAACTTAATCACAACCAAATTTACAGAACTGATGCCATTTTCTCCCACAAATAATTGAACTATACAAATATTTTTAACTGCTGTTTTATGTAAAAAAAATTGAGCTTGTCCACTATAAACAAACACTGATTGTTCCTACTGTTTGAAAAGATATGTGGAGTAACACCATTACATGGTAGACCTTTGATTAATGTCTTTAAAGCACGATACCTTTCAAATACAACAGTTGATATGTAACACAGAAACGCACATTTTAGTCAGTCCACTGCTAAATATTACCTCCACTATATGTGCCCTGCGACAGCTAACGGCACATATAAAATCCCAGCCAAAATTAATTTCATCTAAGGCCTCTACAGCTGCTTGTGACCAGTGTGACAGTGCGACCAGGATGTCACATCATGGACCCCAAGTCACTGCTGGTCTGAAAGCTGTTCTGCACTGATGTACACAATTTAATCCAGTCAGCAACATAAAAAAAACAAACACATACACCACGAGACAGGTGCCAATCTATTTATACCTCATTACTGAGGTTTTAACTGGAATGGTAAATACTACCTGAAGATGAATCATTACCATATTCCAAATTAGAAATACTAACTACAAAACCTGAATATTACACAGATAACCCACTGTGCCTTTGCCACATATGCAGTTTGGTTTTACATGACTTAAGGAAGACAAAACATAGTGACAGTTTTTTCCTTCAGAATAGTGTTTGTATATTATGTTCAGCAATGATGAGTTATGGTTGTTGTAAACATGACTTTTTTTTAAAACATGAAAGCACACCAGTCAGTGTGGTGTACAAAAATATCTTCTGGCATCTTTCTGAAGAGCAACGGTGCCACATTCATACATCTTCACGGTTAGTTAGCAACAGGAAAACTATTGCAACTGAAAAAGGAGTGTTTTCATTAATTATAAAGAAGAGTACATTTACACGTAAAATATAATAGTGAAATTCTCAATTTCATTAAAAAAATACCATGGTGGGCTGCTGTCTGCAACCACACAACTTACTTGTATATATGAAACTCCACCCTGTTGTTCCAGGATTCTGCGCAACTGGACCAACTCCAAGGGGGACTAGAAAATCCAACACTGCTCAGATCAGTACCCAAATGTATTCTCATCGATGTGTTAGACATGGAATGGAGGGAAACTCTACAAGAACTAGAGTGCAGAAGCGAGAGTATGACAACGAATGGCTTGTAACCACCGCCACCACCAGCAGCAGTAGCAGCAGCGGTGCAGTAACGAAGGCACTGCCCAGTGACAGGAATGAATAATGTACACTTAGAGAATCAGTCACCTCTGCCCCACTGTTAATACCTATGATAAACACTGATTTTCCCAAGTACAAATACAAAAATATGAGTATCTTACAGAGGAAAAGATAGTGAAGATATATATAAATTTAGGTTTGTTTTAGTTGGATGAGCTGCCAGTGGCTGGCTACAATTTTTCCAGGTTCAAAGTCTTTCTAATGCTTTGTGTACCTTGTCACATTGTGTGTTATGTAGGGTTAGAAGTACTATGCTAAAATTCTTGTATAATGGATCAACAGTGTACCGAATGGACTAGTGCTGCAGCTGACAGAAAGGGACAGATCAGGACTCAGCTGGTCACATTGGACATCTACAGAAACACTGTAGAAAAGTGGTACACTTGAGCAGAGAAGGAGTGCCACCCTCTGGCAGCTCCTTGGCACACCAACTGGTAGCAGACCTGAGCAAACTTCCCAACCGACCACACGTTGCACTCAGAAGGCCTCAAGATGAAAAGGAAGAGGACACAGGTGCCACCACATCTACTCTATATCAGACCCATCATTGTCAGAGAGGTGGTAATTGCTCCCTTTTACCCTGATGTATTCGATCTGATGGCCCTCGTCTGAGTCAGACGAGCCGCACGTGCACAGTTGGTTCTCGAAGAGCAACTCGATCTCCTCTAGCCGGCGGCCCTTCGTCTCAGGCAGGCAGCCGTAGACAAAGAAGAAACCAAGCAGACCCAAGCCCGAGTACATGAAGAAAGCACCTGCAAGACCACAGAGAAGCCGGTGTTATGTATAGCACCGTGTACAGCGTAGTCAAACACATGAGCAGCACAACAGCATTAAACCTGAAATAATAACGGTAGCAATAATAAAAACAACAACAACAACGTTTACAGGGGGGTCCTCATTAATTCAGTGTGCAGCTACTGGTGTAGTGTGCAGTGGTAAAACTGTGGTATTGGACTAAGTTTCTCTATCTCTGCCCTACGGTGAGATGCACTGCTGTTTACTCTGCACTGCACATGTTGCTTTGGAGAAAAGCTTCTGCAAAAAGTGGCAGCAGCAGCAGCCGGGCTTTTCTGACAGGAACACAGAGGACCAGCAGAATCTCACCCCTCATCGGGACCTTGTGCCTGCGCTGCATGTTGTGAGTTCTGAGTTTGCCAGTAGGAGTTATTTATTTATTGCTGCAGCTCCACCAGTGTTACTGCTTTTATTCCACAAATCACACGAAATTCACCAATACCAGTGCAAATACGGTGATAAGAAATAGAAGGATGATCGTGACATTTAAAAAACAGCACAAGTATGTTCCTGAACTTACAGAGAAGCACAGATAATTTTGCATCAACTCTGAGCCAGAGGTTTTACACAGAGGAGCAGGCGGAGAGGTGGAGCTTTACTGGTAGCGCTACCTGGTAGATGTAGAATGTCGTCTACAACTTGTTCACTTTTATAGTGTTTTGAAAAACTTAAGGCAGCTGTATGTGGTCTATCTGTGCAGCACTTAATGGTTTGACATGATTTGCCACCTTACTGAAAAGAATAATTATTAAACACTTCACAAAAAGTTTGTAATGTCAATGTTTGCTTCTTCAAAATTACGTCCAATGCTAGATTTGAAAACAAAAACCCAATCACCCATTTATACAGTCAGATAATTTTTACTGTTTTAATTCACTTTAAAGCACCTTGATCAAGGGTATCTGAACCATGGGCTTTTAAACCTTTAACCATGACAGCACCTGATACTGCTACATGAACGATATTATGAGGAACAATTGTACCAAAGGTGCTGCAGTGTGTTGTACACAACGACAGTGCCAGGTGATGCGGTGGTCTCTGGAGGCCGCGCTGTTCAGTACCGTAATAGGTGAGATACTGAGCAACATGGAGGAAGGTCAGAGAGACGAGGACATTAAAGGCCCAGTTGATCCCAGCTGAACAGGCGTTGCCTGTGCTCCTCGCCCACAGGGGATAGATCTCAGAGTTGATTGTCCATGGCATGGGACCCATCCCTGTCAAAGCACCGACACAGCAGCGGTGAGGAGCACACAAATACATAGGCTCAAGACAATGGTGCAGCTCGTTCTCCTACCAGGGGCGAAGAAAGCCAGGTACAAGATGAGGCCGAGGAGGACCATCCAGGAGTAGGACGTGGGGCAGTAGTTATAGGCCCAGTACAGTCCGCTGTCTGCATCTGTCGTGTTGGAGCACCTGTGCAGAGGACACACTTAAAGCCAGTGTACAGTGTGCAGTGAGACTACACAAAATTACTCCACGCAGAAAGTCTATGTTGCTTAGAGGTGGAATTTGGGGTAAAACTGGACTTCAGAGATGGTGGACTGTACATCCAGCTTCTGGAGCTCAAAGCTGTGCAGCTTGTAGTCTTGAAGAGATGTTTGAGTGAAGGCGAGAAAGTATCAGAAACTGATGTGAAGTGTGTTTGCTTAAGAGTTTGAGTGACAAGTAGGACAGAAAGGATGACATCTCTCTGTGGACCTCACCTGCCCCACGCTGCTTCCTCAGTAGAGCCTGGATTGACAGGGACGCAGGAGGCAGCGAACACAGCAGAGCGGTTCTCACGGTAACAAAAGCCACAGCCAGGGTCCAGCATGCAGGGTTCACACAGCCTGAGGAGAGGAAAGACAAGATTGTCATCCCAGGTTGTCATTGTCACATATTTGTGTGTAGCATCTTTCATACAGCACTGACCGATCCCTTACTGAGAGGACATTTCCCAATCCCTAATGGAACTCCAAGGCTGCCAGTTCCCTCCTTCCTCGGTGGTGAGTTACACAGTTACTGTGCCTAACACCTTAGTTCCAAGGCAACCAGCTTGTCGATTGCTGTCCCTTTCCTACAGCAACGTCTTCCTATTGTATTGGCTCAGCCTTGTACCCATATTTAGGAGGGAACCTGAACTGGGAGCCTTCATGCAGGCACAGCGCTGTTGTGCACTGGAGGCCCTTGCAGGCGGCTCTTACTCGTAGCGCGTGCAGCTGGAGTTCAGGTTCGCTGGGTGGAGGGTCACGGGGGGCGAGTGCTGTGCCGACAGCAGGAAGCCAACTGCCAGCACCGCGAGGCTCAGACATGTCCCTGAGAGACACATTCAGTATGATCTGATCACATGACATTAACCAGAGATACTGAGATTTAAAACAGCCTGTATTGTTCTGTGAAATTTTAATACTATTAACAAAAGAACAGCACCGAGTCACAGCAGCACCAGGACAAGGAACTGCCAGCATGTCCGCAGGTGGGCTCTCACAGCACTATATAATAAGTTCTGAAAGGGATCTAAACATTACACTGTTCCTCTCATCTGTCATGCATGATCAAACGTTATGGCAGAAGAAAATTAAACACTGGTAACCGATATATTTACAAATTATTAACTGGCAGCTTGTTTGTACACTAAACTAACCATGATTTGCCAGTCTACACAATGGGTACTTCTTACAGTATTAAATTAAAAGAAGTGCTGTAGTGGGAGGTGGGACATGAACTCAAGGCTTTCAGGTGCCGGGAACCAGTGCACCGCCTGCTGCCCCTCACCAAAAATGCTGCCCAGGGTGAGTCTCCTGCGGCCCACTCTCTCCACCAGCCACACGCCCAGCAGCGTGAACAGGAAGTTTGTGAAGGCTGTGGCCGCTGCCAGCCAGATGGCCAGTTTATCATCCCGCACTCCTGACATCTGCAGGATGGTGGCGCTGTAGTACCTGCAAGCAGAAATGATATCCAAGTGTGTAAAAAATATAAACTACACACTCTGGGTGTGTGTGCGTGTACACGTTGTGCAACACTACCAGGATTTTAACAGTGTTTTAGCGATATTAGGGGAAATTGGATCGGGGGCTTTCAGATGGGCTGAGAAGCATCATTATTTTCCTCATAAGAAATAGTGTCTTGATTTATTGGGCCTTTTAAGGAACCAGGTAGAGGTGTAAATCGAGGTATGCCTAGTCAGCAGTAAGGTTGCATTATTTTTTCATTGATGTGTATATAGAGAGATGGATGGTGATCAGACAGATGCACATTAGGCTACTGTTGTTCAACACATTTTGCAAATTGGATATCAGTTGTCATCTACTACCACTTCATTTTTCAGATGTCCAAAATGCTCCTATGCTGCTGACAAAGTGCTTTCTTGGCAGATATAAAGCAGAGAAGTCGTCATTGTCACAGCACTTCTGGACTCTGGACTGGCCAGCCGAGCTGTGCCAGGCACACCGCACACATCACTCACCCCTGACAGGAGGTGTTCAGAGCAACGTGGAAGGCGAGGCTTCTAAAACAATGTATTATCATGGTTTCTAAAACTGTTACTTTTTGAAAACCCCTGAGGATTTTAAAACACAGCTAATCGTGAATCTGGTTAATTGCAACATTCCTACACTGTTGATTACATACACACTGTAGCTCAAACACATAAACACACTGTCTGTACAGACTGAGGGAAACACACAGATACACATATACTGCACAGTGTGTGCAGTGCTCACACTAACACTGTTGCTCTCTTTCCCCACAGGGAACATTAAACATTCATCACCACTGGATGAACAGTTTCCTTAGAATGTCCCTGCCTTTAAATGACTTCCCAGGATCTCTCAGGACTCTGAGAGGCTCATACGTTTGTTCTCCCTCTGTGTGCGTGTGTGTATGTGTGTGTGTGTGCGCACACTGAGCTACTCAGAAATGAGCTCTGTGGAAAATAAAATGTCAAACACACCGACTGACAGTGGAAATGTCACTGTGTGCAGTAGGAGACGCCAAACACTGGAACCATCTGTAAATGGTAGAAAATAAGACCTGGTATGTTAATTCACATCTCCATCTTGATGTTTTTCCATCATAACTATTTTGGGTGGTTCTTCATGCCAACACTGACAACAGCAACTGTTGTTGGTCACGGAGATAAACAGGTTCACGTGGTGCTGCAGGATACTCATCCCCCTCCCACACACACACACCCTGCCCTGTGTTAGATCAGGCTGGTGGTGGTGGTGGTGTGGGGAACATTTTTCTTTGCACACATTGGGCCCCTAATAGCAACTGAGCAACACTTGAATGCCACAGTCACAACCTGGGCACAATTTACCCATCTTCTAATGGCTACTTTCAGCATGATAATGTGCCACGTCATACAGCACAAGTCATATCAACCTGGGTAAAGTGGCCAATGAGTGCACATTCCTTTTATTACAGTCAGTTAGTTCCACCATATATTCTCACAGATGTGAACAAGGTGAGACACAATCCCATGAGTTCCCCTCCAGGAGCCAGGGCATCCTCCACTACATGTTATGTCAACACATGATGCCACACATCCGGGACACTTTGTTTGTCTTGGTAGATGTTGACATAGAGCTGCTTGACGGGGGGGGGGGGGGGGGGGGGNGGGGGGGGGGGGGGGGGGGGGGGGGGGGGGGGGGGGGGGGGGGGGGGGGGGGGGGGGGGGGGGGGGGGGGGGGGGGGGGGGGGGGCATTGCTGGGAAAGCCATGTTCATAGCAGGTCCTAAATCCAGCTCCTGCCCTAGTGCCCTGAACATCTCCAGGAAAAATTACCCAGCTATATAAGTGGGTAAATCACAGTAAGTAGCTTAACAATGAAAGTCACTCTGGACATCAATAAGCGAAACATCACCCTTCCGTTTGCCAGTGGACTCAATAATGATCTGGCTTTTTGGTTGCACAGGCAGTTGACCACAAAGTAGCACAGTGAAGAATAAAATCAGTTCCACCTGGACTAGGGATGATTATAACGCCACAGTCAACACAGCATATGACCATAAGGAAAAGAATACTTAATTACATCATCATTTATTTGAATGAAAAAGCTTTTAGAACTCTTGCCGCTGTAAAGCAAAAGCTCTCAGTAACTATTAATTGTGCCATTTCCATCATCATAAATAATTAGCGCTGCCCAAAGCTTTGCTCTTTGTCCCTGATCAGGAGGAGCACAACCATAAAGAACCGAGATCCTCTTCATTTGAGGTGAGCCGGATCAGCTACTCTGCACACATTCAGACTTTTTATAGAATGTCACCGGACTGGTCTCAGCAGCTGCCCGGCAGCAGCTATTCAACGTAACACGCAGTTTTTTTCCGCGTTTCTGTTTGTCTAAATCCACCACAGCAGCTAACAGTTGACACAGTAGGAGTTGGCTGCTCTTTGTCTACAGCAAATGCTGAACTAAATACAATCAGATTATCCTGTTTTTTTAATTGCACTACATAGAAACATAATTCAGCTGCAATAAAAATGACAATGATTAGAAGGAAGCGATTCACAAATATGATAGTGATTCCCTTGGAGATACTGAGCCTCATGAAATGAAGACCAGTGTGCGCTCTCAAGTTGCCCGAGTGAAAGCGCAATGCATTCTGGGAGGACACTGGACAGTCTTTGTTCAGGGGCACAGCGCTGCAACAGCACACGAGTGCGATGCTATTACAGTGTCAAGACATCTAGGGGTACTGAAGTGTATCATTAGAACTGTATGCATACTGAAGGATCTGGATGGTGACAAAGCTCAGGGAAACGGGGATTTACTGTAAACTGGTGAATATATGCAAAATGATACTATGCAGCAATTCCTCAGTATCTCAATTGCCTATATCCAAATTTTTGCTATAACGTCACTTAAATATTAATGCCTATATAGCAGTATTCAAATGGAAAAACTGTTGCTATGATTTTTTTAAAATCCAAAGCTGATCCATAATAAAAATGCGAATAAAAACCTAAATGTAAAAAAATTTAACAAATAAACAACATAAGGTGTTCTCTATTAAATTCGTAACAAAAATACTTTATCTGAACCCAGACCTGCGCTGAACAGGTGTTATCAGCTGTTCCCACCTATTTTACTTTGTGTCAACACATTTGCACATTTCAGTTTTTTAATAAGCCTATTTAAATTCCAGGTGTTTTGTGAAAGAAAAAGTAACCCGCTGTGTCCGGCTCTAACAGATGTCTTTATTCCCTCTATTCGACACGTAATAAGACTGAAGTGGGGCTGTGAACCCCGCGCATGTGGACTATCATCTTCTGTGTGTTACACAGTGCCTGACGTTAAATGTGCTGCACTGTACAGTACAGACTGTACAATGCCATTTAAACATGCACATTCATAACAGTATTAAGTCTTTTTTAATTAACTAACGGCTGTTTTTAATGCTCAAGTTACGGCTTTGTCGTCATACAGGCGTTTTCCAAAGGGCTGAGAGTACATTATTTGTTTAGTTCCCCCCAATTTAAAATAACGGGAGACAGGCACTCAGTACCTGGAAAATGTTTCAAGGACAAAACAGATTCAGATACCAAGGAATTACTGTATACAGGATTTTCTCACAGATATACAAAGACACACGATGAAAGGAACGTGATGGTGCCAAAAAAAATGTCAAACAAATGTAGCAAATAAAGTGTGACCTGAGTAATCCAAATGAAACATGGACAGAACAGAATTTACAAAAGATCTTCGGCATTTTCAGATATAACTAGTCAAACCAAGAACACAAGGTTGTCACTTGGCACTAACCTAGTGTCTCAAAACAATTTGAAACAGACCTGCAGGGGTGCAAGGTGTCTGTGTCACATAATGTTCTTACCTGTCCACTTTCCCTTGTCATGTAAAAAGTCACAGTGAACAACAAATGCATAGATTTGCTGCTGGCTGTTTTGAACCTACTGCCATGGACCTGAGTAGCCATGAGTGGTGGTGATATCATCTCTATTGGAGATTAACCAGTAGCGATCACTGCACCTTTACAGAGCATAAATGGGTAAGCGACACAGGAGGAGAAAACAGACATCAAGATGCATCACACAGCACTGTGTGTATCCTGAGGGGAGGTCATACAGCAGACAGCAACCACTGACTCATACCACCCAGAACATTCTCACTTTATAAGATTCCAGCTAACATCCCTCAGGCAGTTCTCTCTGACTGGCAAAGACAGGCTGGAAGTTAGCTAGTTACTGCAGGGAATACACTCTGCCTGTGATAAAGGCAGACTAGTTTCCAGTTTAGCTTCAATTCCATCTTTCTAAGGTTATCTGCAACATAGTGAATCATGACCTGTGTTCACCTGCCAGCACAGCAAATGGCAGTAAAGAGCACCCAACCAGAGGAATGCCAGGCTGCCTTAAACTTGCTCCCAGTGTTTACTGCCTGCATCTTACCTTCTGAAAAGATTATGACCATTATGATTAATTAGAGCAACTCTGGATGCATTTATGGGATGAATCACAACTGGCAATTGTTCTTTGTGAAAACATAATATTATTGTTTTGACATAGTAAACAAAAATATTTAAGTCTTAGATTATATTTTTATATACTGTGGCCATGTTTAATTTTTTATATATCAAAATCTACAAATAAATTAAGGGATGTTTGTATATTTACATGTTTATTTCACCACATGGAATATAGTCAATCAAGTTTTCCTGTGTCAAAATTAAGCACAAAAATTTATGCATATGTGCAGCCTGGAAAATTTAATCTGCACATTTTATGTGTTGCCTAGCAACAGCACACAGCCAAACACCGTTTCATACAATAATTAAAACAATGAAACTAAAATAAACCCGAGAAACAAGAAACAGGAAAAAAACTTCAGTGACATAAGTAAGAAGCTGACAAAACATGCTGCCTGGAGCACTGATGCTGGTGGAATACAAGGTTAAAATTCTTACTTAAATATATGGCAACAGGACATTATCAAAGATATTTTATAGTTCAGAGACACATCTTGTCAGCAGTTAAATAAGGGCAAGCTTGTTACAATAAAGTGCAGAGCTCCAAGCTGAAAACCTCTGCTCTACTCCATTCCACAGCACATTCTTGTCCAGACTAGAGCCTTTGGTCACTAGTTCAACCTACAGGTAAACTGACACGTTACACAACTGAGCAGCAGGAAGGCTGCACGAAAGGCACAGCGCAATGAAATAGGTTTGTTTTCAAAGAACACAAGTGGGCAGTGTGCTGGACTGGTCAGCACGTAGGAAGCATCGCATGGGCAAAACCCTCAAAGAGGCCAATACCTACATGACAGTGTTGATCCCGGAGAGCTGCTGGAACATCTGTAATCCACAGCCTACCGCGAGCGCCCGTCGGGTTGGGGGGTAAGTCAGCATGCGCCAGATCACCAGGCCATCTAGGGAGGACACAGAAGCAAAGTTACCATAGACAAACAACAAGGTCCTGCAATATAAATCGGTCCTCTTGGACGTCAGGGAGGCCATTATGACTATTCTACTTCAGTTTCTAAAGCAGGGCCGACATAGGCACTATTATGATTATTTTGATGTTCAGGCCTTTGATGTAATGGTGGAAAAAAGAGATGTCATTATTTTGCTGCATGTTGCTGGCAGCATAGAGATGATATTAATACCGGTCATACACTGGACTTTTTACCACAGAGAGGCAAGAACACACAGCTGCATAAGGGGAGAATCATTAACATGTGAGTCAGCAGACAGGCACTGTATCCTGAGTAATATGCACGCACGCACGCACACACGGAGTGTTGAGCACTGCTTCCTTCCTCCACCCTAAGGACAGCGTGTGATCTTCTGCTGACTGACATGGCTCAGTGTGACACCCTCAGGAAAAAAGCAGCACTTCTTTAAGAAACAAAACTGGGTCAGGAAACCAATCGATTATCAGTGTAGACTCACAGAGGAACCAGGTGGAGTACAGAGAACCAGAAGTTATAGGATGGCAGGTCCTCAAAAAAGACAGTGTTCAATAAAGCAAGCAGCTGTATTTATTCATCAGGTATTTTAACAATTAAATCAAGGTTTTCTTTTCACAAAATAGAGAAAAAAAAAACCAGTGACAGAGCTCAAGATCTGCGTAACCCAAGACCATTTGCCCATCACTTTGCTTCAGAGCTAGGAACACAGGATGAAAACACACAGGACTATTGATGATATTTTGTAGTGACACACTGTAGTCCAAAAGCCACCAGATAGCAAGAACAGTGACTCCCCTCTAGATTCATGAAAATGAGCAAATACAGTTATCACCACGTTGCTGCCACGTATGGTCTATGACAGCACACGTTTAAGACCATGCCATTTCTGGACCACGTTCACTAATACTCACTTAGTAACCCTAACCCTACGAAAGAACAAAAGTGCAAGTAAGCAAGCCTATTTTAAAAAAAAAAAAAAAAAAAAAAACCCTCACTATCTGCTTTTATATATCTGCATGTGCAGGTATTTGGGGTGTGAACCAATATTAATGAGGGACAATAATTTGAGACTTTTGATTACCAGGCACAAATGGTGAACTACACCACACTACATGAAACCAGATATTCTAAAACGTGGAATGGTCAGCTGAGCAATAGTCACAGTACATTTGTTACATCCCACACTGAAGAGCTTCTCAATCTTCTAATTTCCAATGACATTAGTGAAGTATGAGCCATGATTCCTTCATAATATCTTGTTGGCATATTAGTGTTCTGTCTCTGTGGTTCAGTCTGCATGAAGAGCCTCATTAGGGGTTCTTTCTTTTCCAAACTATTCAAAGTTGATTTGTGAGCATGGCTTACAGCAAAGGTCAGTGTTGTGCAGGGATAACACTGCAGTAACAACACTCGAAGCAGTCATTTCAAAATGGGAACAGAGTGATTGCTTGATGCCCAGCAACAACCCTAGTTGGGGTTCCAGTGCAGTCATCGTGTATATTTATCCAAGCCTGTTGTTGGATTACCGCTGGATTACTTTGATTACCATGCTGCTTTTGCAAAATGCATAAATATGAGTGTATATTGCCAACAAGGCCCTCCAGGATGACACTGAACAAAACAGGTTGGCAGGTTCATGATTTCCTTTTGTAATGTGGAACATTTTAGCAGGACAGTGACTAGAGGATATAGAACAACTAGGACACTGGACAAAATAGCAATGTAATTTTAGCTGGACATATATTCACACAGACAACAGGCAAGGTGGGATGCTCTGGGATTGTTAAATATCTATAAATATTAAAATACAAACATACAGGATCACTAACAGATGTAAAATTATTTATGGAGACTAATAATTAATGTGTTGGTATTTTTTTTTTTAAAAAGAAAATATTTTCCTGTATGAGTCAAATCAGCAAAGATTATAATACATTTATGCGTTCCTGAAGAGCACTTGCAGCACAAAAAAGGAATTTATTCCTCACCTCAGAGTACAAGTCCACGTTATAGTACACTTTTGTACAATACCCATAATTATATCTAATTTCTTAGACTTTTCGCATACAAGGTCAAGCAGTTTCTGTTTAGTATTTCACTATTGCTGCTCACTTTTCTAGCAGTATCTGACAACAAGCCAGGTGAACCAAACAACAAACCTACACCATGAAAGTGGAAATGTACATTTCTGACAGACAGGCGCACCAGTACTCCCTCCCATCAGAGGAAAAACAAATATTTACCTACAGCCTCTTAGTAACCTCTTACTCCACTTTACAAGTACACGCATCCTTCCCCTAATGGGGCTCATGTGTTCCCTGAAATCACTCTGCTATGCAAATTCTCACAGTGAAAAGAGTTGAAATGCTATAATGAAGGGAGTTGAAAACAATATTTCATAAAGAACAAGAAATAATCCCCAGATGAAAAATGTCATCTAAAATTAAATTTTAAAAACTGAAATTGTTTTTCTATGGATAACAATAAGGCACTGTGTAGCATTAAAGATGCTTGATGATCAATTATCTTCATCTTATTGTGAGATAAAAGCTTTGCTTGAACAGTCTAAAGGTAGTCATGTTATTAAAGGTGTTTAAAGGATTGTGATGGGGGGGGTCCTCATAACCCTTTATTTAAACGTTGTCCAGCAGTGCATGACTAAGAAGTCGGCCACAGCCTACACATCGCTGCCTGAGAAACCCCTGCTCAGACCTTCCTTGTGTCCAGTCCCTCACAGATCACTCTTTCAATAAACTTGTCTTCAGTGCCACACCTTGAAAGACTCTGGAATGTCTCTGGAATGATTCAAGTATCTAAGTTAATATAAAAGTGTTAATTTTAAATGCTCAGAAGAACCCATATTCGAGTCCCACTCTTGCCTACTCTTCCTGACTGCACTACTTACCCTGAATTAATAACGAAAATTTCCCAGGTGTTTAAATAAACTTTATGTTGCTTAATGCTACAAGTTGATACGGAGGGGGAAAAAGAAAAGTAAAAAAAAAATCAGCTCAAAGAAATCATTATTAATATAGTAATGAATGTGTTTCAATTGTAACATTACATTCACATTAATGAATGCCTGTGACTAGTTGACCCTGTTTCGTAAGATGCTGTTCTCCCATATTGCCTTGTGCTAAGCATAAATAAGTTTCTGTGCATGGTTAAATGAATTTGCATTCTGTAATGTTCTTAAATCTTCCCTTGAGTGTTTATTCCAGGTTGTTGTATAAGATGACAGAACTAAACTGATAATCAGAGATGGGAGATGTTTAGGCAGGAATCATTTATATGGGATTTAGTAAATACATAAGTTTCTACTGTTATTTATGGAAGTAAGTCGCTTCTCATCTTTTAGAAAAAAGTAGAGAATGGAACTAAATCAAAGTTTTATTGAATATTTTCTTTGTTAATAAAGGCAGTAATTGACAAAATAACAAATGAGCAAAAACTGAGTCAAACTAAATTAGCTTGTTGTATGAGAAAATGATGCATGTTTTTGAATACAGTTGTAAGGGCATTTCCATTCTCTCAGACCTTCTTTAGTGAGGGATGAGTGTATTAGATTTTTCCAAAAATTGCATATGAATTGAGGTTTAGCACATGAAGGCCCCAATTACCCTTGATTTAAAGAGGAAAAAAAAATTTTGTGTCCTGAGCCCAATTTTCACTCAAATGGTAAATCATCTGAATATGTAAATGGTAAACATTACTTCAATACTTAAAACTGGCTATCAAAGTGAAATAAGATTTTTATGAAAACTATGAAGACAAACATTCATGGAAAAAGCAGGTACAATATGTTGCTAAATGATTCATTAAAAAAAAAAATCAAATGAGTAAAATGTTATTTGGGGGTGCCTTAAGCACAGTCAGGTGAGCAGTCAAGAGGGAACTGACAGCTGAATACTCTCATCAATGGAAGAGAAAGGTGAAGGAAAGCATAATGGCTCCGATATCACTTTTCCAAAGTTTTCATGTATTCCTCTACACTGGAGACCATTTAACTCATTTCTGACATGAAAGACTTTTCATAACGGTGGGTTTTGCATCTCATAAATCCAAATAAATTACAAGCAGCTAATGAAAGTGCTTTTGCATAAATCTTAAAACAAACAAAAAGGTGTACCATGCTTACACATTCAACACAAGGAATGCCAGTTTTCAGCAAGGCCTGAGGGAGTGAGGTCACTAGCATGTGTCACCTCTGGATTTCTCCTCCCTGGGCCTTGGTGGCCTGCTGGTTGCCAGGAGTGGCCCTGACAGGAGACATGCACCAGCCTGCCCTGTCTCTTTGTTCTGTCACCTGGTGTTCCCAAATGCACACTATTCCCTGTAAACACCATGTCTTTCTCTTATTTGCCTACAGTTTCTGATTTTTTGAAACATCTTGGACTATTCAAACTACTTTTTAAATTGTAGCTGTGGATTCTAACCAGAAGCATTTACGTTGAAAACTTTAATGCACCCGAATTTTAAGTTATATCAAATGCAGCCAAAGATTTTCACCTATTCAAGGTTGAAATGGAAGGGTACCATGCACAGCCCCCCAGTGCTATTAAAATAATGCTGTTACTGCTGTACTGCCCTCCTGAACCAAAGTGCCACTGTTCAGCAAGCATTCAAACCTCTGGCAGTGAAATAAATAAATGGCCAGTGACAATTACACACTGCTGCAAAAACAAGATACACAACACATTGTACCCACTGATAACAGCATATTGACCTTGGTGGGGATGGTGGCAGATGATTGGGGCAGGATGGGGTGGAGCACAGTGGGAAGAAAAACACTCCGCTGGTTGATTGTAAATGAAATAACACAGAAAAACATTTTTTTTCCACCTTTCGTGCACCAGATTTACTAATAACAGTATCATGGGAAAGAAAAAATGATCAGAGATGGGTTTTTGTGGGAACATGGCCAGTATTTAAGTGATAACTTACCACCATAGTAATTTTTTTACTTTTTTCTTTTGAAAGGTGGGTAATTATAATTCCATGACAAGTCCATCAGCAACTCATCATGGGCTTCATTTGATGAACAGCTATTACGTGTGTCCCCTGCTATGACACAGTACTAGATCAGCAAAGTGTCACTTAAAGACCACCTGCATCTAAACTCTGGGTGGGACTGTGCTGAGAACATGGGAGTCTAGAACAGAATTGCTTCTTTTTGTAGTGATGAAAAGTTATGAAATGGGAATACGGGAGCAGTACGGGAATGCAGTGGGAAGTGTATTTTTCAGGATAACAAGCGCTCAATATCACAGGCGATGCCGCTCAAATCTTTTAAGACCAAGAAATTTACAGTCTCCCTCTGGACAAGCACCCTTTTATTGGCTGCATTTTGTCCAATGACATTCACTGAGGTGGATTGCTGCAGCACAGTGACAGTGTGTCATCTTTGAGGATCTTTCAGCACATCACCCAAACCATTTTCAACTCATTTTAGCAGGTGTTTCTCAAGTGGTCATGATGAAAATGTGGGCAGGACTTTAGGCAAGGACTCACTATGATCTGCTGGATAGGATGTTCTCAAAATCATTTTCATGCTGTTGACAACACTTTTGTCAAGGGATTGGTATAAGACTAAAGCAGGATTTTCAGAAAGTCCCCCAACAGCGTCACTGCAAAACCTTGACAAGGGGGTCAGTTTAATACTGTGGGTGGTATCCTGCTGTGGTTTCTGAATGATCCCAGTGACAACTTTTGTGAAGGGATCTCAATGTTGCTCTGGCCTGGCTGGCAGGACTCTGAATTAGCATATGTTTTTCCTCACCAGAAGGCCTCAAAACATTTGTCACTGACTTCAGAGAGCTGTTCCAGTGTCTCTCTGCACTAATGGGAGTTCATCAGCATACATTAAGACATCCTATGAATCTTTTTAGTGATAAGAACCAGAACAAGACTAAATGGCTCATAAGCTCATGCTGCAATGGCACTATTTAACACATTGTGCAGTCGAGTTTAAAGAGTACTGTCTTCAAGGAATACTTCACATCTTTTTGTAAGACACTGTGAGGTGTGGTGGACACCATACCAAACCCACATTTACTGCAAAGCTGCTGAAGGTGAACTAGCAAAATGTGTGTGTACACAGTCTACACAGAGAGAAGCATCAATGTGGCAAAATTTATTTACTATAAACTCAAGCAGCCCTGATCTCCTTCAACTTTGTCTTTAGCTAGATGTCTAAGAGACCTTTAATCTCATTTTACATTGCTGCTTAGAAGGAAATCACATGAAGAGGACACATTCAATACACAAACAGAATCAAGAGACCCACACAATTATTCAGCATAACCAATGACAAAGTGACTAACAGACTAATAAGGCTTCAAAACGAGAAGATTTACACCCAACCTAAAAAGAGGTATGACACTGAAAGCTAGAGGCAATTCTGAAATGAGATATGACCAAATTATTACAGGAAAGGAGAAAGTTAAGAAAAATTATGAGGCAAAAAAACTGCTTAGCAGTGATTTTTGGTGAAACAAGTCAGTGCTCCATTGTGGGGATGTATGAGCCAAAGGCATAAATTTCTGGTACTCTGTTAAAGTAGTGGAAATTTTCTGTGTATGTAATGTGCATAGACTGAATATAAACTGTACCAACTGTTTGTTAATGTACATTATATGTGCAGACTCTGCATACAAGTCTGTTAACTACCAGACATACTAACCCTAAAAAAGATGACTACAGTATTCATTTTAATATTTTAATGATATGACAGATACAGTATTGGCAATCGGTTGCAGCAATGTTACTGCAGTAACATTTCAATGACACTGTTGCTCCTTCTTGCTCATATAAAGACATTACACATTTAATCAGCCGGCACCCTCGCTATTTATCGGATGGATTTATTTATAACATTAAGCAGAAGAAAAGTGAAATCATATAGCAGCTGAAGGGTTCATTGGGCATCTTTGTGCATGTAAACCTTCAGAGGTTGTCACACTGTTTCAGCAAATCAACTGCTCTTTCAATCTGAATCTGATGGATGGACATTAAGGCACAATAAATGTAGCAGGCACAAATACTGCACAAAACTGCCTGCTAAGTAGTGTTTCTGTTGTCATGTTTCATAATCAGCTGAGTGAGCAATGCAGACTTTCCATTTGTTGTGATTATGTTGTGGGACAGGACAGACTTCTGTAAACTTAATCATATGGACACCATACATAAGCCTTTCAGCAGACAGTAGCCCTTGACCTTAGGTTAATGTGGGCAACTGGGCAGCGGCCCAATAAACTGGTAGCTCTCACCACAGGATGGAAGTCATATGAAGCATGAATGTGTGACAAGGAAAGGGTCTCTTTGGCACATCAAGAAGGCTGTGAAGACACAGAAACATGACTTCCAGACACACACAGTTGCAAAACAAATGTGCACAAGTACAGAACTGATCAAAGGGTTGTGTGTGTTTGTGCCAATGAAAGAGCAGAAACATAGTCTCAAACAAGCTCTCCTCATTGCCTGCATGACTGACCGAAGTAGGAATGAAGTCAAATTAGTGCGATTGTGTTCCTTGCAAGTAGAGCACATTTGCTGTGTGGTACATCATTAAGTCTCTTCTGACTAATGTTTAACACAAGAAAGAAAAATCAGTTTGTGTCCAGTGAACAGCATTGCCCCTTCACTCCGTAACTGCACTAAAATTAAACAGCATCACATTAATCACATCAATGTTCAGATCAGTCTCTCAGCCAATCATTTCAGCCTGTATAGGCATCTAACCAAAGAGCTGACCAATCAGCATAGCCCAGACACAGTGCAGATGAGCAGCCCCCCCCCATATTTAGCAAGTTTACCTGGGGCCGTGAATATAATCTTCGAAGCAAACTGTGCCAATAATCCATGAAGAAATCACTGAAATACGGAGTAGTGCGGCTGCACACCTGCCTGTTGCTAAGAGCAGGTGCCTGGCAAGCACCAAACTGCACCAACCTTTCGGAATGGTGGCACCTCCCATCGAGCTCCAAGTTCTCTAAATGCTGTTTTGCAGAAAGCAATCAAAATGGCACAATTAGAAGAAAAGAACTTTGATTTTAGATTAAAAAGAGATGTCCCCCTGGGTCTGAGTGTACCTGATGTCTGGGCATGCCTGAAACGGACACATTTACAAAATGGACACATGGTACTCACTACTTCAGTAAAAGAAATAACACTGCTGCCCTGCTTTGCCTTCTCAATAAAATTACAAATTACTTTTTGCACTAATACAAGAAGGTTCTTTAATTACAATGCTTACGTCATCCGGACTACTGGGGGGGGGGGGGGGGNGACGTCACGACGAGGCGGAGAGTCACGTGATACAAGTGTCCCAATCACATCTGAGTGGTGGGGGGGGGGGGGGGGGGGGGGGGGGGGGGGGGGGGGGGGGGTCTTAGAAAATCAACTAGCAAGAAAAACATAATATATGTTATAATGGGTGTGCAATTTGTCCTTTCACAAATTTACATTCAATTCACCACAAAAATATGAGCTGTCATACAAAATGTTTTGAAGTTCATTTTAATGCAGTCATGCTTGAGCATACTACTTAATGAATATGATTCTCAAGGGAGGGAACAAGCCACTAAAAAGCAGCTGAATGACATTTTTTAACAGAATAATTAACACAAAGTACTGTCAGTGGGAATGACTCTTAATGCAAATGGTGCTTGTTGCGCCACGTATGTGCTTGAAATGTGTTGCACACAGACTTGCAAAGGCTAACTGATTACATGGCTGGATTTTTAATAGGGTGTGCAAAGTCCATGCAGTCCAAATAGTGCTGATATTTATCAAAGTATCCAGCATGAATTACAATCTTCAGCTTGACAACAGCTTTTTTCCCCATCTTGGCATAAAAGTATATATAACAGTTGTCTTAGTCTAATCTGATTATCCCTGAAAGATGAAGTCTATATTGTGAAATCATTTAACATGCTTTTAAAGTTAAAATTATTATTACAGTTAGGCCAAAGAAATTCAAAACTCTTGACATATGCCTCAAATTACATGTTTAAAATTTCAAAAGACATTTAATGGTGAAGCTCGTTTTTGATATATTTATTGGTTATGAAGTTTGATGCGTCATGGTGCAGATGTTATGCAGCCATCCTAAGAGTGATACAAGCAAGCATAACCTGAGACCAGTCAAAGAACATGTTCAGTGTGCTGTCCATTTTGATTAAGGCACAGCCTCAAATGTCATTCCCATGAATGTAAAGAATTTACGGACCATTTGAAGCCATCATTAAGGTTTGTGCAAGAATCCAACCAGAAGTTCTTCAGTGTTTAGAACTGGAACTTTAAAAATGTTACAGTAGTCACACAACCCACTTTTAATCTGGAAATATTTAGTTGAATTTTAGACAAATCGCACAGACAGTTCAATTCATTTAATGTAAAATGGTATTGATTAGATCAAGCCAACACTAGGCATCTTAATGTTTTTGTAGTTCCATACTTTTGACTCACCCTGTTTAATAAATAATGTATTTTTTTAAAGTCTGATCAACAGAATTTCCATTAATCTAAAATCAGACTTGATTGGAAACTGTACCCTGCAGACAGTTACCTAAATTAAAAAAAAAAAAAAAAAAAAAAAAAGCTGAACGCAATCTCTTTTTGCAATCACACTGAAAAGAAACCTCTGAACAAAATGTCTGATGTAAAGTAATGGGACAACTATAATGCCTAGGAAATTAGCAGGCTTAACTGGCACTTACCCCTGCATTCATAATTTAAAAAAAAAAAAAAAAAAAAAAAAAATCAAACCCAGAAAAATGTTCAAGTCCAGATACACGGTTCAGTTGTCTGGTTTTCTCCACACTTCCTTTGACTAATGTTTACAAATGATTTAAGCCTGAACCTTCAGATGCACTAATGAACCCAGAGTAAAAGAGTTTTCAGGGTGACGGGGGGGCTGAAATGTAAGTGATCTGAACTCCCACGAAACACACATAAAGAAGAGATCAATGCGACAGTACTAAAAACCCCAAACACTTGGGGCTGCTGAGGTTTCAGCTTTACAGAATAAAGTTTACCATATTCTGATGCTCAGATGCTGATACTCCATATGAACAACAGGTAATGGGGAAAAAAACTGCTTTATGAAGTTTAAGATACCAACAGGACAAAACTTTCTTAGGGAGGGAAAAGAAAAAAAAAAACTTGAAAAGGTGGATTCTCTTAAATCAAAGTTTTACTAGTAAAACAATGTACAACATACATTGCTTTTTGAATTTCTTATAACTATGCTATTATTTTTTATTATTATTATGCATGCATTGCTGTTAGAATGGTGTAGGAATGGATTGCAAAGCTGACTGTGAGGATGAACGCTGGTCTGGTTGTTTCCTGAACTTTCTCAGTTACTCCATGCTATCAAAACTCCTACCAGGGGACTCCAACACATGCAGGTGCATGTGTGAGACTTCATTAAGACAACTCACTAGTGAGAGGGGCTGTCTACTCCCTCACTGTTCATGATCACCGGACTAGGAGGCAGACAGTCTGTTCTGCTCTGTTCCTGTATGGAAAAATTCCACTGTTGCCTCTCAAGACTTGGAACTCTCTTGTTGCTCACATTTATATTAATACTTTTTACAGCCCTTTTTTCTCCAAAGCAACATACAACTCAAGAAATAAACAGAAGTGCATTTCACCGAAACACTGAAAGGTAGCGATACAGACACATGATTCTTAAAGGCCAGTCACAAAGGTCAGTACACAATACATGAGTAGCTGTGTACATAACTGATGAACATCTCTCCATCTCCTTGTCATATCTGACTTAAAAACTTTGAATAATAAATCAATTCTAGGTCTAAGCCAAACCAAATCTTTATGGCACTTCCCCAAATCAGAGATAAGTGACTAGAGGTGGTCCCCATCTTGCAATGTGGTTCCATTCTGATGACCAGCTCATAAACAAGTAACAAAGGGAATCACAGACAAAGCCATTATTTCCACCCTAATGCTGAACAAGACCCAAAGAATAACAACTATGACTGGCTATGCTGTCACAAAGTGTAAATGTCATCATACAGCAGATGAAGTGGTTGGTACATGTGGGGACTGGGTATAGAATAAGGATTATGGGATGGCTGTCATGAGGTGCATAAATTATAACTCAAGGACCACCTGCACCCTGTGACCTCATCTTGTCAGTCATTGTACTCAGCAAGTGGCCTTGGGCCCAATCTTACTGGGTTCCAGTAGGCAGGCTTGTCAAATACATGGCCTTTAAAGATGTTCATTTCACACTAATTCCCTACTGGTCGCACAAGAAAGGAGGTGGTAAAATGTATTTTTCAGAAATAAAGAATATACTGTGGTAGTGTCATGAGCAAAATGTGTTTACGGTCATTCATCATCCCCCATCAATGTCACCAAAGCACACGGAATGGCCCCCCAGTGGCATACATGAGGTGTACAACTTGGTACACTGGAGCATCTGCTTTTCAGCAACAATTTGTTCCCAAATGTGTCTCTTGGGGCTGTGGAATAGGAATGCTTTAGCAGGGTTGAATTCAGAGCACAAGAGTCCTACAGATGACTCACTTCACAGAATTTCATACATAAAGTCTGAGGCTCTGACCAGAGACACAAAAAAATTAATGCTTTTAATAAAAAACACTGGCCTTACAGCTGAGTCTTATAGTGACAAGTGTAATACTGTGAATTTTTTTTTTTTTTTTCATTGTTTATTGGTCTTTCAACCAGCGTGATGCACTAATATTTATCACTAACACTTAGTCCATTGACAGTGATGGTTTTCATCACAGTCTGCATTTATAAAATCACCTTCTAAGTGGGCTGCAGGGCCTCCTGGACACTTCCCACACTTGATTAAGGTAGAAAGGAGATGTGTCAGTGGATGGATACTTCACTATTGGGCTCAAGTAAATACAGCAAAAATTAGAGTAGGGCTGGCATAGTCTTTTCAATGTCAACCACTGTTTACATTCAGATTTTTTTTAGCTGTTTTTCTACAAAGCAATATAAAATGTCAAGTTACAGTGATTTACCAATTTAACTACGTGGGTAATTTTTTACTGCAGCCATTTTGTATGGGAAGTATAACGCTCAAAGTTACCATAGTGGGAATCTGAGTGCTTTCAATGAAAGACAACAATTGTAAACACTAGAAAGTTCTGATTATTAACCTGTATTTGTGTTCACTCACAAGACATAATTCCCATCAAATGCCTACATGACCTGGCCAGGAACAGTGAGAAACTTTGGTTCAGAGCCATTTTTCCTAAACCAAGATTCAGGCCCAAAAACTAACCCTAACAGTAAGGTTGTTTTAACACTGGTCAGGACCCAGTACACTTATCTTCCTAATGTTCAGAGCAGCAGAATTGCAGTCACAAGAGTGGTGCAGCAGAGCTCCACTCACCCCCTTCTGAGTCCTCCTGTTCTTCCTCGATGCTGGTCTTGATAGTGTCATACTCCTCATCAATGTTCTGATTCCCACGGATGCGGCTGAGTACGCGACGAGCCTTCTGTGTGCAGCCTTTCTGGATGAGCCAGCGTGGACTCTCCGGGAGAAAGAGGAATCCAACAAACTGCAGCAATGCAGGCACAACTGAAAGGCCTAGCATGTATCTGCAACAAGAGGCCAGAGAATGACACTCAGGAGTTACCCCTGCAGGGCTCAGCATTTATTTGCTGTTTTTTCTTGCTCATAGGACAAGTACATTTGACATTTTACCTGTCCCATCAAATTTTGCACTTCACCAATTTTGGAAATCACCAGGTGTAAATCTAGGTGTAAACTATTCATGTAAATATGAAACAAAAGCATACTTACAAAACCAACACAAAGGCTATTGTTTTAATTTTGAAAAAAATTGGATTCTTTCTAGTGAGAAAGGGGATCCGAAATGAAAATGTAGATGTGACAATTAGTGATGTCACAACTTCTTTATTATGATGAGTCACTGTTTGCACCAAATTTCTTAATATTTTACCTTTTTTTGGAAAAAATTTGCCCACATGTGCATCACACAACTATCATAATGATTCTATCTGCCTGACAATGAAAATGTAAGCAAAACACCTGTCCCAGGCAGCTAGTGCTCTACTTGAGTCCTGAGAGCATCTAAAGGATCACTGATACTTAACAGTACCTTTATATGCCACCAGGCTAGTGAGCTGTTACTGCTTAGTTTCATCTTTGCACCATTGAGGGTTTCATGATTCAAGAACCAGTGACACTGGTCCTTTACTAGCTAGTTCAACCAAAAACTACAAACCCATAAAAAAACCCTATACACTTAAAGCCAGTGCTTTTCTGTCCAAAGTGTTTACACAAGAAAAACAAACAAACCTTAAATAAGAAAAGTCCTCATGCAGAGCAGTAACTTAGGAATGTCTAACAACACTGTGATGGTCAAATAAATCAGTCCACATTGTAGACAGAGAGAAGCAGAATCAAACAGTGACATTTTACTGCCTGAATGCAAATAGATGCTATAAATAGATTATAAACATATCATATTATAAAAAAAATATCTGTTGCTAGCTGTTTAAATTGAGAATGTTGTTGTAAGCAGTTTAACTAAGTTTTTTTTTTGATAAAACAGCTTTTGCTACACATGACAAGACTCCTGTGAATTTCATTCTGAATGTTATTTAAGAGGTGAAAGGAAGGTTAACCAGTGCACACCCCTCACACACATATCTTCATGCACGGCACACGATACATTAAATCGGTTACTACCAGCTTGGTGCAGTAAAGTCTTACAAATATCAGTGATATGCAGGAGGTACACATGAATGGCTCCTTTTACAGTTTTCCTGGCAGGCGTAATATTCTAAAACACAGCTGCTGATTATTCACATTTGTCTTCATCAAATTATGCAGATGATTTTATGCTGTCTGAATGCCATTTAAATAAATAAATATTTATACTATTAAAAACAGAACATAGAATAATACTACATTTCATAATATCCTATCAGTGCTTGTGGGTGGGCTGAGTAAGAGCCTAAAGCATAAACTTGGATCAAAATGGCATACCAGTCAAGAATCTTACCTCCAGCCATCCTGCTCCATGTAGCTGAAGGCCCCATCGAGTAGGCTGGCCACAAACTGGCCACCTGTGATGAAGAGTGTGTTGATGGTGACCAGCTGGCCTCTCAGTTCAGGAGGTGATGCTTCGGCTATGTACACCGGCACCGTCATGGAGGCCACCCCTAAAGATGGTTAGGTAAATGGTAGCAGGTGAGCAGGGAAGGGGCGGGGGGAATTAGAACAGAAAGTAAGGACCTATACAACAAAAAAAGTTACTGCAACAGATATCTGGGCTGGATATGGTCTGGGTAACCATGGCTGCTGTAGTCCGATAGTTTTGCTGAAATTGGCAGATATTGTTGACTCTGCAACTCAGGACATAAAAATGGGAAAAACTGCATGCTTTTTAACCCAAATTCATCAAAAAACATGCATGTCATCCTTGCTTGCTTCAACAGTGTGTGTGCAAGGTTTCATAGTAGCCAGCGTACCTGTTGCCATGGGTCTCTCGCATCTTCAAGACTCATGTCAAGGTTAAGCAATAAACGGAGGCAAAAGGCCAAGATGGTTTAATGGGATGTCATTAGTCACAAACTGTAACAGTGTCATGGCAGCTCAGTGGGTAATGCTGGTGTCTCAATTGGAGGGATTTGATCCCCATTCAGTCTGTGTGGAGTTTGTATGTTCTCCCAGTGGTCATGCAGGTTTCCCTCATATCCTCTGGTTTCTTCCTACAGTCCAAAGAAGTGTTTTTCAAGTGAAATACTGACTAACTTGCCCACAGTGTTAGTGTGTGCATTACTTAACAACACAAGGGAGCAGTGTAGTGCATCTATCATTGTTCACTTACAAACGCATCAGCTAAGCAAAAATACTGCATACGCAAAATCAACATCTTCCCCACGGCAAACATGTGAAAGCCTCCTAAGCCACAGTTAATTAAAAACAGCATAAATCTGGCATATAAAACTAATGCTGGAGTTACAATTCAAACCCTTGTTTTAAAAAAAGGGAAAAAAAGACACCACAAACATGTCTTCTTTTTGTCAACTGAGTTGTAAAGGGCAACAAGATCAAAATATCAATCTACATATCCATGCCCAACTGGTGTTTTTGTGACCTCCTGGTCAGTTTATCAATTTGCAGTGGAAAACAATGAGGAAAACAAGACAAGGTTGCTATGACTGACAGTCACTCCTGAAACCTTGATGCGGTGAGCAGATTTCCTCTAATTTCAGCAGAGCCCCAGAGGTCCACAGTTCAAATGACAGCAGATTCATTAGAACTAGGAAGAAGCAAGCAGCTACTGTGTCTCACTTTAATGGCCTTGCAGACACAAAGCAAAGCAGCTAAAACTTGAAAATCTACTGCTATACTCACAGGGAGCAAGAGTTGAGTGTCCTGAGCATCAGTTTCAAACAAAAACCTACATGCATCATTATGCTCTCTAGTTGAGTCGCAGATCCAGAGGTAGCCAACATAAAACACTTGTCCATGTTTTCCACCCCATTTTCTTATACTGATTTAAAGTTTTGTTATCAATGAAACAGTACAACTTCATCAATAGTTCTTCAGAATTTTTAGCAGCACTGCTCAGAGAAAGCCCAGGGAATGTAAAGATGGGAACAACTTAAAGCTCCCTTCAGAAAGCATTATTTTTATTAGTGGCATTTTAATGTGGAAAAACACCAGCGAGTGGACAGGCCAGCAGTCCAAACCACAAGTCGACATACTGAGGTCCAACGATTCTGCTTACCAAACTCACGATGAGTGCCTTTCCTCAGCTATACCCTAACCAAAGCAAACATTTAGCCCATATGGAGCCTGTCCAGCGAAGCATCTCTAAGTCAACATAGCCGCTTCAGCATTGATTTTAGTTTAAATCTATGGTGCGCCACAATAGTCACGTGTGGTGACAGAGGTATATGGCTGGGCTCTGCTCCATATGGCATACTCTTGGATACTAAAGTTACAAGTTTTGCACTAATGTACTGATGCCACAAAAGCAAGCAGGGAGCTGTAGCCAAAAGTAAAACTTGGAGGTAAAAGCAGGAGAGTGCTTAAGGAATACATTACAATTTACAACCAAAAGATAGAGGAAGATTAGAAGATTGTAGTTATAATTTATAGCACCTCTATTTAATTCTGATAGCATTTATACAGGCAGGGACTGGAAACAATAATGGCTAAGGTAGGTGTGCTGCCAGGGCGAGGGAGGCTCTGTTTGGTAACACACCCAAAAACGCCACAAGTTGATCCTATGAGAAACTAAAACCCAGCTGAGAATATGTAGCTCAAACCTGCTTCATTCCTCCACATGCCTATACCGGAGAGTTACGTCTGTCAATACGTATTCACAACCCGGCTTAGACCGCCCAGTATTTCTATTTATACAAAAAGCGGAAGGTTCAAAACCTTGTGCGAGAAACCGGCTGTGATGTCATAGCTCGGCAGCACGCTTACTTAGTAGGTACAAAAATAAATCCATAAGATGGTAACAACTGCTGTCCTTTGCTTAGCTTTAATAAACACTGGCAACAAAAGAAGAATTAAGCCATCAACTAAGGATAAAACCCCTGGTAACACATTCTTGCCACATACAGTTCAACAGGTTTTTTTAATCACTCTACAGTATGCTGATAATGAGAATATAAGTCAAGAACACACAAGTTGCCGTTTACAGGTGGTCTGAACACCAAACATTTATAACAGGATTCAATTCAACCCATTTATAGTGCTATGTCTTATAAGTTTGAAAAGAGAATCTCAGGGACAGAGCACTGGAAACACCTGCAAGAGACCAGGGGCTACAGTGGAATCCAAGGCAGCATAAGACATTCTGGCTGATGCCGATGCTCAGCCTCCACCTATGGACGGTAAAAGAATGTAGGAAGATTGATTCTGCTCACTCACTTGGAAGCTCCCATAAAGGTTGTTTCCTTCACAAATAATTGGACAAAAACATGAGACTGAACTGTATGTTGAAAGATTAACTTGCTTTACCTTTGCCGAACAATTAATCTGTCTAGGAAAACTATGCAATTAATTTTACAAAGCTTCAATATAAAGAAGGCCAGATATGGAACAGCTCTGATCACACTGAGAAAAAGAAAGATTGTATGGAAGTCAAACTGAATGGAAGGATGAACATTCAAGGAAGCCACTGTAATGCTTCCCACTTACTAATAAGACACTAAGACAGTGAAAATGGTGATATTCACTCCAGTCAAAGGAACAAGGGGGGGAGAAAAAAAAAAAAAAAAAAAAAAAAAAAAAAAAAAAAAAAAAAAAAAAAAAAAAAAAAANAGGGGGGGGAAAAAAAAAAAAAAAAAAAAAAAAAAAAAAAAAACTATCAAAGACTGAATTCAGGGCTTACCGTTGTGTTTGGTTGTCCAAAGGACAGGTACATTTTATATTCGTTGCTCTGTCAAATTCTACACCTTTCCAGTTTTGGAATATATCATAAAGACAGAATGCCTAAAGGATGCTTATTCCTTTCATCACCTAGTGTTTGTGTGATGTTTTGAATTTTTTTTTAAGATGGCAATTGGCATTTTGCAATCAGATTTAATGTTTTACCTCAAGTTGCTGTCCACTAGACAGACATCAGAATGGATACCTGTCTATGAGAATCTAAGCAAGTTACCTTAAGAAAAGTCAGTAGACAGTTAGAAAACAGTGCATGTTGAGCCCTGGCCTCATCTTTGCGACATGTTGGTGAACCAGCTGCCGGCCACTGCTAATCCTAAAGGAAACCCTGTGAAATAGCACTATTTTATTCTTTAATAATCATGTTACAATCTGTAACGTGAAGTCAAACACCTTTTACAGTTACTCCCATTTCACAGTGATTCCTATAGTTCCTTCTAAGGTAATAAAACAGCTGATTTGTGTCTAAGGCTGTTTATTAGTAGCCAGCAATTAACAGCTCAGCAATAAAGCAGCAGGAAAAAGGCATTGCTTCTGCAGGAGTTGCATTACTATGAAGCCACTTGGCAGCATACAGTGCCAACACATATTATACAGTGATGTGCCCAAGGAAAGATACTCCAGCCGCTCTGACCTGATCCACACCCAAAATATCCACATATCATTCTGTCAGAGGCTTCATTCCAAAAAAAAAAAAACTGAGGAGGGAGCTTGAAGTAGCATGACATTTTGACCCAGTGGACTGAGATGCCACATCCATGTTTTTAAGAAAAAGAAATAAACAACAAAACAGTTTTAACATATTTGTAGTGAGCAAGAGCCAAATGTAACCAAGATCTATGGTAATTATTGGAGGCTCAGAGATGTACACCACACATGGACAGGCACATTCCCCCACGTTTGCTCAAACATCACACGGAGATCATCCCAGATCTTTTATGGAACAGCAAAAGAGTCCTGCTCAAGAAAAGCTATCCTTCAAGCAGTGAGCCTCGTATTTTAATAGCATTTTTAATAGCAGGGTGTCCATCCCCCTTTCCCCCATCATTATTTGACTATGTGGCAGTTACCAGAGTGTACCTAACCAGGAGGATTTGAGACAGGGAGGTAGCAGGTCTTCTAAAGTATATTCATTCATGAAATTAAATTAAATTCATTTCCTGGGTCTCCAAGTAGGAGAAACTCACTCGGCTGTTGACTTATGTGTGCAGTCTGCCTCTGTGGTCAGAGCACAAGCAGATTGTGAATCACTGTCTTTTTGGAGCAATGAGTCTTCCACAGGGTCTGTGAACATTAATAAGAAACATCTTTTGAGAAGAAAATCTTATGGAAGGTTTAAAGGTTGCCCATTAGAGTTAAGAAAAAGTCACCAAAAGGCCATACTTCATATTTCAATCAATAACTTTAAACCATTTTCAACCCATTGGCTTAAACCGGAAATATAAATGTAATTTTTTTAACAGCCCCTATCTATTTTATGGCTTCAATGAGTACAGCTATTACAGCTTTTGGTACACAAACACACACACACAAAATTAAATTTATACTTAATCTAAATCTACTGTCTTTACTATTTTCATTTCAAAACCACCAGAAGACTCACTTTTTCAGTTGCTGGCAATTAAATAAAAAACTAAATAAAAAAATAAACAAAATAAAATAAATAAAAAAGTAAATAAAAGGGATTGAAAAGGGATCTAAAATGAAAAGTTTTGTTAATGAAATGCAATAAGAGACACCCAAACAAATATAGCGAGGTTACAGCAGTGTCTATATAGAGTGTAGTGCTGGACTCGTGCAGCTAGTGTGGATCTATGCAAAAAAAATGTTTAAAAAGGTAAAAAGATAGAGCAGACAATGGGAGTATTCTGTTGTCCCCGATAGTACTGACACAAGAAGCAGGTGACACACAGTGACATGTTAGAGTGGTTCCCCACAGCAGGCTTGACCTGCCATTAGCGCCTTCACCGAGTGCTGCACGGTGACTGACGCCAAGTCCTGTTTTGAGCAAAACAATGTTTCACACTAAGATGTGGGTAAACAGGATTCTCAGGTGGCTGGAGTGTGTGACACTGGATTGTAAACATAAATCATTACCAACACTGATGAATCTACATCTTGCTTTCTGTCAAAAAATGTTTAAAAATTTGTGGAGCAACAGAAATAAAAAGGGACAAAGACAGCACTGATGAGAGCTTTACTTGCACAACTGGTTTGTGTAATGACTTGCAGCCATTTAAAAACTCATTCAGCCAGTGATAGGCATCACAGGAGTATGGAAGCTCAGACAGCTATATAATTTATACCATTTACTTAAAATTCTACATTGCTGAGTGAAGCACTAATACTTCTGACATCTTCTTTACACGTTCTATATACTTGGGGTTCTGGGCTACAAGCACCTTAAATTCTTTAATTCAGTTTGAAAAGCATTAGGCAGAACTCTGCTTAAATTAAATAATGAACAATATAATATTACTGTGTATCAGGAATATTTAACATCAAACCTGAATTGTGCAACATTTTCTTATTATGGTTACAGCTTTATTTCCCTTTGTGGGAAAACAGCAGAAAACATACAGCATTTCATGGAACATGGTTAAATTGAGCCTGGAAACATTAAATGTCCTCTTAACACCTTATCAAGTGAACAGCAATGTGAACATGAATGTTCAGGATATGGGATCAACACACAGCATCTCATTTAGGGCTGTCAACTTGCAGGGTGGAGGCTATTGGTCCTGTTCCCACTCCTGCTGCATTCTCCTTGATCAAAGCACTTACACTGAATTTACACAGTAAAAACACCATGCTCTACAAAAGGATCAATGAGGGGGAAGTTTGCTAACTAGAAGTGTATAATGCCACACAGAAAGGAATCACATAATTAAAAGTTCATATAAAGTTACATCTACTAAGTTAGCTGACTATCCTTCCCAAAGGCATTTAAAGAAATTTATCCATTTATACACCTGGTACAACAGCAGCAGGTGAGATCCAAACCCGGATTCTTCGACTGCAAGACGTCAGCTGTAACCACTGCGCCTCCTGCTGGCCTGCATACATTATACGCATATAAGTGTAACTTGTGGAGAACTCACCGAGTCCGAGACCGACCACGACTCGGCCGACCAGCAGCACTTCCTTGCTAGACGCGATGCTGAGAACCACCCCGCCAGCGGCGAACATGAAGCTCGCCATGAGGATACAGACTCGTCGCCCGAGCAGCCCGTTGAGCGCGCCGCCCGCCAGCGCCGAGAGCGCCGCCGCGCCCACCGTGCTCGACACGAGCACCTCCTGCCAGAGCGCGCTCAGGTGCATGTCCCTCTTGAGCAGCAGCATGGCCCCGGACACCACACCTGTGTCATAGCCAAAGAGGAAGCCCCCCAGGGCGGAGAAGAGTGCCAACACATACACGAAGCAGGGCGTCACGTCCCGCTGGAGCTGCTTGCGGGCGGCGCGCTCCTGATCCCCCGGCGTCGCTGCCTCGCTGCTGCTCAGGCTGGTGTCTGAGGGCCCCTTGATGAGGCTGCGCTCCCCCGCCAGGTTGTTCATGCTCCAGAGGGTGTAATCATTGCCACTGCTCCTTCGGAACATAAGCGCTTTAAAAACAAACCAAAAAACAGACGGAATGTTCACGACACTCTCCGCCAAGTGCGCCGAACTCGGCGCGCGTTCAGTCCAGCGTCAGCGAGCTGAAAGTTGAGAGCGCGCGCGCGCACACGCCTCCACCGACCATGTCGACAGCTGTCGGGAACGAGGGAAACCACTGTGGCCATAGATACACGCACGGGAAGAGAGGCGGTGCTGCCGCTACGTCACCACCGGTGAGCTTGGGCGGGGCGCACGTCACCATACGTCTTTAAAAACAACATGGACGAAGACCGGCCTCGGAACAGGGCAAACACCTCTATGCAACTGTATAAACTCCTTATAAAGTTACTTAAAAACATTTTGTCTTACAAATAATAAGCGAGGTGATATAACATTGTGCGTGTATGTGTATATATATATATATATATATATATATTTGTTTTAATGTATCCATACATATACTGCATATATTTTGTATTTCTGCATATTCCATCAGTAAATACGTCGGATTTGTAGCACTTGAGTTATTTTAATAGACATAGATGCAGTACTACGATGTTAATACCGAAAATGCATGGACAGATGCAACGAAAAGCCCCTTTCCTTTCAAATCCCGTACCCCTCATTTCTCACTTTCATTCTTTTAACTTTGTCCCTTTGGAGTTTTTATGTGCTATACTGTACTCATCTCAACTTTTACGTGAGAGTGAGTTTCATTATACTGTACTCGTGTAATGAGAATAGAGAATAAAGGTGAATAGGTAGTTACCGTTGGGAGTTTCGAACCCGCACGTCCCCTGCAGGCGGACAGTAGTGTGACACACCGTGTCCCATCGGCTTATTGATTATAAGTGAACATAATAAATAGAAATATAACAGAAACCACGTTCATTTAAATCGTGGATGCAAAAAATAAATAAAAACTTAATACTCTATAAAGCGTTACGGTTTTAATGTAACAAACTTGAGTTTCCCATTTGTCAGTGCAGGTGAGGATATTTTGCTTATCTCAGCTTCACACACCTCCAGCTTTTCGTATCCTTCTTCTTTTTTTTTTTTTTTTTTTTAAAAAAAGCTGTCCAATATAAAGATCTGTACCCGATAGCAAAGTGCGATCTCGGACGCGACTTTGCCGCTCGTGCCGTAAAGTGGTGCCCCATAGTTTCATATTTCAAAACATGTCAAAACATTTCAGACATATTCAAAACATCTCGCCCGGCGAAGACACACGACGCAACGCACTGCAACAATAGGTAAAAGCAGCTGTCATATTATAATAAATTAGAATTATGAAGCGGGGAGAAGTGTACCTCTGCTGGAAATGTATTCTCTGTAGAAATGTAGTCCCTCCGTATGAAGGAAGTGAGCAGTTCGGGCGTCATATGATTCACGTGCTGAGGGAGGACCGAGTGGCATAAATCGGGAAGTGCTTTTTACTGTAAAACAGGGTACGCGCCGCGAGTACGCTGTGTAAACAGGCCCAGATTTGCCCCGAGACCACAATGACACGCGAGGTGACTCCGATCATAGCGCGGTGCTATTGAGGCGGCGAGCGTGGGCGCCCCTTTCCGTGGACAATATGGGCGACACGGAGGAGCAGCGGGCACAGTTGCGCAAACTAACCGTGAGGCTCCGGAACCTGCAGGACGGGAAGCAGTTGGACACCCTGGTTCAGATTTTACTAGATCTGCGCAGCCTCGCCGACACACATGTCTACGGTAAGGGGACACACTTTTCATACCGCGTATAGTTTTCTGGGTATTTTTCCCGGTTCATGTTCTCTTACATGTTAATATCAAACTAGAAGGGGCAGTGCTGCACAAATCTGAAGGTCCTGGTTTCGAATCCTACTCCTCCTTTAGGACTCCTGATCACTTACCCTGAATCGGTACAGTAAGAATACTCTATGTATGAGGGGAATAAAACAATGGGAAGCTGTTAGCTAGGTAAAGGTTCCTGGTAATACCTGCAGTCAGTCAGTTGTTACACATTATTTTGTTTTTCTTGCTCCTTTTCTTCTTTGAAAATACAAACTCCTGGTTTTGGGGATGATGTGTGGCTTCTCTTGACATACAGCGGCAGAACTGTTCGAAGACAGCGAGGTGCTGCTGCCTTTGTTGGTGGTGCTGAGCTCCTACATAGACAGTCCCGTGGTGCAGCAGGTAATAAGGATCCTGCACGCTGGTGACTCAAGTGAGTCCTGGCTGTCACAGGTGACATGTGCCCGTTCAGCTTTCCAAATGCCATCAATCAAACAGGCTTCCTGCCCTTCTGCAGGTGGGCCTCTCGTTGGTTGGTCGCCTCATGGAAATCTGCTCTGCTACTCTTGACCAGCTGTCCAGGCCGTTGTGTGCAGGGGATGACTGGGATGTCCTGGGAATACATGAGTGAGTATGCGGGGAGAACTGGATGAGGACAGACCTTGACTGAAGCAGAGTGGTCATCCAGGTGCAGCTGGCTGTTATGGCACTGAAGTTATTTTTAGTTGCAAACAAAACAAGCCACATCCTGGAACTTGGACACAGATCCACACATCCACATATAACTGCAATATGCTCCAGTTCTTCATTCTACCCAGACAACAGCAACAGAGGAACATTCTCACAATGAATGGACACTCAGTTCAAGTCAGATAAATTTATTTCCGTGTAGGTTCCTTCCTAACAGGTTGCCTCAGAGTGCTTGAAAAAATAACTCATGTAACACAGATCCAGTCAAAAGTTTGAACATCAAAAGTAAGGTTGTTTGAAACCAGACTTTAGTGGGACGAAAAAAAACACAAACACCTCATATTTAAGGAGTAAAACTCCTCCACTCTTCAGCATGGAGGGGGATGGTGATGTTATAGGGCTGCTTTGCTGCTCACACACTTGTGATCTTTATCAAGTCCTTGGAAATCTTAACCAGCATTGCTAAAGTTTTACCAATACTTCATCCAATTTTTAAACATCTGTGGAGGTTAATGCATGAAACACACCTTTGAAGTAGCATTCGTTTCTGATGCGATAGGAGTTACATACTGCATTTAGCATCAAAGACAAATTTGCTTCCTAACAACATTCTCAACTGTTTATATGGTACTGACTCATAATAATTTATGAGTACTCCTTGCAAAATGTGTAATTTAATTCAATTTCCTTCCTTGACTTTTATTCAAAATTGTTTTCTTTTATTATTTCATGTTTTTTATGCTGTTCTACTTTGGTTCCATGCTGTTGTGTAGTCCTTTGTTCTTCCACAAGGTAGTGACCTGAAACACACTTCAAAGTGGTGTAAGAACTACAATATCTATACAGGACCAATGACCTGCTTGTAAAAATTTGTCAGTGATGAAAAAAAAAGAATTTCCAGTAAAGGTGATAACTGTAGATGCAGCATTTCTGTTTGTTATTTGATGAAGTGAGTGTATTTAGTCTTTACCAATTTATTTAAGGGCATTTTCCAGAGGCAGAAAAAATTTGTGAGTAGTTTCATGATTGAATAAAATCTAGTTGTTATTTTACTTCTTCTATGAGCCTTTTTAATATAAATGAACGCGTTTACATTTAGTGCAAAAAGGTAGGGTGTTATTGTGGTGTGATCACATTCTGTAATATTTTGAAGCACTGTATGTGTGTGTGTGTGTGTGTGTGTGTGTGTGTGTCTTTTGACAGGCAAATTCTCAAGGTGTTGTCGATACACAATGAACACTACGACGTGATTATGGTGGCACTTAAAGTCTTGGCCTCTCTCCTGAAATCAGGTTTGAATCTTTCATGATTGTCTCAACAGCATCCATTCAAATTCCAGCAAAGCCTGAAATCCAGTACATATTTTAAGACAATTAGATACTTGTTTTCAAATATGTGTTAAGTTTATTTACCATACAGAGGATGCAGTTAGCCTAGAGTTTATAGCTGTTGCAGTCAGAAGGAGCCAGGTTCACATTCCTGCTCCTGTTGTAGTAGCAGTGTATGAATCCTGTATTGCTACAGTAAAAGCTGACCAAACACATGCTTAGTAAAGCAAATACTGCAAATCGATATGAACAAAAGCATCCGCTAAATAATGATCTTCCTGGTACTGCTCTTTGTTTTGCAATACTATAATCATTTGTTGATCATTAATGTCTCAAAATGAATGTATGCGGCAAAATTTCATGGTGTGTTACTTTTTTGAAAGATCTCTTAGCGTTGCTAGTTCTGGAAGATGAAATGGATGTTTTCGACCTGGTGATCAGTTCCATGACACGCTTCTACACTAGTGAAGAGATCCAGATTCATGGCTGTAGGTCCTTGCAGTTACTTCTGGAACAAGGTAACATCTTAGCTTAGACTCAACTCAGGGTGACATTTTTGTGTATCCTTAATGTGTTGCTATGTGACAATATGTGCATGGTGGGCTTTGACTGGATTGTGTCCTTACTACTTTTTCATTGTCACTCCTGGTCAGTCCCAGAGGAGCACCTGTTGGAGTTTGTCGAAAAGGAAGACCACAGTGCGGTTCTAAGTGCAGCCCGGATGTTCAACAATTCTGTGGAGGTGGTTCTGCAAGCGCTCAGGGTTCTACTTCCACTAGCAGGTCCAGGTCTGTAAATGTATTATATGCAGATCACCTAATTAATGCTCATTGCACAAAAATTTGACATCTGTAACAGCAGTTTAACAGCCATATGAATGCAACACGCCTCCATACGTAGGACATTTCATTATTCTGTTCTGCGTAAATATAACAAAATGTTGAATATCTATAATAATATATGTTTAAAGGGAAAGGTATTTGTGTGTGTGTGTGTGTGTGTGTGTGTGTGTGTGTGTGTGTGTGTGTATGTCCACATATACAGTAACAGACCCAGAGTGATGTTAAATCTAAATTGTAATATATGAATATCATACTTGCTTTTTACACTTATTTTCTATGAATTTTCAACACTTGACAAGTGTTGAATTATAGAGCAAGATTCTGATTATGAGCAGACAGAGGATTTCAGTATACAAACTGTCCTCGACTTATGACATACTTGACATACAATAGACTCGGACTTAAGGCAGTCAAGTATTTATTTTTTATAGCAATAATAATTTAAAATTGTCAGAAAATTTTTTTTAACAATTTCTAGGAATTCTGGTAAGTTAATGGCCATTGTATAGCTAATTTAAACATGCATACATAAAGAATTGTTTATTTTCAAACACCCTTATGCATCAAGTACACAAGGGAGCGAAAAAGAATATCCTCAGGTCCATGTGTACAGAATGAGGGAAAATTTAATAAGTACCGTATTCTTACGCAAATAGTGCACCCACGTAAATAACGCACCCACTCATATAATGCACGGAAATTCTGAAATTGTTAAAAAAAGTTCTGGTATAGCGCTCCCATCTATATACCGTGCACATGCAGTACTAGTAGGTCCTGTCCTGGACAAACAAAATAAGCCCTATTTACCTTATTATATTTCGTCTGTGTCGTTTTCTTGGATATGATGTGTAAGATGTAGGTCAACTTTGGGTCTGGTAAAATTGCTCTGAAATCAGCTTTCGTTTTAAGTTAATCCTGTTGCGTATGAAAAATGCAAAAAATGGAGGTTATCAACATGTAAAATGTTTCTGGTATAGCGCGCTCATGAAAATAACGGGTGGGGAGGGTTGCGCAGTCTGTAAAAAATACGGTACACATACATGTACACGCATGCATATATACATGTGTATACATATACACACATACATACATAATGTTAAAACATAAACAAAACATATAGATACACACATATGGTGGATGTCAGTGGTTGTGTTGCTGATGGGGCCTGAGATGATGGAGTTCAGTAGCCTGACAGCCTGTGGTAGGAAGCTGTTCCTAAGCCTCAGGCTGAAATAGTGTCTCCCAGATGGCAGCGGTGAGTGAAAACAGAAGGCTAAGAGAATGGGAGGTGTCTGTGGTGATGTTGTGAACTCTTGACCCACCGCTTGTTGTAGGTAGTTTGGATGGTGGGTAGTGAGGTCCTGGTCATAGACTTCATTAGCCCCTGCAGAGCCCCTCAAGAGGCAGTGCAGTTCCCATACCAGACCATACCAGGAGGTTAGGATGCTCTCTATGGCACATCTGTAGAAGCTGGTGAGGATGGAGGGTGGGTAGAACTCCAGTGCTTTTCAATCTGCTCAGGAAGTGGAGGTGCTATTGTGCCTTTTTCACCAGATGGGATGTGTTGTGGGTCCAGCAGAGGTCTTTGGTAATGTGACCTCTCAGGAATTTGGCCAGCTCCAATGCTGAACCAACAAAACACAGAGTAGTGTGAGCAGCTTTTCCTTCTGAAGTCAACAATCATCTCCTTAGTCTTATTGACACCGAGTTATAAATTGGTATCCTTGCACTAGGCTACAAGCCACTTTCTCTCTGTAGGCTGAAATCTTTATTGGAGATGAGGCCCACAACCATTATTAATGGACCACACTCACCTTCTCACAGTCCTGCACTCAACAGATATATCCAGATATTTGACATTTTGACTCATTAATCAATAAGATCAATAAGTGTTTCCTAATCTAAGCATTAATGTCATTAATGGTCATGGTGTCATCAACATACTCAATGAAGCAGTTGCTGTTGTATTTAGCAACACAGTCACGGGTTAGAAGGGTAAGCAGCAGTGAGCTGACTGCACAGCTTTGTGAAGCACAAGTGTTCATACGTGGACATCTTGTAAAGTATAATGTACAGTACCTGTACAGTACATGTATGACACCATAATGTAACAATATGTCTAACAGCCATATAAAATTATATATAGTACTATGACAGGATTGAGTGCTTATAGTTTATACTGTAGATGAAAAGTGTTATGAAGATGCATTAAAACATTGTACATGTGTACCTGCACTTTATCCATGTGTGACATCGTAGCATAACTATTACTTGAGGTGAACATCATGTGAGACTGTTCTACTGTACACATTCACTCCATCCACACACAGCCAACAACCATCTCTTCACATCACACACATTGATAGCTGTTCATGAACTGAAAACATCTTGCCATACTCTATACCGTATCTTCCATAGTGTCCACCTCTGCAACAGTCTGACCACTGACCGATGACTGGGCATCAACAAGTCCAGATGGCTTACTGATGGAGCAGTCTTGAGATCATGTCGCTTGTGTCCAGACATTATAGAATTAGTTAGAATTATAACAATTATTGAATTTGTAAGTATTTTTAAAAAATGTTATGAACATACCAGGCTTTTTAAAAAGAAATTTTGGTAAAGAATACAGTGCTGAATTATTTAATACTGGTATGGACAGTATACTGTGGCCAGAAATAAAACAAAATCGGTCAAAAACTTGAACACATTTGAAAAAAGTTACTGTTTGCTGAAATACACACATAAATAATCACTCTGTCATGAGATCCTGGCCATAAGTAAAGGATAGACTGTAAAATTTTCTTTGTTTTTTCTGTTTTGCAGCCAGTAATGTGGAGATCTTGATGTCAGGAAATGAGAGGTGCTACAGTATTATAAATCTGGCCATGGAATCTTTTCCACACAACGAGATGCTGCAAGAAGTTGGGTGCTGCCTGTTCCAGAAATTTACATCAGGTTTGTGCTGGTATTTAAAGGTCAAAATTGTTCAGTTGTTAATGTAAAAGTGGATTTTTCCTGTTGGCTAACTTATTTTTAGTTTAAACTTGGAAAAGCTAGTGTACGACAAGGTTGTATAATTTTTTCATACCTGCTCAACTTGTATGCACAACAAATCACAAGCAATGGCAGACTGTGTGACTGTGTTGAAAACTAAGATGTGAAAACTGATGGAAGACTCACGAATAACCTTTGCTCATGAAACCATACTCCTGACTGAAAACAAAAACAACTTGAAACATATGTTTATCAGGGTCAAAGAAGACAGTCTCAAAATGCTGTTGCACCTTAACATGAAGCAGACACAGATCCTGACAACTGCTTATGATTATTTGATTGTTGCTGGGGAAGAAATATAAATACAGTAATAGCCCAACTAATGATTCCCTATTTAGCACTGTTTCTTTATAGTGCCCATTCTATAATGATATGACAGTACATGTGTATAATGCCCACGGCTCATGCCCTGTGCTCTGGCCCCTCCCACGTGGAGGTGGAGCACCCTCTATGCTTTTTCTCATGCCCTGCCCCCTGCTCTTGGTTTCAGAGTTTGTAGTACAGCATTGGGCATTTCCCTTTTGCATTCCCCTTTGTACCCACCTTCGGGCACAAAGATTTAACTTGTTCAGGCCAAGGTTGTTTCAATAATATCATATGTATGCAAAAGTTGAACAATGGAGAAACACAGGAGAGGAAGAAAATCAATGCCTCTGAATTATGGTGTTTGCAAAAAACGCTGTGTACACAGTGGATTGCCTAAAAAACAAGCAACATTGTTGGAGGACATCAATCCTAAATTACCACTGGAAGGACAAATGACAACAATTCAACTTTCCTTCTTTGGATACATCATGTGGATACAAAAGAGCATTGAAAAAGAACATCATGCCTGACAAGACTGAAGGTCAACACAAAAAAAGGGATTCCTGCAATGCAGTGGACTAATACAATTAACTGCAGCTATGGACACCCCTCTATCAAAGATTAGCTGTCTTGCTGAAGACCAAAAAAAAATTCATTGCACCTATCTATAGTCAAAATCAACTCAATGACATTTAACAGCAACAGCCTAATGTCATGTCACTCTGTTGCAGGAAAGATGGTGATCTTTTAATGGAAAATGTGACTTTTCTGTAATGTTGTCCTTGCAGAGAGTTACTGTAACATCCTAGCACTAAATGGAGTGCATAGAGTCATTATGAGAGCATGCGTTATGTATCTGGAGAATTCCAGACTACAGGCTGCTGGGCTCTCCTGTCTTGCTGCCCTTGGTGAGTTACCTCTGCTTGTACGTACAACACACAGATACATGCAAAAATAACATTATGCACAGGGACTTGAGCCCCCAGAGTTGTTTTTTTCCTATTTTCTTCTCCTCATTTGCCAGCTGACTGGCTTTAGAATGATGTTTTAGCAGACTGCATTCTTTGTTTATTTAGACTTTGTTTATTTCTTTCTTTTGTTATCACTTTATATTAATTATGTTTAACTTGGCATTTCAGCTCAAACGGTTTCGATAAATAAGGAGCTTGAAGTGGAGCAGAGCGAGGAGGAGGCTGAGGAAGAGATAAGCTGGGTCAGAATCTGCTGTAGTGCCCTGGAATTCCACACAGCCTGTGCCCCGGTACAGGTGAGTGTTGCACCTCCACGTCTTGGTGAATCTGATCCCTCCAGGCCATTTGTTTGGAAAAAATGGTAAGTCACAGCACCATGAAAAGGAAGTGGAAACTAGAGGCTGTTTCAGAGCCTTTGATCCCATAATGAGACCAGCTGGGATATTAGCACTCTGTACGAGATCTGCATACCCACACGTGGCCGTTAATTTGTTAGCTACTAATGAAAATAGCAATGTCATAAGCAGCTGTATAGTCTTTTATTTTCTTAGCTGGAAGTAATGGCTCTATTTTTTTTTTTTTTTTGCTTAAAATGCCCAGGAGGGGTGGTCAGCCACTGGTAATTTCACCCAGAGAGGTTTATTTTTCCCTCTCACTCTCTGGTTGGAAGTTTTTTGTTTTCCTGTCCCTACTTACCAGCTTGTTTACTTTATAGCTTTACTACCTAGTATCATCCTTATAGCCATTAAATATATAGCTAACCTTTTATCTATAGGTTTACTTCTTATTTAATACCTGCTTCTGCCATGTTTTTGTTCAGTTCTCTGTGCCATGTGAGAAGAGTGCTCTATAAAAATAAACTAAATTGAACAGTTACAAGTGTGCTTCACATTTCACCTCTCCTAATAACAGCATCAGTATATATTTCTACCAACATCCTGCAAAACACCAAACAAACATTCTGAATAGCATCTCTTCTGTATTTGAGGAAGAGCAGTACCATTTTCAGCCAATATCACAATAATACAGTTTCTAAACTGATTAATATTGACATAAATATAACAGGGATCAAAATAGAGCCACTGCCTGTGGACTTGAAAGATCCATGTCTGATTCCCATCTCCAGCTGTAGTATTCCTCAGCAAGGTCCTTAACCTCAGTTGTTCCAGTTAACATTCCACTGCTCTGTAAACGGATAAATGATTTAAGTAGCTTGCATTTTAAGTTGCTGCAGACAAAAGCATTGGATAAACAATAGAAGTAAATGATGTTCAGTGATACATCCTGCTATAACTATAGCTTTCTTTTTGTGTAATTTTCCCTTATGTTGCAGTTCACCACCACAATAACAATGGATAATCTGAACCTCCTAAATGCTAAAACTGTCCTAACAATGTCTTTTCTCATTCAGCTCCAACTGAGCATGTGCACCACAGACACAAGCAACACTATATGTATAAGGACATTTAAAATCTTGTACTGTATGGGTCTTTTGCCAGACTGGCAAGTAAGCTTTGCTGATGGGTGAGTAATGCACAAGCATTATGCATATTACGTAGAACAGTGGAGGAACTGAGTGTTTGTATGATATGAAAAATGTAGCGAGCCAGATATAGTATGAGTGAAGTAATTATAGACATATATGACACTTATTTGTGGCACAAACAGCCTTTCACATTGACTCATTATGGCTTGAATACCTACTGGGATTGCTCTATGGTGTTGTTACTCTCAACAAAGTCACCTTTTGTGAGCAACAAATACATACTGTTATTCAACACACCCCGTTCACTGTATCTTCACTTTACATTTTCTCTCTCTTTATTTCATCTCCTCGAATAAGATACAGTGTACCTCCCTGCCACCAAATGTCTCTCAGTAATACCTGACTGTGCTCTTCTTACACTGTTCCAGGAAGCTGCATGCCGGGCACTGAACAGCCTTCTGCTCCACAACAGCCAGCTCCACCAGATGTTTGTGGATGTAGATGGGAGGTAAATGAAACCAACCTGTTCATGAAAAGCAAAGGGACAACAGCTGTTCTCTTTCCCAAAGGGTAGAGTAGATGCTGCACTTACCTGAACAAAGGGTGCAAGATTATTCCTCTGCTTGCATGCTGCAATATTTAGTGTTATAGCAATTTCTGGCTCTCTGACTTGATAAATATGTGTTTCAGGTTAACTGGTTGTTCTAAATTGCATGTGTGCGACTGTGTGCATGTGTAGTCATCATGCAATGGACTGGTGTCCCATCCAGGGTGTGGCTTCCTAGCCTACCACCAAGTGATTCCAGGACTGGCTCTGGACTGTTGTAACCCTGACTAGGATAAATTAATTTACATTAATAGATGGATGGATCAGTACTTATTCCGGCAAGTCAGAATGTGAGTGGGTGCACGAGGCCCTGATTCAGGAAAGGAAGGAACTGTCTGTAAGCTGCAACCTACTCATTGGGAGAGGGGAAGAGAGCGATACATGCACACATTAATTTTTTTTTTAAATTTCTGTTTATTTATTTACCATAAGCTTTTTTTCAGAGATGTACAGCTCTAGAAGAAACAGTGCATTTCAGCAACAGACAGATACAGACACACAATTCTCGACATACAGTCATTTAGTCCAATGCCACCATTTTTTTACCCTGTATGTGAATATCAATAACTCTAGGTTAAGGTAACAAGCAAAAACTACTTGACTGATGCATGCATAATTAATATAGTCTTCCATTAAGTCTGTCCCCATAGTGTTATTTCAATTGCTGCAACTTAGAGGCGTTTTTTAGTAGCTGCACATTGAATTGACGACAAGTACCTGATATTGAACAGACTTTTCAAGTAATGAACCCACCTGGTCCCGATTAAGTTTGTAATTAGGTAACTGATGTATTTTGCTGCAAGCAAAAAATCTGTCCAAAGGAATCATAAGTTTTATTATATCACCAGTATTTTACTGAGGAATACATTTTATTGCTATTGAATGTGACTCCAGTAGACTCCTGACATAACTGGACTGCCTTGTTTATGCTCTATTTAGTTAATGTTTTAAACATTTCTCTGTTGGCTTCAGGACCCCCATTCACAGACAGATTATGGCTGCGATGCTCCTGCACTCATCTTCTCTGGGAGTTTTCCAAGCTGCTACTGCCACACTGGGGACCCTCATTGACAACAACAGTGAGTCACATCCCTTAGCTAGTTTCCGTGTTAATTCAGTCAACTACTAACTGAATTCATGCTTTTAGTAAGGAAAAGTCCTCTACAGATTTATAATTCATTAATGTGATCTTCTCACGGCTGCTCAGATGACAATCAGATGAGTGGGTTTGGGAGGGCAACCATGCCGTCTCTCTAGACGTCTAAAACTAAGACTGGAATGTCCACTAGAAATTTACAAACTCATAAACGTATTCATAGGGGAGTGATGATTATCATCCTTCCTGACTACCCTGGCTTTTCAGATATCTCTATATGTACAAATCTCAGTCTCTGTCTGTCTGTCTGTCTGTCTGTTTTTTATGCACAGCTTTATTTTTCATGCTGTCCACTTGGAATTTGGCAAAGTGATACTTCTCATGATAAGTGAGATTTTTGCAGTCAACACACACATACCTGCATACATACATACATACACATATGTACACAGTGCTACACACATTACTGATGTGTGTCTCCAGGCTGTTCCCAGCTAATTCATCAAAAGGAGGGCAAACAGGCTTATTCTTACACAAACAAACACACACACGCACACACAACAGGGAGGCATGAAGATGGGTGGAGGGTTGCTATAGGGAAAGACCCAAACTAGGGAAAGGAAGAAATTATACATGACACACGCACAGCCCTGCACACGTTACTAATGCAAGGGTGACAAAATTTGGTGACATATATTTTATTGCCTTTCTCCTTTCTCACTTTCCAGTGGACAACAAGTGGCGTGTTGCACTCTGTGGCGTCCACCATTTCCACAACACTAAAAATACTAATACCATTAAATCCACCACTGTCAGAGCAGTACAGTATTACTATTTACTGTCCCACTGTCTAATCCGGGCAGCACCGATAAATCAGCAAATACTATATGACAGCTCCTTATATCAGTGGTTTTAGTCAGTCTTGTTTTATTCTTCAAATTATTACGGTTCCCTCCCAATGTCTGTTTTTGAATTGATCTTTCTGACTGCAGCGTACAGTTTATTCTGGTATATAATAAAATTCTTCCTGTTGTATTGATAGATTCAGAAGTTATCAATGGATCCTAATGTTGTTTGGCTCCTGTTTTAATTTTTGTTTCATACTCTCAATATTACTCTCATTGTTGCCTACACTTGTTCCAAAAACATTTTTTTAGGTAAAATACGTGCGTTATTGCTGTCCAATGGGATCCATATCAATATTGTTGAAACGATGAAGAAACACCCTTCTTCTCCTGAAGTAGCAGAAAGTGCATGTAAGCTGCTCTATAACCTATTCCAAGGAAGGTAAGTTGTACATTTTACTAGCAAAACAGATATGCTTTACCTCCTTATGTGGCTGTTGACCAGATTATATGGTGCGTCATGTTTTATTTCCTTTTGAATGGTGATGGTAAAACAGTACTGGTACAATAATAAGTGTTTTGACGTTGATGATAGTTTGTTGGTTATTGTGTTTATACAGTAAAGCAAGACTGGCAGCTAAACAAAAATTGTTGCAGGACTACAAGTCTGGATGAGTTGACCATGACTATGTGTGAGATCTTGAGGGTCATGAAGGTCCACAACTTCCTGCCTCAGGTCCAGCTTGAGGCTCTAAGGGCAAGTCTCACATTTCTCAACCCAGGTGCACAGTTTGTCTTCTTTTTTGCCAGAGTGTATTAAACTTACTGTAATATTCAGAAACCTGAAAGGAAACAATAGGATGGTTTTGCAAACCGCAGTTGTCTTAAAGTTGTGGAGTCTTATGGGAGCACAATGCTGTGTTCATAGTCTCTCTCAGCTGCAGGTGGCAGCTCTGAGCATTAGACATCTTGCAGGGCTCAACATTATTTTTTGCACATGCTTGTTTATAAGACAGGTACATTTTGCAATTTACCTGCCCCATCAAATTTTCATTGTGTCCGAAGACAAAAAATATATCTTTGTAAATTGGAACCTAAGGACTGGAATCTAAAACAAATAATACTTGCAAAAAAGCCCCAAAATAAAGAATTTGCCCAAAATAGAAAGATATTGAGGCCATTTTGCTTCATTTTTGACAAATTTAGCTACTAGAATGACTACATCGGACAGTGAAAATTTAGGCTAATGACGTGTCCTGGTTGCTTGGGCAACTGTTAATGTTGAGCCCTGCCTTAACAGTGTTAGGCTGTCCTGCTGTGGCTGGCTGTTAGTGTTGAACTGTTTGATCTGATCTGTCTTCCTCAACTCGGGTGCAGACAGGAGCTTGAGGGAACACGGCCACTCAGTTGGTGATCCTGATGCTGCGGACATTTCCTTGAAGGTCCTCAAGAACCAGTGTGTGGTGGAGGGTGCTCACACAGTGTACTTGGAGGCCCTCAACAGGGTAGGCTCTCCGTATGCCTTTGACTGGAATTTAATTTCAGCTGTCAGTTATGCCTGGTCGTTTTTCCTTTCATATTTGCGAATTAAGATGGCCTTCACATGTCTTTATATTCAGTTTATCGGAACGCTGGACATACAGGAGTGGGGACTGAGAGTTCTGTCTTCTCTGGCTGACTGCTCTGGTGCAGTGGAACTCATGTGTCAACAGGGTGCAATAGACACAGTGCTTCACACACTACAGATGTTCCCAGGAGAGAGGGGTGAGCATATAATGTGAACTCACATGTCAAAACAAGCAGGAAAGTGCCGTGAAGGTGGAGTAGTGCCATGCTGAATCTAAATGTCATATACTTCTTTTCTCCTCACAGAAATACACTATTGGGGTCTAAATCTGTTGCAATACCTGGTGTCCAAGAAGAAACTTTCCTGCACCGTAGTGCCTGTGTTGGCTTCTGTGCTTGTGCACTCTCTGAAACAGTTCAATGAAGATGATGAGGTGCATTTGAAGGTTGGTGTTTTTCTGCTTGTAGCATGATTTGTGTCACTTTGGCTACAACTGAAGATCCTTTACAAGTATGTTGCTTGGAGACTCATACATGTGTGATGTAGCACTTCCTGAATGCTTTCACATGTGGCTGTTTCCTCACAGGGATTCCAAGTAGCAGGGAAGCTCCTGGATGCCTGTACAGAGTCTGTCACTGCATTGGAGAGGCATGACTTTGACAGAGTGATCTTTCATCATCTGAGAGCAGGTCTTTCAGGAAAAAGCCCTAGTACAGTGAGTGTGTGTATATCTGCAGATATCTTTATAAGTACAACATGAGGAACAGATGCTCCCTGATCTTGTTTTTTTTCTGTTTAAGCTGCAGAAATTGAGTTGCTCGTGCCTTTCCCAGATGGTCACAAATAGTGACATCAAGTATGTCATGTTAGAGAAGGCCTGTGCAGACGAGGACATCACCATGGTAGAGTGCTTGATTCAGCTGGGGGCCGACGTTAACAGAAAGACAAAGACGGAGTCTCTCATTTACCAAGTGGGTGTTAAAGCACATAAAATGGTACCACTAGTTGGCTGTAAGAGAAAGGTACACTGTGTGGAGGGACCATTTATATGTAAAATTACATTTTGTTTGAGTTTTAATTTTGATTCATATCGATAAGTTCAATCCTCTAATTGTTTTTGTGCTATTTTTAAAATTTTCCAATTTAACAGAACAGGGTTGTAGATTGAGGATGAGGTGTTCCATGTAAAAAACAAACGAATAATACATTAATTGTTAAAACAAACTGAAAAAGAAAGTAAATTGGAAAGAAATACATCAAATACCAAAGTAAATAGAAAAGCAGTAAAACAATTCAGGAAATAGTCAGCATATTAACAAGCAATTAATAAACTATAATAAACAAACTATAAACTATAAACTCCATGATAAAATTTATAGATTCATATACAAATTAAAACTTGCACTTTTCTAATAATAGTTCACTTTTACTTTTGTTTTGCTTTTCAAATCAGCACTGTCATTTGAACATTAATAATTTGCTGTTAAAGACATTGTTTTGCCTATTCCTTGTTGACTTTATTCTGGGAATGTGACCGTATGCAAGGTCCCTGATTCCTTAATATCATGACCCATTACACAAAGCAGTGAGTAGGTAGTTGTTTTGAATGATGACAGTCACAGTGTGCACACTGTAGGTCTGTGAGAGGGGTGGGCCTGTGGAGCTGGTGCAGTTGCTCCTCACTGGTGGGGTCCACGAGCAGCACCTGCGCAGCACCCTCAGTGCCAGTGTTCAGCGCCGGGATGGGCCCGTGGTCAGTCTGCTGCTGGAGAAGCTGGGCCTTGATCCCAACAACAATGCCCTCTGTCTGGGCAGCTTCCGCCTGGGCCACATAGAGGCATCGTGGCTTGCGCCACTCTTCTCTGAGAGCAGACCTCTGAGCCATAGGAGAAGGACCAGTAAGTCTTACTTTGTATGCTCAAATTATTTTTCTTGCTTGCTGCAGATAGTTGGCTTAGATGCCAGTATTCATGCTCATTGCTTGTAGTGGATGAAGTCTGCTTTTCTGGATTGCAGGTAAAGGGCTGTCTCTGGCCAGAATGATACTTTCCTTACAGAGAAGAAGGTCCACACTATGCTCTCAGAGGATGCCTGGGGGTTTCTGCTCCTCAGGTTACCTGTCAGACGAAAGCGATGATCTCAGCTTTATCTCCATGGATGACAGCATTGTCTTCACCCATGATGACCTGGAGAGTGATGGCAAGTGGGGTGTTGTAAAACAGTATTATTTGTCTACTTCAACCTGAGTGATCTCTTTTTCCTGAGTAGTACTAATGTCGGGTGCCTAGTCACTAAGTTCATGGTTTTGCACAGGGAGTGACGGGACGCCTTACACAAACAGCAAAATGCAGTGTGATGTTTTTGAAGAGCAGAATGGACAGTTGGTGACCCTTCAGAAGATTCGGCGAAAGCGGCCCAGCTTAGAGGTGTGACCAGGTCTATTAACATGCCTGAAAAGCAGTGCTGAACCCTGAACCTTCCCTAACAGACTGTTCATCCGCTTTCTATACCTGTTACAGCTTGCTAAGCTTTATGAAGGTAATGTGTTCCTAAAAAACCCTTTGTTAGGTGAAATCTTACAAATCAAACACAAACTCCAAAAGGCTATGTGTTGTTTTAAAAATGTAAAAATTCAGTGTCTGGTAAGGCTGGAGAAGCAGGAGTAGTATAATCACAAACAGAGTGTGTAAGTAAAGGCGCTGACAAATTTTCTTTATATAAGTTGTTATTACTGTGTACGCCATTACAGGTAACGCACATGTTTTGTCAGTGTCATCCGCATGTTCAACTACAGGAGCCAATAGCTGTTTAATGTGCGCAAATGAAAATGTAAAAACCAGTAAGAAATTATAAATGACACACATGGCAATGCACATAGCATTGATGTAATGGTAATAAAGTTGGCAATATATATTTAGCTTCTTTCCTTTCCACTTGACCACAATCGATGTGGGGCTCAATCTTTGGTACTAACAGTACTTATTTACTTAAAGCAACCACTTTTTTGGTAAAACAGTTTGGTGATTATATTATGCCTTATTACTTTTTACCTTTCTACCGCTATGCCTTTCTGGTCAAGGTAACTCAGCTAGTTTGATTTAAAATTAACCAAAGCTTGTTTCTACAGGGAACTGGTGCCGATTTAGAACTGAGATTCTCAAGGCCATCCCAGAGCCAAAGAGGTCAGTGTTTAGTTAATTTTGCCAGGTTTTCAATTCAGCTTCATAGTTTGAAACCTTTGTTTAGGGCAACTCATATGAAAACGGGAAGTTCTCTGTTATCTTGTAGGAAATGTCTTTCCAGCTCTAGGCGGAGTGGAAAGCCTGTCCCCTTTGGATGGCGACAGAGAGTGCATAAAGCTGCTGGATCTGTCAGGCAATGAGCTGGACACCCTGTCCTGCCTCACTGGCGAGGGCATGCTACCACAGCACCTGGAGCACATAGTCCGCCTAGAGCTAAGCCAAAACAACCTCACAGAGTTTCCTGATCTGCTCTGCCAGGTAGCTGTCTCTGGGACAAACTGTCACAAATCACCTTTGGAACCTCCTTATCAAGTGTCCCTCTATGATCTTTCTGAGTTTCTCAGCTGTCAGTAAGGATTGTTATTTTTGTGTGGTTTAAAAAGTAAAGGTGCCAAATTCTGGCTCTTGTCTGTAAGACAATGGTTTGGGTTCAGCTTCAACTCCTAAATGCTTTATTGACATTGTCAACTGGAAAGTGTTAGTTTACCTGATGCATTCAATGTAAATTAGACAATGCTTATTTTCTGAAACATACAATACCCTTAATTTCCAGCACTGGCATCCCAGCTTAACACTATTTAACGTAGAGCTTCTTCAAAATACCCTCTTATTAATTTACCGTTTCGGAGCAGTAAATTCATAGTAGCATGCATTATATTCTATACCTTTCCTTTGTGAGGTTTCTTTTACCACAACCCTTTGTCAACCAAGGGTATTAATGTAATATTTTAGTCCTCAGAACTTGTGTGTCTATCAAAGGTATTTGATCAGTTTCTTTCATGTTCAAAAAAAATTTTGTACAGAATCTGAGGAGCCTGACCCGTTTGGATCTCCATGGGAACCATCTCCAGTGCTTGCCACCAGGGTTGCTGGGCCTCCCGTCACTAAGTAGTCTCAATTTGTCCCGGAATGACCTTGGCCCAGTGCTGACTCTTCCTCGGTGGACCAGATTTCCCTCACTGAGACAGCTTAATCTATCCTTCAGCCACATCTCCACATTCCCTATTGATCTGGGTCAAGCCACAGAAAGACTGGAAGAACTCAGTCTTGAAGGGTGGGCACTGCTATTCTTGCTACTGTCATTTGATAGAATTCTGTAAATTGCTGCTTGAAGTGTGTTTAAAATGCTCTGCTGTAAAATTTTATACAGATGCGTCTCTGAGCAATGGAGTGAGCACACTGCCTTGTTAAGCAACAGAATTGTCTTTCTCATGTGTTTCAGGAATGAACTGACAGAGCTCAGTCACCCACTCTGTTTGCCCGAGATGCATCTCCTAGATGTTAGCAAGAACAGTATCCATCAGATTTCTTCTGACTTTCTATCCAGCTGCCCAAAGTTGGAAACTTTAAGCACTTCCATGAATGAACTCAGTATGTGTTATTAACGTTACGTCTATTTTCTTTCTCAAACATTTGACTGTATGTTTGTTGTTGCACCATCCTTAGCAGGGACTCTTAGTAGTGTTCAGAGGAAAGTGGACAAAATTAAGTATAGATGATGATACTGGTATCGTATCGGTATCAGCCGGTAACGTCTAAATTAATTTTGTTGACTTTGGACCTATGCTTAGATTTGTCCGACAGTTCAAACTGATAATGAATCACGCATCATTCCAGAGAGGTACAGTGTTTATGCGGAGCTGGGCTATGGTGCAGAAATGTTTGTGGTGGGGAGATTTTTCAGTGTAAACAAAATATATTTAAGTTCTAAAACATTGCTACACAAGCTATAAAACAACTCCCTTTAAAAAAAGTTAATTGCTATTATTTGTTTTGCCATCAAACTATTGTTTTACCCTTTTTTTCAGCATTTGTTATTTCAACTGTTCAATTTTTTTCCATCAAAAGTGAAAAGCGTTGTGCAGCATATCAGGCTGCAGCTTGCAAAACCAAGCCCTTTGTAAAGATCAAGTAGCCAAATGTGGTTCAGATGCTGTTTATTTTTTTTTATTTAAATGATTGTACATGGTCTGCAAAACTGAAATGTTAGGTAAATAAATTTTACATTTGTCGGTCATACAAGTACATAGAAATGATCAGGTATTGGCATTGGACAGAATTTCCATGTTTATGCATTCATAATCGAAATTATTTTATCATTTTTGAAACTATGCGTAATTTTGTTGTTTTCCGTCTAATAGGAAATTTGTCCTTTCTTCCATCAAGAATAACAACACTTAAATTGTCTGAAAATCACTTCACTTGTATTCCTGAAGTTATTATCCAATTACCTCAGTAAGTACAGTCATGGTGTTTGTAGGTGTTGAATAAATTTAATAAATGTACATTAAAAAACATTCTTAAGACATTTAGAGTATTTTTTCTATATCTTACTTGTTTTGTGTTTTTGTGTGGTGTCAGTTTACGATCCCTAGACATGCGAAACAACAACATTGCAGTTCTGCCTGGTCCGTCGGCATGGACCTCTATGAACCTGAGAGAGCTCATCTTCAGTCACAACCGCATCAGCACGCTGGACATCCAGGACCCTGTGGACAAGTGGACCCGACTGGAGAAGCTGCATCTCAGTGAGAACAGGCTGATGGAGGTAACTCCTGCTGGGTACTGAAAAAACCAGAATAACTCAATGATGAAAGAGGTCCCTGTGATAACTAGCTGCTGCTCCAAATACACTAAATATGGTGGCTATTCATGTACCCAAAAGCAGAGTATACATATTGAAAGATACAAAAGTTTTCCAATTTTTTTAAACTAAATTTTCTTTGTTGACATTTTAAAAAAATTCTGTTTCTAGCAGAACAAATGGAGACCTGTATTTATGCGCCCAGTCGATAAATGTCAGCACCCAGACAAGGCAGGAGTGTGAGACTATGTTTATTCAACTTGCTTTCACAAGGTTTATAGCTGGTGTGTGGTACTGTCAACCCTGTTTTTCAGGCTTTTTATTTAAAAGTAGTTTAGAGTTAATAAAAATATGAAGAAGTTAAAAAAATTATTTATTATGCTTTACACATAATATTTATTGAAGTGAAGAGTTGGAAAGATGTCTGTGTTGCTAATGTTTTATTCATCTTGACTTGGAGGTAAAAAAGACTTTTTCGGTTGAGAAGGAGATGAGCTGGAAACAGACGTCCAGTCCTTCTTCTGTTGGTAACTTGAGGACCCAGAGTACCTGTTTATCCTTGTGTAGAAGGACAAACTCCTTGATCAGGATACTATCCAAAAGAGGGTGGCTGCAGGCCTGAATGACTTCAGTCACATTAAAAAAACATAAAAATAAAAAAATGATTATAAAAATAGACTCTCCTAGAGTGCAGGATTAGGTTACAAGTATCTAAAAGGAAAGTAGGTAGAGTGGTGGTTAGAGTTGCTGCCTTTGGACTTGGGTTCTAATTTCACATCCTGCTGAAGTAGCTTTGAGTAACATACTTATCCTGCATTGCTATAGTATGAATTATTCAAATGTACGGTACGGTGCAAAAGTCTTAGGCATGCAACTTCAATGTCTGTTGAGAAGTACAGGTAGATTCTTATCTACCATCAGGGGGTTTCTGATTGGTCCCAAATTCATTCTGCAGCCTGAGAATGACCTCAAACACCCAATCTCAGTCATACACAACTATCTTCAGCAAAAAGAAGGAATCCTGCGACAGATGGTATGGTCCCCACAGAGCCCTGATCTCAACATGATCAAGTCAGTCTGGGAGGACATGTAGAAATAGTCAAAGTCTGCAGAAGAACTGTGGCCAGTTCCTCAAAATGTTTGGAAGAACCTACCAACTTCTACCTTAAACTGCATGCAAGTTTGCATAAGAGAATTGATGCTGTCTTAAAGGCAAAGGGTGATTTGATTAAGGTTATTTTGTCTACTGCACTTTTTAGAAGGTTTATTGATTAATAAGTATTCATGGCATTATTTTTGGAACCATCCTCACTTTATAGCATTTTTCCCACAGGTGTCTAAGACTTTTGCACAGTACTGTATAAATGAGTAAATAGCTGTCTCTTTGGAGAAAAAGGAGCAAGATAAATGTAAATGAAAACAGTAGCCTCAAAAAGTCAGTATATAGAGGCAACTGAGAGACTGGAAAATGATGAAATGGTAGAGAGAAGTACTAAAGTCAAATGGCATGCTTTGTTTCAGATCCCCAGGAACATTGGGTTGCTTGAAAACTTGACATCTTTTGATGTGAGCAAGAATGAGGGCCTACGTTCCTTTCCAGACGAGATGGGGATGCTGGGAAGGCTGTGGGATCTGCCTTTGGATGGACTGCAGCTCAACCTGAACCTGAAGCACATTGGGACCAAGACTAAAGACATTGTGAGGTAGACTCCAGCACAAATAAATTTCTCTTGATATGATGTATTTGTGATGTTCTGAAAAGTTTTATTTAAGAGCTTAGTGAGTACAGAAATGCTGTTGTTCTTATTTCAGTGACAAGAAAATGCCGAATAATTTTATTTTTATAAGTCTAATATTTCTCCTGTGGACTGGACAGGAGGTCACTGTGTGCTGGAGCTGAGTCCATATTGATGCTGTTCTCCTTTCTGGCTGCACCCTCCTCCTGGAGCTCAGGTTTCTACAACAGCGTCTGAAGAATGCAACCCCCTACTTCAGAATGAAGCTTATTGTGGTGGGGAACTCTGGTAGTGGGAAAACTACGCTACTGCAGCAGCTAATGAAGCTGAAGCGGACTCAACGACATGAGGAGCAGCCCACTTTGGGCACTGATGTGAGAGACTGGTCAATTCGGGACCGAGAGAAGAGAAATATAGTGCTCAATGTATGGGATTTCTCAGGTAAGTCTACATACTGCACACACCACATAGTGTGTATTTGGTTTTGATCAGCAATATTTCTGTTTGCCATTGTACCGAGTACAACTACGTGAAAATCCTCCCTCATCCTTCTCTTCCTCCATGGACCAATGGGCATCAAGCTTAAATCACAATAAATGTGGTGATACTGCACAAATGCAGTCAGACACAGCGAGTATGAGACTCATAAGGAAACCAGCAGAAACAGCTGATAAGACACCAGCATGCATGTGTGTTTCAAACTTTTGCTTTGGATAAATTTGTAACCATATACAGTACAGTTTATTACAATAGTTACAGTATTTTTTACACTGTGCGGTATTCATTTGTTGATTTTTTTTACCATTTATTTTGACTTTTATTCATGTTTCAATTTTTTATTATGGATAAGCATCATATAAAAATTTGTTATAGCAAAAGTTTCTACTCTGATACCAATATTTATTTTATGATTTTCAAGAGTTGTTATAGTGACAATTTGAATATACGTAGTTTGGTCACTGAGAGATTGCTGCATGTGCGGTGTTCCAACTACTGTCCTGAATGAGATACAGAACATCCATGATTACATCCAAGCAGTGTCCCCTAAAGATGAGAGGAATGTCTGAAGCAGATAGGGGATGTGGATAGTGGGGAAGCACAGGAGGTGCCATTGCAGGATAAGCCCCCCTGTGGATTGTTCCATCAGATATCAGACGTGGCTGACATGGTGAGATCCTACTAGTGGCTGGAAAAGGCAAGACAGTAGAAGGACAGTAGAAAGACACTGATCCTGGCAGCACAAGAACAAACCCTCAGCACCAGGTCAATGGAAACAGATGTACCATGTCAGACAAGAGCTCAGGTCAGCTGAGACAATCCAGCACCTAGTAGTGGCTGTAAGATGCAGGCAGGAACAGCGAATACTGAGAGGCACAACCAAGTGGCAGGGATCATATATAGGAACATGTGTAGAAAATATGGCCTGGACACTCTGAGGTCTAAATGGGAGGGACCACAGAGTGCGATGGAGAACTACAGTGCCAAGATCCTATTGGATGTTCACGTCCACACAGATAACCAAGTACTGGTGAACCAACCAGATGTAGTGGTGATAGACAATGAGGTGAAAACAGCAGTGGTGATAGATGTGGTGATGCCGACTGATATCAGGAAGAAAGCATATGAGAAGCTGGAGAAATACCAGGGATTGAGGAGCACTTGGGGCCATGACCCCTAAGCTGGAGGAGGGGCTCCATCAAATCCCATGTATAACATCAGTCTCAGTCCAGGAGAGCACAATCCTAACAACAGCAGAAATACTGCACTGTTCCCTCAACTCCCAGGCATCTAGTAGGAACCCATTGTCTGAGGAAAGATTCCCCCATTAGGGAAAACTGGGCTTTTGGTATAAAAAATGTCGGTACACCTATTGCGTTTTTCAGGAATGAATTAAGTTCATAAATCGAGAGACAGCTGTACTAAGTACAGTGTACTTTTTCTTTTTACTGAAAAGTGGTTTTTATTTTGTGGTCAGTGAGGAATATTAAATGGGGTCACCTGCAACATGGGCTACTTTCGATTGCTATTATAAACTGAAATGTATGTTTTTTTTGTGGGCCACAGTTCAATGAGATGTGTGTTTCTCCCAAGGTGGGGAGGAGTACAGTGGCTCACACCACCATTTCATGACTCAGAGAGCTCTGTACCTCGTGGTGTATAACCTCAGCAAAGGCTCTGGTGAAGTGGATGCACTGAAGCCCTGGCTCTTCAACATCAAGGTAAACTTGAGAGCAACTCTGCTGAAACTGATCGTTTCTCACAACTTTTGGTTCTTTGGAAGACTCAGTGACAAGGAACAATAAATCTTCAGTATATTTTGTTTTGACCAAAGTTTCTCATGATGAATCTGTTCCCAAAACAACAGCAGTTTAAGGTCTTTCATTCTCTTGGCCTTGGTTATGGAAAGTTACCAGTTAAAGGGGTACATTATTATTTTTCCCATTTAAAATAATTTGAAATAGCATTTTGTTACACGCAATTACAAATTGTGCAGCATTTTTGTGAACTAATCAAGTGTGTAAAATGGGGATTACCTGTATTTGAATGTGCTCCATCAACAGTGGGTGAGATTCACATTAAGCTGACCAGTATGAATTGGGAATCTGTGAATTTTTCCATATGTTGATGTACCTGTGATCTATTTCTGATGGTTCCCTTCTGCTGGAATGGACTACCTGCTACTGAATTTTTACTGTTTGTGGTCTTTGTTGTAAGGCCATGGCTCCCATGTCCCCAGTCATACTGGTGGGCACACATGCTGATGTGAGCGAGGAGTACCAACTGCAGACTTGTGTGGCAAAAATCAAAGATGAGTTGCTGCTTCATCATGGCTTCCCTGTAATAAGGGACTATCACATGGTCAACGCCTGTGAGGAGTCCGACCTCCTGGGCAGACTGCGCAAGGCCATCCTTAGAGAGGCCACCAGTTTCAAGGTACCCTATGTTCAGATCATAGACAAAAGTAGGTTTATGTGTAACTGGCATTGGTTATAGAGGTGTACCTTTATAATTTCATTTTACTTTAGTTGTTTTAATACTGAAGTATTTTTGGATAAAACATCTTCCAATGAACTAACACAACTTAATAATGAATATATCATTGTAAAATCATACACATTGACACTCTTCAGCAATGCTGATATGAGATGTCACAATAAAGTTAAAATGTTTCAAATTAAAAATCATATATAATCATGTGTTACATCCCCATCTTCTACAACGAAACAAAAATTCTTGTTTAAAATCTGATGTAAATATTTGTCGGACATCATTTCTGCACAGTCCTTATGAATTGTGTAATATTCCAACAGATCCAAGGTCAGCCAGTGATTGGACAGCGCATCCCAGACAGCTACCTGGAGCTGGAGAGGAGGCTTCTGCTGGAGAGGGCCCGGGTACCACACCATTTCCCTGTGCTCTGTCACCAGCAGCTGCTTGACATCATCCAGGAACAGCAGCTGCAGTTAGATGAAGCGGAGCTGGCCCATGCTGTGCATTTTCTCAGCGAGGCTGGTATGGATCAGACAGAACACACAGCCTTAACCCTAACCCCACTAAGCAACAGAATGCCCACTTCTCATCTCTCTTTCATGTTTAACAAAATAAAACACAATACACTCATACCAGAGATGAATATTCAAAAGTCAAGGTTGCAAATGATTTCTTATGATAACCCTTGTTCAAATTACACAATGTTTCTTCACATAGATGAGGACTGAATCTAGATTTTGTGTGCATCCTGAGAGCTGACCAGCATGAGACCATAGCCACCATTCAGTCTTCTTTGCAGTTATAGGTTTGCTCATGCCAACCTCCATTATCCATTGTTTGCTGGTTTCTCCTGCTATAATCTCAGCAAATTATTGCCCCCTTTAGACTGTCTAAAGTGTCAAGTTGTTCATTGTGTGTGGATTCATTTTCACTGTTTTCACTGATTTCATTTCTCTGCTCTTCTGTTTCTTTTTCTTGCCTTAAGGTCAAATTAATACATAAACACTGGGTATGAATATATGTTTTGCTTGTGAATGTTTGAGTGCAGGGAGGCAGACATACAGTATTATAGAGTAATTAATGAAGTTACACTGCCTTGTTAAGTATGATAACTAATGTTAACTGTTCACATGACTGTGTCCATTTTAATGGGTTTTGGTGATATTTCACCATAGATGGGTATCACTCTTGGGGCTGAGGAGAGTGTATAATTTTTTTGCCAGTGAAACTAATGGTAGTAACATTTAATTCATGCAAGTTCACCTTATGAGGATTTTTCTGTGCTGTTCTGTGCCAGATGCCAATGGGAAACTGACAGGTGACTTTCTCTGTACTCAGGTGTTCTTCTGCACTTTGATGACCCAGCCCTCCAACTTAGGGAGCTGTACTTCGTTAAACCACAGTGGCTCTGCAGCATCATCTCACAGGTTCCACACCAACCTCATTGTGCTTTCTCAGCCCAAACTGTTTGGATGATTAGGCATTTTTGGTTAGGCATTAATTAAATAAAAATTATAATAGTCATAAACAGACTCAATTCAGAAGGTAGAAATAAGTAAATTATAAGACTGGAATTTCAAGAATTACTTACTATTAGAACTTTGAATACGGTTTAACATGATCATAACTACTTAATAATTCATGTGAATTTACTGGCAAAAACCACCCAAATACAAGCTGAAGAATTTTGAAGCTTGGCTCATAAAAAATCTTTTCTCCTATTAATCACAAAGATATTGACACCGAGAAGTGCTGGCCTTTCTGAACATCCCAAAAGCATCGTGCTGCGTTCTGCTGTGGAGAAGTTTCTCCTGGAAAGCAAATGTTTTCCTAGGCATTACTTCACCCAGTACTTGAAACTGCTGGAGAAGTTCCAGATCGCCTTTCCCCTTGGTGAAGACCAGCTTCTCATTCCCAGTCGGTAGGAGATGACACGGTTTCTACCAGCAGACATGGTGCTTTGCATGTTACCTTGGCCAGGCACAGCCGTCACTCCCCCCATGCTGATTTCCTTTGCAGCTTGTCTGATCAACGGCCGGTTATAGAGCTCCCCCACAATGAGAACTCTGAGGTCATCATCCGACTCTACGAGATGCCTTACTTCCCTATGGGCTTCTGGTCCAGGCAAATAAATCGGCTGCTTGAGATGTCATCCACCATGTTGAGTGAAAAAGGTGCAAAGCTCCAAAGCTTATTTTGTTTTTTTACTTAATAAATTTAATTTCATCCATGTTGTTCAAAGCATCTTACAATGTTAAACTGCTTGATTTACAATTATTGGCAGCTCTCCCTCCCATTGCTTACAAGTGTAATGCGCTCCAAGAAGTTGGCCTGAAAGCAGAAATCTTATAATTAGGAAACATTTTTAAGTATTCCTGGGCCCACAAAGTCACCCCCATGTTTGCTCAATTAACACTCACTGAAATGGACATAAATAATAGCAGTTATGTTAAAAAACAGACATTTACTTTAATTAACAATACACAACAATGTAAAAATAATATAGATGCACATGAGGATCACAGAGCACCATTTGAAACAAAGATGCAGAGACAGTGACTGCAGCCAAAAATGGGAGGAGTTGCCACAGTCCAACTAGATATGATTGTTGTGTCCTTGTAGGTCACTCACAACAAATAAAAAAGGGCTCAGAGTTGGGCAGCACATTTTTAAAACAACCTCTACCAAACTCCAAACACATAAATAGTTTTTAAATTATGCCTTTGTTTTTTATGGAACAAAGTGATCCAACACCCATGTCATTTATGTGACAAAGTAACTGACATTCAATAATATTAGCTTTTCCAACCCTTTTCTCCAGAGTGATGTCCAACTTAGTAAACAGCAGTGAATTTCACCAACAGATACAGATACAGACACGCAGTTATCAAACTAGAGTCAATTACTTCAATATCACTATTCTTGCCAGTATACAATGCAGAAGTAGCTGCATCTGGAATTTATGACCTGCTCCTTGTGCCATATGACTAACAAGCATGTTAGGAACAAACCAACTCTTAGTCCCAATTAAGTTTCTAAGTAGGGGACCCACTTTAGTTTGTTCAAGGGTACTGCAGGAGGTAGTAGAATTCAAACTCAGGTCATTTGAGTCCAAAAGAAGCACCTGCTGTCCTGGAAATGCAGGTAAACCCTGTTATGCACTTATCTAGTTCCTGAAAATGCTGTGCATTTTGATATTGCATGTACCGGGATGCTATTTTAAATTATTTTGCATGGGGAAAATGCATTAAAATATCACTCAAAATATCAATGCATTTCTCAAATATCACTAAAACACTAAAATGTCTTCTGGCACATGCAGTGCCAGGTTGCACAGCGCACTCTCACACACACATAATACTTTTAAGTGTATTATTACACCCTTACACCATGCCACACTGTGCAGTGTTATGCTGGAAGGCAGTATGGGGCAGGACCGAGGTACTTGTGCAACATGGGAGTTTAGAATTTCTTCATTTCTAGCAGACGAATTTCTGGCACTGCGTTGCGGCTCTGTGTCATAGCAGGACATCTACTGCGTACACCAGGAGCTGGTGTTACAAGTTTAGCTTTCAAGTTTAGCTGTATATCAAAAATGTGAATACTGGGTCTGTGTGCCTATACTGGGGTTTACCTGGAACTGAAAGTAATCTTTTCTATTTCGAAATTGATTCCAGTGATTTAGTATTTTCTCAGTGTTTGTTACTGAGTTTTTTCAAAAATATTGTTTAATATTATGTCTTTTAACCAGAGAAAGGCTTAAGACCAAACCGTATTTATTGGAGGACAGGCATCTATCTGAGTTGGTCACCTGAAGTGTACTGCCTAGTGGAGTCAACCACAATAGACAACACACCTGAGAGCTTCGTCAAGATCACAGTGCCTTGTTCTCGCAAAGGTATACTGTTCCCAAAGTGTAAATACCTTTCCGTGGGTGTATTTTGCACAGACGTACATAGAGATTTGTGATGAAGAAATGTGCTCCAGCAAGCTTTTCTCTATTTTATTCATAGAGGTAACTGTAAATAAAAGTATTAAGAATCCCCTCCTAAGTCAACCACTCTTATTTTTTTGCTTGTGTTGAGGGGCTTTGGTCAGAAGTAGAATTATGACAACAACCATAATGATTATGTAGATGATGATGATAAAGGGGGTGATGAAGTTTATGTGTTTTCCAGGCCAAATTCTACTTGGTCGGGCAGTGGACCACATTGAGTCCCTTCTTGAAGAGTGGTTCCCTGGCCTTCTTACCACTGATATCCTTGGAAATGGCGAAACACTGTTGAAGAAGTGGGTGCTCTACAGCTTTGAGGATGGACAAGAGTGGAACAAAATGCTGCTGGAAGATCTGTTCGCATATATTAATAAAGGTCAGTATCGGTTTCTAAATTTTTAGCAAGATGGAATGTAAAGCTTGACCCCTCTGGTTGATGATGGACAGCTGAGGTTTCAAGGAAGCAGAAAAGAAACAGATGTCAGACAGTTTGAGATAGACGGGACCAAGATTAAGAAACCAAAACTTCAGCAGCTTCTAAATATTTTATCACTCTTACCAGCCCAGGCCTTTTCTGTACACCCTTTTTTTCAGATTGCTTGCTAGTGAATCCAATGGACCCTAGATCTACAGTTCACATTTCTCAAATTGCTCCAGATCTCATTCTGAGTGATCTACCTTCAAGTTTAATGTTGAACAGTGAAGAACTAGAGATAGACCTTAACAAGGAGTACTTGCTGGGTATGTGCTTATTGTTGGGAATATTTCACCACAATCTGTTGCTTCAAGGTAGATCATGCTGCTTGCAACAGTTGCTAATGTTTTCTTTTGTGGAATGAAGGGAACGGAGGATTTGGGTCTGTTTATCGAGCTCTCTACAAGAATGAAGAAGTAGCTGTCAAAATTTTCAACAAACATGCTTCAAAGATGCATATCCACAGACTGATTAGACAGGTAAAATAACCTTGTCTTCTTGCATGTCAACTAGGACTGGTCCCTGCTGATATGGTTTGTGGAATGAAGGGAAATACTGTCATTCCCAGTCTTTAGTACCGGTTCTCTGCAAGAATTAAACGGTCTTCAAATATCTTCATTTTTAAAACATGAATTATGAGGTTGGGAATACTGTACACAGCAGTATGCCACATATGTATGTTTGGTATGTCACTGTTATAGCATAAACACAAAAGCTACATAGAGGTATAATACAACATTAAATCCATTTATAGATTTATTATTAAACACAAAAGATAGTTTGGGAATTGTAGGCAGTTGTATATAGTAAGAATGACATTTGTTTCTGATTCCTAAGAAGATTGATTTCCTGTAAGTGAATATATTAACATTCCAGCTATTGCTGTAGTTCCACTGACTTTTTTTACTTATTCTGTCAGGAGGTGGTGGCTAACATTCTCTGTTAAGGTTTCTTTTTAACTCTCTGTGACAGCCTGTGAACCTATCCCCTTGTCCAGGAGCTGACTGTGCTTGGACGCCTGTGCCACCCAAGCCTGGTATCCCTCCTGGCTGCTGGTATTTCCCCTCCACTGTTGGTCATGGAGTTGGCTCCTCGAGGGTCCCTGGACTCACTGTTTAAACATGAGAATGGCAGCCTTAACCGCAAGCTGCAGCACAGGATTGCTCTTCAGGTGGCCGATGGCCTCAGGTGCGCTCACCACTCTCCTGCGCCTAAATGCTCTGCCCAAATTGTAAATCTGGTTGCTTTGGGAAGCAGTTGGTCATGCCTTCCATTTCTTAGTATTTAAAGTATGAGGGGGTTCGTGTGGTTTACAGTCAACGTTTGGCAAGTAGTTTATATGCTTACTACTATATAACTGTGCAAACTAAGTCTTTGCCTTCCTAGGGGGTTAATGGACCACCCAGCTTCAGGTGAAATGATAATTCTACTGTAAGCTAAATGTTTTTCTTAAGGCCATATTTATTACACCCATCCCTTTCTCAACAGAGTTCATTAATGCTACATTATTTCTTAAGGAAATAAAATAATTGGTTATTGGATGATAGGTTAACAAGAAAATCTATTTAAATTGTGTTTTTATGATTGACAGTGACAAAACCAACATATTTTATAATATTTGTGACAAAAAATATAATCTCTGGTTTGTCTTTTAATGTTATACTTTCAGTTATGATCAGTAACTCCTTGTCTAATCCAGGGTCACAGTAGTCTAAGCCACAGACACAGAGTGTGAGACACGGTACTCTGGACAGTGGCGATTTGGTCAGACGTTTATGATATAAAGAAATTAGGTTCTCTAGAACACTTTCTATGCCACTATACAAGCACACGAACACTGTACCTTTAGAGGCAATGTATACGAACAAATGTGTAACCTTGGATGATCTTCAATTGAATGCTGGATTGTTTTAGATGTGGGTATCGATGTTAAGTTTTATTTACAGTAATGTAAGTATATTCATCTTATTAAAGTTGCATTTATGGAAGCAAAATGACTACATAATGGGCAAAATGGTGCTGTCCTTTATTTATAAACTCATAGTAAGAAAAAACAGTTTATTTTCCAAAAGATTGTAGTGATTTTTTTTTCTTGTACTTGACTTCATTGTGTGACACATGAGCATACTACTGTTATTTTTTTAAAATACGCCTAGAGTGAGGAAAGGCAGGCTAAATAGGAGTGTATGGCTGTTCATATTTTGTATTGTGCTGTTTTTGGTAGGTACCTTCATGCTTCCATGATTGTTTACCGTGACCTGAAGCCTCACAATATACTTTTGTTCAACCTGAAAACGGACTCTGAGATCATTGCGAAGATCACAGACTATGGAATAGCCCAGTACTGCTGCAGCATGGGTGTCCGCACATCTGAAGGGACTCCTGGTAAGTCCACCTTAGTTTATACTCTTGTATACTATAGTGTAGTGCAGTGGTGAACAAGCCCTGTTTGACATAGAGATTTTGTAAGGATTGTTTCAGAACAAAATGCCATAAACACCATTATTTTTAGGTTTAGTCAGAGGCAAAGTATTTTGGCCTATCAATCAGTGTTACAGTCAAGACCACCTAGTCTAAGTTAGAGTATGAGTACAGCCCAAGGCCCCAGTGGCTTAATCTGAGATAAGACTCAGACTTAAGTAATACGGGTCTAACTCAAGACCAGCTATTAAAATGCATCTCCAAACTGTTTTCTCACCTGGCAGGCTGGTGCGGCTTCTATTCTAGTTCAGCATATATGATAAAAAAAATCTGTGTACAATCTACTGTATTGTATAAAGTGTTGCCTGTACTGGTAGATTTGTTAGTTAATTACAAAAGAGTTACAGGAACATCAGAGAACTATGTAGGCTGCTGAGGAGCAGAAGCCACTAATGTGCATCTTTAACTGTGATACTGGAGGCAAAGATTTTGTTGCTTTTAGTGATACTAGTGAGGATTCAGGCCACCGTGTTCATGATCTTTGTTATGAAAACAAATGCAGCCAATAAGTGCATTGTACTCCTACCGGTAAAATACCTGCTACATGCAACTTATACTCCAGAGTGACTTTTTTCATTTCTATTTACTTTTTGCAAAGCTCAAATTTATGCTAAGCATCAATACATTTCCTAAAGATATAGAAGTACAAAATAAGAAGTTAGTAAATATTGACAAAGACAAAGACAACAAATTATACACGATCAATGTAACACGAGGTTTCTGCCATCTTTGTTCTGTCTCAGTGCAGGACAGGATAGAGCACAAGGGACAACAGACAAACCACACTCTGAGTTGTCTGAAACAGCTAAATGTTTGTATACCCTAGCGAACCAACCCTGGTGGCTCTGAATCATGTAATGTTATCTCTGATGCGTTTATTTAAAAAAAAACATAGTACCGTCTTCCCTCGATAATCGCAGGGGTTAGGGGTGCAAGGCCTTCATGAATGTGGAAAACCGCAAATAATTCTAGGCTCCCCTAACCCTTTACTAGATTTATAATACGTTTCTGTATGTATGTGTGATAGTAAATGATAAAATAGATTAATAATACATATATTTGTATGCATTTATGACTTACTAATTTTTTTAAAAGTTTTCTTTATATAGGCACATTGTCTGCGATTTTTCACAGTACGCTGCAAATCTCCAAAAAATTCCCATTTAATTATTGATAGCAAACCTGCGAATAATCGAATCTGCAGATGTGGAACCCATGAATATTGAGGGAGAACTGTATAAGTAAACTGCCCCTTTATTTCATACTTGACAACTTGTAATACATTAAAAAATGGTGAGGACACAATAACTGAGAACTGAAACGTAAACATGTAAAGTAAAATTTGGTGCATAAATACGGTGGGGGGCACAATATATGTGGGTCAATAAAGAGAGATGGAGACTTTTTGTACGTATGTATAGAAACAAAGTTACGTGCATAACATAATACAGCTGCCAGCTAGGCTACACATAATACTTTTACGCTTGTCTAGGCATTTGATGGCAATTTTACATGAGTGTGATCCACACCCTGGGCTTCTTACTGGCAGAGTAGCTGAGAAAAGAACCTGGATGTAAATTTTATTTGTTTTCACCTCTTTTAGTTATCCCAAAATTCTACTTATACAATTTTTTGATTCCCCAGAAATAATCATTTCTTTCCAGCCCTGTCCCCCTAGCACACCACTGCTTTGAGACTGTCTGCCTGTAGTCATTCAGTTCTTCAAAGACAGAAGGGTGAACACTTTTGGGGCAAAGTCTGTCCGAGTACCTTTCCCAGATCACAGTGTAAATCACAATTGTAGAAGTTTAGATGACACGATACAAATACTCTATACAAAATGAAGATTTAGCTGCTACCTAATTTTTGAATGTCAAACTGCAGGTCATGTCAAGGAATAAAATGTGGCATCTTCAGCTGCGCAGTGCATAACAGTAAGAAAAGGTCTGTTTTCCATACTTACTCGATGTTATATCTTTCCTTACCTTACAGGGTTCCGAGCACCTGAGGTTGCCCGTGGCAATGTAATATATAACCAACAGGCAGATGTGTACTCTTTTGGTCTGTTGATGTATGACCTGTTGACCTGTGGGGAGAGGATATTTGATGGACTGAAGTTCCCCAGTGAATTTGATGAGATGGCAGTGCAAGGGAAACTCCCAGGTACCCTTGTACCAAATTAAATGCTAGCTTTCAGCAGGAATGGCGACCACAGGGGAAACAGCTGGCAATGTCTCATTTTGTTTTCAGATCCAGCGAAGCACTATGGATGCTGCCCATGGCCACATTTTGAGGACCTCATGAAACAGTGCATGAAGGAGAACCCTCAGGACAGACCCACGTCCTTTCAGGCAAGGACCACACATTTAGTAAAAAACATCCTCTGATCACAGTTTTGTTACTGGGACTGAGAAAGGAAGGTGTGTCCTCTTGTGTGTCACATGGGATATGGTGGAATTTTTTGTCTCCAGCTGTTTGACAGGCTCAACTCAGGGGAGATGCTGTGTCTGATGAGGGAGGTGGCTGTAAGGAGGACACCAAATGCTGAGTGCTTTGTGGTTGCCCACGGAGGTGACATGCCATACGTTTGTGTTGGGGGTGGCAGCAATAGCCAGCGGCGGGGCTGGGTCACATCTGTGCAGCTGGACTCTGGGAAACTGACCACCGAGGTGCACTACAAACCTTTTACCTTTCTTGTAGAGAGTTCTGCTTTCTGAGGCAGTTGCTCTGCTCTCTGGTTACTCATAAATACACTCAACATATTCTTATGATTTTATAGTCCTTCATGTGTTGTTTGTTTTCAAAAAGCATCTAAATGGATGTGACTCTTCTGCCCCACTTATTACAGGAGATCGACAGGAGTCCAGTGCTGTGTTTGGTGACAGTGCAAGTCCGAGAGAGTAGCTGTGATTGGCTGGTTGCAGGGACTCAGTCAGGGGCTTTGATAATAATCAGCACAAAGGACATGTCAGTACAACACTGTCTTCAGAGTGTCACTGATGCAGTGACTTCTCTGTTCTTTTACTCACATCCTCAGCACAGGTAAGCATAAGTAAATACTCACCACCAGCTATGTAAACAGAAAAGGGAACATGAAACTTAGCTAACAAACAAAAGGTAGACTTACTTGAGACACCTGAACGTGTTTGTGTTTCTCTTGTTTGGCTAAGGAGAGGAATAATTGTTTAACTTGTGATTTTATTCTTGTTAAAGCAAAAGAAGGAGCCATCTGTTAGTGGGCACTGCAGATGGGTACCTGACAGTTTATGAAGATTCAGAGATTCAGGTACTGTGGAGGATATGAAATACTTTACAGTATTAACTTTTCAGTACCTTGAATTTTTAATCACAGTGGGAGCAATTCAGTTGTATCCTTTTTCAGCTGAAAGATCAAAAAATAATACAGAATGACAGAAGAATTTGGCTCTGCTTCTTTTCTCTGATATATTTCACAGAACCATAATGGCCAGCCTCTGAAGACATTAAAAATTGGCAACTTCAGCACTCCACTAGTGTGTCTTGGCCAGTCAAGTCACTCACTGGATAAGACCAGTGTCTGGGCTGGCTGTGGGACCCGAGTCCTGGCCCTGACAGAGAACTATGACATCAGGAAGATTATTGAAACCAAGTCCAACTTCCTGTATCAGTGAGTACAAGAGCAGTCATCATCCACTTAGTAGGTAAAGCAACACTGAAGGGCCCAGTAAGAAGGATGCATCTATAAAAACAACCAAAGGGCCAACAGTAATACAGCCCTGGTTTAAAATAGTGCATGAAATGATTGAAGAGAGACAACTGCTGATCCTGTCCAGAACATTGTCTATGAACAAAAAAAGTACTGACAAACTTTTTTATGAAATATTGTCTATAAACTGGAGTGAAACTGATACTAATGATGCATACAGGATTTTCATATACTTCAGGATTTCTGCAATGGATTGTACAAGATATGTGTCCTACAGAGGGGGCAAAAATTAATGACTGGGTTTCAGAAGGATGCAAGGAACTACTTAGAGTAGTTTCTCGTCCGGAGGGTACAGTTCTAACTCAGCCTTTTTAGACCAGTAATGATTCATGACCCATTTTAGAACCCCTATAAAAAAGGAGTGTGACCATTATTACTGTTGAGATTCATTTTTCTATATTAAATGACATGAGTGAGACTTAGTCAGACCTGTGCAGAGCAGTGACTACATAACGTAACTACATAACTCAGTTCCTGTTTTGAGCAGAGTGTCTGCATATCCCCCACGGGGTCTAACTCAACATCTCTGTGGCTCTCTAGCTGCGGCACCAGGCAAAGCAGTGACGCCAACTTGTCCCGTCTAGTGGTGGACAAGCACATCTACGTGAGCAAGATTGGGGAGCACACAGTGGAACTGTGGGACAAGAAGAGCGAGAAGATGACTGACATCATTGATTGTGCCGAGATAGTGAGGTCTGTTTAGTTTAATCCTGTTGCACACGATGACATGCGCTGCTCTGTCAAACACACCCAAGGGTGACAGTATTCAGTCATACAGAGGATGAGATACTATGTCAGCAAGGATGGACAAAATACCAGAAACAGGCACATACTTATGTCCAGAAGAGCTTCAGTCTTTGGCCTGCTGTCCAGAAATGTGTGCAGTAGAATAATGGACTAAAATAAAAAGTAAAATAGTGGACTTTTCTTCAAGAATGAAAAGCTACAATTAGAAGGATGAGCCAGGTGGAAATCTGTTAAATAACCTGTGATTGAAGGATACATTGTGCATACAAATGCTAAAGCTCTTGGTGGCTGTGAGGATGGTTATAGAAAGTAAGAAGCATGTAAACAAATGTTCTGTGGCTTTGTGGCTGTATGCAAGATAAAGATTATCCTAATCAAACAGCCAACTATATGCAGAATGAGATTTTGAAGAGAAGTCTAAGCTGAGCAAAATCAGTGCTGTAATGGCTACTTTCTTGGCACTGGAACTGTGGGGAAAGAGGAATCGAAGCGTTTTATGTTTTTCATCCAGGTGTAGCCTCAACAAGAAACGAAACACAGAGAGGGAGTGTTCTCTCCAAGAGACGGGCCTTTCCTGGGCCAGTGTGAAAGCTCTGCTGCTGCAGCCCAGTGCTACCCTCTGGATTGGCACCAGGGGTGGGCATGTGATCCTTCTGGATCTGTCGACCCATCTGCCCCTCCGAGTTCTTGACCACCTCTGCAAGTCTGTCAGAAGCATGACAACAGCCCATATAGGTGCATGGTTGTTCTCCCTTTCTTGAGTCAGAATCAGCAGTGCTTTGACTTTTTTGATGCCTGTTTCCTTGTGGTTGTCATACATCACAATGTTGCTGAGACAATGTGAATATCGTATAGTGTTTATTGCTTTTGTTTTTTATAAAAAGTTTGTTCTGACCATTGTTTTTAAATGTCATTGCAATTATTCATTATGTGCCATAACTTATTGTATATTAGTCGTTGACATGGCAAGAGTATAGTACCCATTCCATCCTACTCTGACACAAATGCAATGTAGTGGAGATGAGAAGCTGATGTCCTACCCCAAGCATCATGGGAGGGCACAAGATGTCTGTCACGGGTCTGTAAATGTCTGGGCCAATTGGACACTCCAACTGGAGTGTAGTTTCTTACATTCCAGTACTGTTCACAGCACCTTCTCACTCAAAAATCAGTTCATTGCTACACTCATTTTCACACAGTTTCTTCTATCACAGTATTTATCAGCACTGTCTTGGTCCTCTTAAAAGATGCTCTACATATTCATCCAATGTTCTGTTTTCTTCAATGTAGCTACGCTAAACCCAAGGAATGTTGTTCTTATGTTGGGGCGGAGCAGCAGGCCACGGAAAGGTGAATCCAGAAGAGAGTATGGTGAGTATGTTGCAGTGGGCAATCTGATCACAAACAGTAGTCAAAGTCTGTTACAGTTTTGTGGGTTCGTGGCATTTGCAGAAACGTTCAAACTGCTTTTGTAACACACACAAAAATCTCGTAAGATCTGATTCAGGGACAGGACCAGAGCTATGGGGACGACTTGAGCTCAGGACAAACTCCCGACAACACTGACTCTTGCTCTCCATCTCAGGATGAATCTCAGATCTACTGTAGGTAGAGAGAAGGGAGGTTTTTAAAACAGGCTGGTGTCAGGACAATGGGATGCACTGATGGGATCCCACACATCACAGCATGCATGTTTAGTGTGTTGGTGTGCATCTGTGTGCTTTGTATGTGTCAGGTGCATGCCTCATTCCTCCGCTGGAGAAAAGGTAGGGGACTGGGTCTGATGCCTCTGAGGAGGGCGTGTGCCAATGAAAGAAGTCAGAAACTGTGCTGGAATAGCCTGGCCAGCGGACCATCTGAAAACTAAATGAGTGTAGAGCATGAGTCGCTGGAACGTGATTGGGCCCCATGGAGCCCATAGGGAGAGTTACTAGCTGGTGTAGGTCAAATGGGGTTGAAAAGGTGGAGAAAGCAGGGTTATTCTACTGCACGTGGACGAGGGTCTGAGATTTCCATGTGATTCTCCACTAGTTGAATCACCTCACTTGCTGGTGTCGGGGAGTTGCGGCATAGCCAGTCGACTATACTGTTTGATAGGGTTACTATGAGCTGGTCTAGGGCGATAAGCTCAGTGGTCTGGGGGAGAAACAGGTGGGTGCTGGGTGTGTTTATCTTACAAAAACGAAGGGCTTCCCCACATCCTCTTAGCAGAGATTTTTCAGCTTTTTACAATGTTCCTTGAGGTTCAAGCCTGCTTGCTCCAAGATGGAGACACCAACAGTGCTGTAATCCTTAGCAGGGAGTTGGTTAGTGGCCTCTAGGGCAGTACCTGTGAGTAGCAGGGTCAGTGTGCTCAAAGACATTTTTCATTGTTTGCTGTTGGCTTGTGACACATTTAAAGTTTAAGGATCCTGGTTGTTAAAGGAGGCAAGTTTGGTGTGTTTGTTTGTGTCTGTGTGCTTTGAGTGAGCTGGGTGTGGGGTGCATTTGGGACACATCCTCACTGTTCAACAGAAGCGTTGTGTGTTCTCTATCCAGGTATAGCTTGAAGAATGTTGTATCTTTTGAGATTTGTAATTATAATATTTAAAAAGCATTTTGGTCAATTTGAATAAAAATATTCTTCCGTCATATAATGGGGTCATGTGCAATAAAAAACAAAACACTGTGCAACAGCTCATGATTATACAGTCACCAGCCCCTTTATTAGAAACAGTGTTCTCATTCTGGATAGTTCCCCCCTTTGCTCTCAGAACAGCCTGGATTCTTCATGGCATGGATTCAGTAAGGTGCTTTGAGAATCCTTTGAGGTTCTGCTCCATGTTGACATGACCGCATGTAATTCTGCACACTTTCTACCACATCCCAAAAGTGCTCTTTTAGGTCCAGATCTGGTGACTGGGGAGGCTGCTGAAGTTCACCAAACTCACTGTCATGTTCATGGAACCAGTTTGAGATGACTTATGCCGTATATTAGAAGATGGGTAAATTGTGGCCTGTTTGTGGCTGTGGTATTCAAATGCTGCTTGACTGGTATTTAATATTTTACTCATTTGACCAAAAAAAAACAACCTGAGACTGACTTCTGAATAATTGTTTTCAGTGGCATTTTGGTTTTAACCATTTAAGCACAATCAAACTTATACAGATTTCATATAAAATAACATTATAAGATGTGTGTCTTAAGCCAGAAGCTGCTGTTTATATTTTTCTGTGTCTCCAGACTCAGGTGAGGACTCGGTCCTGCTGGTGTGGAACAGCGCATTTCTGCAGGAGATCAGAGACCTACAGCAGCACTCTGACATGAGAGAGGAGATAGCAGAAAAAAATCAGGTTGCCACTCTGTGACTTCTGATTTGGTTATTTCATGCAACATTTCATGTGTAAATAAATATATGTATGAAATACACTGAACAAAAATATCAATGCAACACTCAACCATTTCAAAAATGATATTGAAAAAAGGTAATAAATGGAAATCTGACAACTAACATTGATTCATTAGGCTGTGTTGGTCACAGATACCCCGATAAACAAGGTGGGTCATGGAACAGGTTTCCCACATTAGGATCTGGTGTGGCCACCCTTTGCTTGTCGCAGCAAGACACGTCTCTTTTGCACGGAGTCCATCAGGCTATCGACTGTGGGCTGTGGAATGTTGTCCCTCTCTTCAACTATTGCTGTGCCAAGTTGTCAGGTGTTGGTGAGAGCTGGAACTCACTTTTGTATGTGTCGGTCCAGAATGTCTCAAAGATGTTCAGTGGCTGACATGCAGTGGGTATGCAGGTCATGAAAGAACAGGGATGTTCTGAGCTGCCAGGAAGTGAGTACAGATCCCCACCAGCAGACGTCCCCTGCAGCGCAGGCCAACGACACGGTCCTGCAGAACTAGAGGTGCCGTGTTGCTCAACAAAAACTGCGTGTTTTAGGTGCCCTTTTATTGTCCCCATACTAAGGAACACCTGTGTAGTGATCATGCTGCTCAGTCAATGTGTTGTCATGCCACACATGTGCAGCAGATGGATTATCAATAAATTAAAACAAAATTTAACAAAAAATGCAAAATTCTTTATTTGGCAAAATTTTGAAAGTCATGCACTTTTTGTGATTTTTGTGCCAATTTGTTCATCCAACTGTTGCCAAATGGGAACAACACCAAAAGTGTTGCATTTATATTTTTGCACAGTATACTGTATATATAAATAAATTATAAATTTTGTGTGTATCCAACATTGCATAATATGTGATAAACATGCAAAAATGTACTTTAAAAGACTTCTTGCATTTTTTTAAAATTTACTTTAAAATTTTTTCAAATTTAAAAGAGATCTATTACAGAATATTGTTAATGTTTGCCTTCCTTATGCATTCAAATGATGTGAATTACTTCTGTGTGTCTGTATGTTATGACTGCACTGGATTTCTTTAACTCTTCTGAGGTTGAGATTTTTTAGGTGTCTCAGAAGGCTGAATATGTTTCCATAAAAATTACTTTTTGTGAAACAAAACAAAATAAAACAAGATAAAGTGTCAAGACTTTACACAAAATAATTGTGACGTGTGTGATATCACACAAAACAACCAATTGTGTGGAAGGGTAAAACACAATGTTGTGTTTCACTGGTGACCCTGTTGCTCTGCCCTGTCACTGCTGTACCCTGTACCTCTACCCCCTACTGTACCCTCTACTGTACGTGTACCTCTACCCTGTATTGTACCTGTACCCTACACTCTACCCTGTACTGTACCCTGTACTCTGTACCTTCTACCTCTACCCTGTACTGCACCTCTACCTCTACCTGTACCCTGCACCCTATACTGTACCCTGTACCCTGTGCTATACCCTGTACTCTGTACTGTACCCTGTACTACTGGGTTTGTATTTTTATTCCCGTGTGTGGCTGGAAAGTGGTGCCCTGCCAGCCTGTTTGGTGCTGCTGTATGTGACCCTCTGCCTCCCTTCACTGTTTCCACAGCCAGACACTCAGACAGCAGGTGCTGCACGGTTTTCTTTCTCGCACTGTCTGTCTGTGGTCTGTTTCGCACTCAGAGCTGCTGTTCTCTGTCCTGCGCTACTGTTTAGACGTCTGTGCCATTGATTAAGTGAGTACAGCCTCCGACCCCCCGTGTTGACTTTTAATGACAGCCACCTCGAAAGAGTTAATTAAATGCATATTAAAACTGGGACAAATGTGTTCATGGAAATGAGTCTTCGACTTTATTTATCAAATGAACGTTGGGACACTGTAAAATGAATTTTAAAATATTTTTTATTTATTTATTACAATATTGTTTGGCATTGTTTTGTAAACTCTATTGTAAAATAGAAATGATTTGTCTTTTTATTTTTAAGCAATGGCATTTGCTCTAAAATCACTTAAAATTATTTAATCATACTTCATCTTAATTTTGAAGCTAATTTTCTTTATCCAGTACATCAAATTATGTATCATACACTACGGTACCACAATGTATTTTGAACAGTGGCTGACATCTGATGAAATCATTGGATTTTTCAGTGAAATAGTCTGTTTCAAAAAAATTGTTTTTTTAACTGGAAATAATTCTTCTTTGTTTAAGATCTGGTGCCTTAAACCCAACAGCAGATATATTTAATAGGTGCATGTTTGTACTCATCTGCCTATATAACTTATCTCTTCATTTACTTTTTGCTTTATTTACTTTTCTTTATTTACTCTTTTCTTTATTTACTCAGATAATGTGTTTTACCTCAAGGAGTTTGTTACTCATAAAGCTCCTGTATTGCGTGGTTCAAAGTACTGCTGTTTTTTTTAAGACAATAAATTTGTCAAGCAGCACATTGTCAGATATCAAGGTGAATTATTTTTGTGATCCCATACTGCACTGTTGCCTTTTTCCTATTTTACTTGTAGTCAGTTGCCTGCTTTTTGTTACTTGGAAGAAGCACAAGACTAAAGTCACCTAGTGAACAGTAACTGATGGTAAATGCAGACATCCATACATAAAATCTGCTCATAATGGTGGGAGCCATTCTGTTAACTGTGGACCACCTGTCCTGTGACCAGGTCCAACACTTTGAAAACTGTTTTCTTAATGAAGGTGAGACCCTCTGCTGTCTCAGTTCCATCCACTTGAAACCCATGGAAATTATTAAATGCATTAAATTTCATGAGAAGTAGAAAGATATTATTGGCAAGTAATGGGTCAGCTGGTGCTACTATTTATACACTTTTTCACAATTAAAATACTAAGTGCAGAACGGAATTGATTAATGTTACACATAAATTAATTATTAATTCAAATGATTAATTTTTAAAATAGATATTATTACATATGTTGGTGTTATCAATGTAATGCATAAAAATACTTTTTATTTTACTATTTTATGCAATTTTGGTTTCTTGTTCATGGACCTATTAATCTTTCCCCATAAGAAATGAAATTTGACCTCCTCACAGAGGAAATTAGCTAAATGAGGTGATTTCATGGAACAAATGTCAGGCTGCAATAAGAATAATCAGGCCTCCAGCTTAGGGAGCTGTAGTGCATCAACCCATAATAGCTCTGCAGTAATCTACTGTGGAGAAATTTCTTCTGGAAAGCAAGAATGTTTTCCTAGGCATTACTTCACCCTGTATTTGAAAATGCTGGAGAAGTCTTTCCCTTTGGTAAAACCAGCTCCTTATTCCCAGCAAGTAGGAGATGACATGGCTTTCACCAGCAGATGTGATGCTTGGTGTGGTGCCTTGGCCAGGCATGGCCCTCACTCCCCTCCATGCTGGTTTCCTTTGCAGCTTGTCTGATCAACAGCCGGTTATAGAGCTCCTCTACAATGAGAACTCTGAGGTCATCGTCCGACTCTACGAGATGCCTTACTTCCCCACAGGCTTCTGGTCCAGGCAAACAAACCAGTTGCTTGCGATGCCCTCTACCATGTTTATTTTCATTTAATGCATTTAATTCTGACACTTTTGTCCAAAAGCATTTTTCAGAGTTAAGCTTTATAATGATTTAAACATTTTTTACAGCTTTGTAATTGTTACTGCACCAATTCAGTGTGTAGTGAATCCCCAGCTTACAAAGTTTTTATCAGTACAAACTTTTCGAGTTTTTGAGTACAGTAGGTAGGTGTTACAAAGGACAAATAGCTCAGAACGTGTAGTTTTGAGTGCAGCAACGAGGCAGCGATATAGGAACACGGTGACTGGAGGACTAGGTTACAGTGCTCAGCAGTACACTCAGGAATATGAAGAATAGGTGACTCAGGAACAGTGTTTCAGGAACAAGGGAATGTGGAGAAAGGGGGCTTGGGTCATGAGGGGGTAGGTTTAACACACTAGAAGCACAAGATTGATGACAAGCAGAACACTTTCTAAGCAGACTGCCTTGGAAGAACTGAACCCCACTGAAGTTCCCTAATCCTGTAAGAGAGGCTCCTTTTATACCTTAGCTTAAGGAGTTCAGGTGTGTCTGGTTCAGCTCGGGTTCAGCAGGAGATTTGTTCCTGGGGTTAGTGACATGTTGAAGAAGCAAAGAAAAGGTGAACAAGCTGTAGGTGACCCTATGGTTTGTACACCAACCAGTTCTGAGCAATCAGTGAAAAGCCATCATCTTCCACCTCCATGAAAAACCTTTGGCTCTGAGGTGATGTGCAGCTGTTGTCTGTGTTTCATTGTAAATACAAGAACATACAATGTTTTTGAATGTCTCACAGTTCCGCTTTTATTTCTTATTATTATGCTTTTGTTGGGTATAAGTAAATTTTGGGTGATGTCTCGAATAAAAGCCTAAGGTGAGCACTCACACTCTTGTGGGTCAATAAAGCCATAAAGCAATACTCCTTCCAGGAGACTCCACATGTGCACAAGAGGGTAAGAGAGAAAAAAGGCTCCTGTCTACTCCTGTGTTATTGACTTCTACTTTCTAGGGAGTTTCAGCTCAGAGTAAACAACAGTGCATTTGACAAACAAGCAGAAATACAACAATTATTAAGAAATTATTTAGAAATTATTTTGGGATTAGAATCACTTAATCCAATATCGCCATTTTTGCCAGCATTGATTACAGAAGTAGATGCATATAGAACTGATGAGGAGCCCCTGACCTGCTCTGTGTCATATTCAACTAACTAACTTTGCAAGAAACAAACCAACTATTGGTCTGAATTAAATGTGCAAATAGAGGACTAGAACAGGATTCAAACTTAAGGTCCACAGGCAACACCTACTGTCCTGGAAATATAGTATTTGAAGTAATCTTCTCTTCTTCAAAACTGATTTCAGTGATTTAGTATTTTCTTAGTATTTGTAGTTCAGATGTTTTCTCAAAAATATTACTGATCTGTTTTAATATATGTTCAAATTTCTAGAAACAAATTCAGGGAGGAAAGCATTAGACCAAAACCCCAGCCATGCCCAGGTATCAGTTACGTGCGTGTACATATAAACACACCCTGCTACTTTAAAATGTATCTCCTCTCCATCCCTGTCAAGGAGTCCTAACAAGTGGGCTCAACAACCTCCCTTGTCAGCAGGTCTGAACCCTCAAGTGGACTCCATAGTGGTCAGTACACCAAGCACCCATCCACACACAACCAGTCTAGTACTTCCAACTCCTGAACAGTCCTTTAACCAGAGAAAGGCTTGAGACCAAACCATATTTATTGGAGGACAGGCATCTATCTGAGTTGGTCACCTGAAGCTCACTGCCTGGTGGATACATAAGGATACATTGTGCATACAATTGCTAAAGCTCTAGCTAGCAGTAAACATGGTTATGGAAAGTAAGAAGCATGTGAACAGATATTCTGTGGCTTTGTGGCTGTATGCAGGATGAAGATTATCCTAATCAAACAGCCAACTATATGCAGAATGAGATTTTGAAGAGGAGTGTAAGCTGAATAAAATCACTGCTGTGATGTCTCAGCAATCAACCCATTATTAGTAACCACTTGTATTGGGTTTGGAGTCAATCTCCGAAGCGATGGGCGGTAGGCTATGAAACTGTGCCTGGACAGGACACCAATCCAGGCCAGGGTGACCACACACACACACACACACACACACACACACACACAATATGGGCAATTTAGAGTGACTACTCCACCAGAATTGCATGTCTTTGTACTGTGGGAGGAAACCCATACAGATGGAGCTGGATTCAAACTCACACCCAACCAGCCAGGTGTTTTGAGGCAGCAGTGCTCCCTGCTGCACCACCCTGCCACCCCTGAATGTAAGACAAATGGAGTCTGAAGAGGAGAGCTGAATACGCTTGTGGGCCTCGTGTTCAAGTGATGTGAATTATTTTAATGTCTTCACACTAAACTGTTTGACTTGATTCCCTTTGTCATTTTCTTTTGAAGATATCTTTGTTTAAATGGCACTTTGCGTAAACTGTGTTGTATGTTACAGAACCACCGTGTTATTTAAATGATGGCTCATTTGATAAAATCAGTGGATATTTGCTGTCAGTAAAATAGTCTTTTGTTTTTTTTTTTCAAATTGGCTGTTCTGTGTTAAACATCTGGTGTCTTTGAGATGACAACAGATATGTTTAGTAATTGCACCTATTTCCTCATCTGTTCATATACTTTGTGTGAATTTTTTGGTAGGTCCATCCACAAAGTAACTTAATACTTTGGTTCTTTTTCCACTTTCTTTGCTGACACTCCTAAGTTGACTTAAAAATATTTGTGTTGGATCAGAATCAAGCATCTTCCCAGATTCACACGCACTGTAAGCAGATATTATTGTCAGCATTTTACCTTGGAAAGTCTGGATTGGGACGTGACAAAGTCTTGGCAAATACTCATATAAGTGCTATCCAATATGTTTTAAAGTCCCATAAATGTTTAAACTGTAGGCTGTTCTGCATATGCTGTTTTTATTAAGACAGTAAATGTTTCAAGCAGCACATTGTCAGATATCAAGGTGAATTGTTTTTGTGAGACAATAGTGCCCTGTTGCATTTTTCCTATTTTACTTGTAGTCAGTTGCCTGCTTTTTGTTACCTGGAAGAAGCACAAGACTGAAGTCAACTAGTGAGCAGTAACTGACGGTAAATAAAATCCACATGTAAAATCTTCTGCTCATGAGCTGTTTGACTCAGGCTGTTTCCCATAGTGGTGATTTTAAGGTGAAAAACTTAACACTTCCAGAATTCACTGTCTACTTTCTCCACTGTTCTTTTTCTTCTCTGGCACTTTAAGTTGAGAAGTGAAATGAAAAAAGACACGGCACTAACCAACATGTGTGAAAACACACCACAGCACAGCGTTACTTATATTTCAGTTTTATTTGTTTTCATTTTAAAGTGGACTTTGATTCTGCCTTATGTTGTTGGAAGATATTAAAATAAATATGAGCTGTTGAAGAGTAAGTCTTAATAAAGTCTTCCAGCAAATTTGTGTTCATCATAGCTTTATGTATCGTTTTCAACAGAAGCTACCTGTGAATAAATTGAGAGACTGAGCTGTTTTGTTAAGCCTTTGTTGACTGTGGTAGTCGGTGGACTTAAAAACAGTTCAGAGGTAAACAGGGCATAAATATGGGTATCACTGTGTGACTAAATGCACATTAGCATATGACATGTTCTCGTGCCCTGTGGTTCCAGGATAGGCTCCAGACTGCCATGACCACGACCAGGATTAAACGGTTAGCAATAATGAATGGATAGATATGTTATCCACTCATTATACATTCCTTTGCAGAAAATGTCTGCTAAATTAATGTAAATATAAAGGTCTTGCATCTCTTAGCTCAGGACAGGACTTTATGGATCCCTGCAGGGAAATTGGACGTACAGCAGCTGAACACACAGGACATATAACATGACACACAAGCAAATCATAAAAGGAAATAACAAAAGCAAAAAATGAGAATGAAAATAAACAATAAATGCAGTCTCATTGATGATAGGTCCTTGTGTGGCATTAAGAAGGAAGATGAGTGTTGGAGACGCCGTAAGCGTTTCTTAGTGCACCCATGCTGAATAACTCAGTGGCTTGTTGAATTGGTGGATTAAACAATTCTGGAAGAAATAATCACTCAGCTGACTGACTAAGAGATGAATATTGTTTTCACATCTGTACCGCAGTTCACTTTTGAGGAATGATCAGAATTTCTGTGCTGACAGTTCAGTGTGTTCTTGCTGTAGCCAAAGTTGTTACACAGCCCCGTTTGTTTCACAGAGAATAAACAACTGCAGCAGAACTGTGGGAAAACAACAGTGTTAACTGAAAATCTGTGAGATGAAACTGCCCCTGGCTGGGATGCTTGTTATTCATCAGAAGTACACATGACTCACATACCAGTTTTAAGATTAAGTCCATCTATAAATTTCATGTCTGGTTATTTTTCTAAGAGTCACTGCAGTTGTCGTACATTAAAAAAAAAAAAAAATTAATAATTGAAATTTAATTTAAAAAGTTGTGGTATCAAAGTTCCTGAACACTGTTGCTTGGTTATTGGAACTATACATAGGCATATATATATATTATATATATATATATATATATATATATAATATATATAAAAATTTATGGGCTAAAAAACTGCTTTATTTTTCTAAGAGTCACTGCAGTTGTCGTACATAAAAAAAAATAAATTAATAATTGAAATTTAATTTAAAAAGTTGTGGTATCAAAGTTCCTGAACACTGTTGCTTGGTTATTGGAACTATACATAGGCAGATATATATATATATATATATATATATATATATATATATATATATATATATATATATATATATATATATATATATATATGTATATATATAAATTTATGGGCTAAAAAACTGCTTTAAAATTATTTTTAGAAGTTAAGCAGCAACGGAGGCAGAAATCTTGCAGTTGAAATATTCATTTAATGTACAATTATTAAAAGTCTCTTTTATTTGCATATTATACAAAGTGATACAGGATGATAATATCCTGCTTCAATAGGATGACACCTCTTATGCAAACAAGGCAACATAAAAAGTCACAGTTGTATAAACATTAAAATGTAATCTTTTGTTGTGTACGTCATAATTAAATCACTGATGTCATTTAATATCTCAGGTTTTATATGAGTATGCGAGTAAAATATATGAATAAAGATGTAAACATAAATTGTCCCTGCATGCTACCGTTCTGTTGATCGTCCCTTTTTTCATTAATGCAATAAAACAATGCACACCTTTCTTGTTTTAATCCTAATTTTATTTAATATGTACCTTGAAAGGGGCTGGATTATTCAAATGAGGTGTTCAGCATAGGGAATAAAAAGACCTTCTGGATGGTATTTTGCCCAACCTTGACCTGGTTGTCAATCAGGCATCATGGCGGCTCTTTTAGGGCTGACATTTGTGACCATCCTAGCAATACTCTCAGGTATGACATAATGACATTTATTCATTTCACAGTGTCTGCAGCTGAGAGTTTATTTGCTTTTTCAACTATATTCAATATTTTTTGATTTTTATACTACATTCAGTTAACATAACATCCTTAGCAATCAGATTATTGTAATTAAAATTGAAAGGAAATAAATGTACTTAAATTTGTACAACTGCAATTTTATTGTAATTTTGTAGTACTTGATATGTGTGTTGGTTTTTATACTGTACTTGATCACTGATTAAAATAATTTAACTTAAATTTTTTATGTGCTCTGTTTCTGTAGAAAAATTTAACTGCATATGCATTTATATACTTGACTGCGATTTACCTACGGCAGGGATTTTCTTGTACTGCAAAGTGTTTATATTTATAAATTTTGCTTTTTAGGCAAAGCTGACAAAGCAACTGCACAGGAGAGTAAGTACATACATCACATTGTGAACTTAATACAGCATCTCTAGCAAAACTAAAGACATTTAAATGTATTTGTTTAGTTGATCCTTTTACCCAAAGTAGAGTAAACCTGAGACTAAGCAAAAATTCATTTCACCAAAAGATGAAGAGTTGCAGATACAGACACACGACTGGAGAACCACAGTCACTTAGTCCAGTTCCATTGTTTCTGTTAGAGCACTTTACACAAGTAGTGATTTATACAAATAACAGGAACTGATAAGCAGCAATGATTGGAAATGCAGAGGGGACTGCGATAAAGGGTGTGATGCAAGTTTATGGAAATGTAAAGCGATCTGGAGAGAAGATGGTCAGATGTTCCATGCATATGTGATGTAGAAATGGAGCAAAAAGGTGAGAGTTTGAAAAATATTAGCAATGCACAAGCTTGCCTGAAGATTGAAGAAGGACATCATTGCAGAGAGATGGATAGTTAGCCTGTGTAATAAGGAGGTAATTACATGAGATCTACAAGAACCATCCAGTGATTAACTTTTCCACTGTGATGATGCTTTTTGGAAACAGACCCTAGTTCAGGTCAAATTTTGATATTTTTCATCGAAGATTAACACCGTCCACCTGTTCATCAATAACGTACTAGAAAAGCAGGTCATGTTGTTGTTACAGATGCTTCCTCTGGAGGAAGAGGTTTGAGGTTTGATTTCCCCATCCTGTAGATCTTATCCTGAACTTTTCCAGCAGAACAAATCCTAGCTTTTTAAACTGATAACCTAACATTGTAAGCCACGTTGGAGAAAAGTAGCAAGTGAATGTCATGGATAAGTTTGACTACTGTTTTATTTCATCTGTTTTTTTGAATATGTTATTAGAAAAACTTACTGATGACCAGTTTAAACTGAAAACATGTTTTCACTAACAAGGTGTAGGCTGAAACAGAGCAGAAGGATGATCTTGTTTCTACTTTAAAATTCTGTCCTGGTCAGTGCCCAGTTTCTCTTAACTGTTCTGCCTTCCTACTACCCCTGTCCTCCTTGGTCTCTCCAGGGCCTGAACTGGCTTCTCTTTGTCCCTTTCCCTTTTGCAACTTTTAGAGCCATCTCCCCTGGCTGGCACCTCTTGTTCTATGCTAGGTCTCTTTTCCTTTCACCCCTTGGGGTGGCTCCATGCCTTGAGCGACTGAGCTACAGGCCCCCTTCAGGTTATGCCTGGTTCCCCCCCTTTTCTTTTCCATCACTGTGTGCTCTCTCAACTTTCTTTGTCTGGGGCAGCTTGTTTTGGTCCATCCCCAGTTTCCCTCAGCTGTCCTTTCTTCCCCTCCATCATCCTGAACAGTGTTTGGCTTCACTTTACCCTCTCCCCTTTTCATCCTTTGGGGAAACTCCTTTGGCTAATGACTCTTTGTATCAAACTGATCTTTCCCCTTGCCAGGCCCTTTTGTTTCCCATGTGTCTGCTGGCTACCGGGTCTCCCACTTACCTGTCAGCATGTGTGCGCCTCTTCTCCTGCCCACTAGTCTGCAATGTCACTGCATTGCACTGTAGGCCACTACTTGCCTTATATTATTTCTGTGCGCTGCTCTCGATTGCATTTCATTCTACTTCTGGTGTCTGTGCCACCTTTGTCTTTTTTGTTACAGCCTAAACAAACACTCTACTGTTATATACCATATTTTGATAAACCTGTACAAATAACCCTTTCTTTCATCTCAGCTTGATGCCAGCCACCCTCATAGCTCACAGCCTATCCTATAAAATACTATGCCTATGAACCCAGTATCCACTAGTTCTATTAGGCCTGCCATTTTTGCAAAAGCCAACATAAACGATCCTCTGTCATAACCCGCATTCCTCACCTTTGTCTCCATACACTCTTTAAAACCAGTGTATTGCTAAAGACTACTTTAATTTTTATGTGAAGATATAACGTGTTTCTGCTATGTGAAATGTCTGTGGATATATTACTGATGCTCTCATTTGCTTATTTAAATTATGAAACATCAATTATAATAGAATAACATGCTGGGATCATTACATAGTTTCAGAAAGATGTGTTACTGACCACTCTGGAACATTTTGGACGTGATGCAAGCATGTTGAGAAGTCACGACCCTGGTTATAACACAACATGTAGTATTATGGTGTTACGAAGACCTTTTAAAAATTTTTATTTAGTATAATATATTAAATGTAACAGTCTGTTTTATATGGGCATAGAGCAGTGAGGATTTTATGTGCTGCCTTTTTTTTATATGCAAAAACCATGCGTAGTAAATGTGATCTGTAAGTGATTTTTTTAAAAAAAGGACTTTGTTTAGTCTTTTTTAGACAAAGCTCATTTTATTGCATATTTTTGATGCATTTGATGCATACAGTAACATTGCTTGTTGATGGGTCACGCTCGTGTTTATTTGTGTGTTTCCACAGTGGTGTGTAAGACCTATGGAAGTGGAATCACCAAGCCTTTTGAAGGGAAAGCGTTCTATGTGCAGACCAACTGTGTGGTCAACTTCCTCAGCTTTAGCTATGAAAAAGTGGAGGTCATGATCTCTCTGACTCGTGGGGAAAACGGGCTCATTCACACAGCCATCATTAATATTAATGATGCCATTGTCATTCTGGAAGGTGGTAGCATCCAAGTGATGGGTCAAAAGTGAGCAAGTTCTTTTTGTGCATTTTTTTATACAGTACAGTATTATCATCCACACAGCTTCCACTTTATTTAAAATCAAAAGTCTGGATCTACCATTTAAAAGTATAATGTTTGATCACTGACATTTAACCACGTGTGTGGAATTTCTGGAACATATGATCACTATTTATAATAGAAAAATGCTAATAGAATACTGTAAAATAATATAAATGAAATCAATTGAATTCATTAGGTTTTTGGGAAAGTTTGGTGGGGATTGTGAGGTGTCTGTGACAAAAGGTGGAAATATTAAACCAACCAAATGTAAAGTAAATAAAAAAAAATGAAAGTATTGTTTTGGTGTCTTTGGATCACGTTCAATGCCCTTGTTAACTTTTCTTGTGATTTCCTCCTGCTAGTGTGTCTCTTCCTTATGATGACCTGTATCAGCATGTCTTCCAGTATGGTATCTACTCTAAACTCAAAACCAAGGTCCTACCAGTCACTTTCTCCATAACATGGAAAAATTTGGGAGATGAGATCAGTGTGTTTTGGGTAAGAGGTTATGGGTTCTTTATGTAAATTATCTTGTCTCATTTTTTTGCATTCTATGCATGTGCGGAATGTGTGATTTTGTTATAATTCTGACATTTCAGGTGGAGCTGGATAAACCTGCAGTTAACAATTTGGCTGGCTTTTGTGGTGGGTTCTTTTTTATTTATAATTGTGATTAAGCGCTGCCAGGAGGACTTGAGGTGTCATTTTCTTGAGTCTCTGTTTCATTGCAGATGGTGACCCAGCTTATGATGTAGAAAAGAAAAATGGCTGTAATGAAGTAATGTACACATACGACATACATACCCCGCAAAATTGGCCAACCACTTTTCAGGTTTGTGTTTCAAACATGAGTTAAAATCAAAAAACTGATTCTAAGGTAAGTTATTTTAAACTATGCTTTTTTGTACAGATTTTAAATATTTAACTCGTTTTATAGGATCATCAGCACGGCTGCAGTTTTTTGCCCAAACTGGAAAATTGCGTAGAGGATCCAGAATGGACAACACAGCTTTGTCTGTACAATCTCAATGGCTATGAAAATAGCAGGGAAATCTACTGTCCATTTTACCATGAAATCGTCCACAGCTGTTCAAGTTATGATGAAATCCCAAACTGGAGGAATGAGACAGGATGTTGTGAGTAGCTTTTATACAGCAATGGCAGTATTTGGAACTTAAGTTGTGTGATTTTCTGTTTTAAGCAAATTTCAGTGACAACCCTGCAGCTCCCTTCTATAGGACAGAAACAAGCTTCTGTGAAATTCTTTGTTTGGTAATCTGTTGAGTATAGACTACAGAACAAGGAAAAAGTGCTCAAATGAGACTTTTTATTCAGCTATATTAGACCTATATTAAAATACATTTTCTTCCCTCTGAATTTAGCTGAACCAACTTGCCCTGCCAGCCTTGTCTTTAAAGAATTTGGTGCTGCCTTCTTACCAACTTGCTCAAATCCACAACAAAACCAAGACGATATAGAAACTGTCACCACATGTGAATGTCCGACAGGTGAGTATTCTTGACATTACAGTTTAATATCATGGGTCTCAAAATGTTTTTATTAAATATGATTTATAGAGAGCTATAGTATTGTATTGAAATACCAGTACATTTTTTCAACACTTCCTAGAGTGTTTAAAATTGTATATCTGCTGCATTAAACACCCAAGCTGTTCAACAAGCAGACCTCCATACAGACCTCTAAAAACAGCTTTCACACACATACACGAACAAACGCTATTATCGGACTTTGCAGTAAGTAGGATAACAGGTGCACCTGAGGATGAAGTAATGGTCAGTGAAATCACTGTCTGTTAGGTACGGTTCTGAACGATTTGGAACCCGGGGGTAACTGTGTGGCACAACAGAACTGTCCCTGCAAATACAACGACCAGGTGTTTCAACCATATGCTGTTTTAAATGAAAAATGTCAGACATGGTAAGGAATTACCTACACACTGGACATTGCTTACATTTTATATTATGATTAAAAATAAATATACAACTTACACTCTTTCCACAGCACATGTCAGGGCGGAAACTGGATCTGTGACAAAAACTTGTGTCGTTCCTCATGTACAATTGAAGGACTATATGTGACTACTTTTGATGGCAAGCAGTACACCTTGCCTGGGAAGTGTAAATATCATGCCAAGGTACATTTACAAGAGCAAATACAGAAACAGTTTTGATAATTATTTGATAACATTCATATCGGCTGCTAAATTTCTCTTTTTTTCATTATCACTAGGGGAGCTACTGGGATCTCTCAGTTGCCTTCTCTGACACACGTTTTACTATCCAACAAATTTCTTTAACTGTTGATCAGGTATGTTATGGTTTTTTAATCAACATCAATAGTTCTAACTGTCAAGATAACATTGTTACAGGTAATACATTAACAAGTTTAACTGTGTTTGCTTTTATTGCTGTTTTCTCCTGCAGAACACATTTACATTCTCTGAGGAAAGTGTAAGGGTTCGTGATAAAGAAGTTACAGATCTCTATCAAACAGGTTTGTAGTAATAGCAGTGACCAGTTTTGTTTGCATTATTTCTCTTGTGTTATATATTTATTTAGCAATACTTTTCAAAGTTAGGTATGCTATAATAGGTTGCTTACAGCATGTTTTGATTGCTTGAAGTTTAGTCCCCCATTACTCAATCATTTCACGTCCCATAAATACACATAAAACATCCAGAAGTATACAGATCATTCATCATACATAATCACACATAGTTTCAGTGGAAAAACAGGAATTATGCTGAAAAAACCAAACATACAGACACATACACACAGTGTGGGTTTGACTACACAAAAATCTCACTTAGGGTTTGTGTTATGATGGTACCTGTATGCCATATATTAAGCATTTGGCTCAAAAAGTGCATAAAGAAAAACAGACAAACAGATGAGCAAACAGAAATATGTATAGGTACACAGATTAAAGAAACCAAAATTAAGCACATTCTTCACTGAGTTTGTTATAGCTGGATTATTGTGGAAAATTGTACTACGGTAAATTTTTTTTAGTACTGCATAACCTTATACTGATGTGAAAAATTTAATATATCCATTATCATTGACCACTTCTGCCAGAGTAGAACCCACAATAAATAGCATTACTTGTTGTGCCACCATGCCGTCAAATGTGATTTAGTACTTACAAAAATATAAAAAGTAAAATATAGAAATAGGGATGTAAATGTGACAAATGATACTGTGTGGCAGCTTGATGAGTAACTACCGTATAAAATAACATTTGATTCCTGGATTGTTTTATAAATATTTAGAAACAGTCTGCAGTGCTTAACATGTTCTCTTCTTTATATGTAATTTTCAATTCAGTTTTCAGCATTATTTGGTTCCAAACAATCTCTTAAAATGTATGACATTCTCAAATGCAATGATCCTGTATTGTATTTGCATTTAGACTTTTTCAGATAATTCAATACCACCCTTGATACATTTTCCAAAGAGACATTGATATATTTACCCTCTCCAGTCTTTACATATTTATATTTAACTATTTAAATTCTGAATATTCTGCCTTTAACAGGTTTATTTCATTTACTTTTATCTCAGAAAGCATCCTGATATTCTGGCAGTCTTCAGAGTACATTCAACTGCAAACTTCCAGTGGGATAAAGGCACAAGTTCGAGTTTCTCCACAAGTCCAGCTGTACTTAACATTACCAAAAGAAGAGATGGGCAAAGCAAAAGGTATGAAGTGGTCTGTGAGGTAGTGTAAATTCTCTAGTTAATCCTACATTTTCTAAAGGACCTGTACTTTGTCTTTTTAGGAATTTGTGGAAACTATAATAATATTACAACAGATGAATATGAGTCCTATACATCATACCTTGAGAGCTCTCCTGTGGCATTTGCACAGTCCTGGGCTGAGGGTAACTGCCAAATTCAGAGCTGCAAGTATAAAAAGACACCAGGTAATTCTGATTTTAATTTCTATAATCTGTTTATTCAGTTCACATATAATTGTATAAACAACTTTTGTGCAAAGAAGTCAGATGTTGAACCATGAACACTGTGTAACACACAGCAACTTTACCCTTTTAAATCTATAGATAAGTGTATGGAGCTAAGAAATTTAAACGGAGTCTTTGCCAAGTGCCACAGTCTAGTCCCAGTTGACAGTTTTTTTCAGGTAAGATACTCTTTACTGATAATATGTCCCAGGCCCTCAACAGCAAGAATGGATGTCTATTTACAAAAAAAAAGTTGACCAGACTAAACATTAAATATCTTTACACTACTTGTGATGGATTACAAGTCAAAGCAAATTTTGAAATCTCTGCTTTCTGTTTTTACTTGCATTCTCCATACTGTCCCAACTTTTTCTGAGTTGGGGTTGCATGTTCCTGTGACATATCTTAAAAATATGAGAACATTAAAGAGTGTTCTCATGGTATGTAGAAGAACTAGTTATTAACTCTAGTTCTGGGTCTTGTACATACATAAGTTGTCTGCCCATTTTGATCTGAGATGTAAAACAACAAATAATCTATTGAATTTCTTTGAACATTTTCTATGATTAATTTTTATAATTAATTGTTCAAGGATAAACCACAAAATGCCCACAAACTTTTAAATTATATAGCCCCTCGGTTTGAAAATTAGCACATAACAGCCCTCCTCAAGAAATCATTGGTAGTGGGATGTAGTATCGAAAAAATTATGTCCTGCTACGACTGGGATTTGTTTGAAGGGGACCCCATTCATCTGCAATGAAATACACAGTATCCGAATCTAATTCGTCACTGAAGACACGCATGATACTGATTTTTTGGATTCCCATAATTTTAAATGGGGGGGGAATAAATAATGCGCTCCCAACCCATCGGAATAAACTGATTTTGTTTGTGGCGTTTAAATAAAAAAGTAATAAATAAATAAAAATATATTTTTATTTATTTATATTTTTTAAATAAAAAATTAAACTTTGTTTAAAAAAAAATGCAGTTAATTTTAGCAAGCAAAGCTAAGAGCATTTACTGGATGCTGATGGAATAAAGTGAAGAGAGGCCTGTGATGTTTGCTGTGCGGAGGGTGGCGGCTGTGTCAGTTTTCTCCATCGGAGGTCACGAGGAGGGACGGATGCGGGGCGAAAACATCCCAATTTGGTTGGCCCTCACGGATTTTTTTTACGTAAATCTCTTTATAACCTGCGACAGCATCTTCAGCTGTTGAAAGCAGGACTCCCGGACATGACACTGTCACGTTCCATACTTGGTGAGATCGCTGCGTTCACATGCTCTAGAACTTCCTTGAACGTTTTTCTTGTCCGGGACCAAACGGATTTCAGGCTGCGTGAAAATCCTCCCTCTTCCTCCTCTTCCTCTTCCTCTGAGGCCGACGGGCACCGGGTGAATTATCCAGTAAATTCGATGCTGCGCAGACGCGGTGAGACACAGCGAGCACGTGACTGGCGAGGAGTCGCGGGAACTACCGAGACAGCAGCGCAGCCGTGTGTTTAGAATGGCATAAATTCGTAACACCATAAAAAATAGTTTATTACAATAAATACAGTGTTTTATTAGAGTAAACTGTACTGTGCAGTATTTATTTGTTCATAATTAAAGTTACTTTGATTTTTATTCACGTTTCGCTTTTTTCATTGTGGATAAGCTTCAGATAAACGTTTATGGGAAAAGTTTCCGTTTGGATACCGACATTTAGATATAATTCTCCAAGAGCCATTACAGCGAAAGGTACTGACGGACTGCTGTATTACACGGAAAAAATTGGGAATCCTTGGTCTAGTTGACATACTCAGTTTTTTGGGTGCTGAGAGACCAAGTGAAACCAGACTAATATCAGAGGCTTTAATGACTAAGATTGTTTCATATTGTTGTGAATGGGAATCTTTGTGTGTGCCAAACATCTTTATTTGTATCTTTAACACAAGAAACCAGATATGATGCTTTAAGATTTAATATTTAAGAGTCCCTGTGTATTTAAGAAATTGCGAAGATAAACCTGCTTTTCCCTCGCCTCACTCTGTATTAGTTTCTTGCTTGACAAGGGTGACTTAAAAATGGACAGACACACTACATTAGGTTTTAAAAGAGACTATAAGGACAAATGTAGAGAAGAGACCATTTACATGAGTTTCTTCTGTGTAACACTGGTAAAAAAGCACTTGTGATGAGCATCGGTGTGACAACTGCACGATGTGTCTCCATGTTTGCAGGCCTGTGAGCATAGCCAGTGCGACTGTGAAGAAAATGAACATGATTGTCTGTGTATGGTGCTGGCCAACTATGCCCAGGCTTGTGCCAAAAATGGTAAAATTGTGGACAATTGGAGGTCAGCCACAAACTGCCGTAAGTCCATCTGTTCCTAGCCTTAGCTTCTTCTTAGGTAATGTGTGTTGGTATTCTACGATGGAAGGTCAGTCTTCCTGTGTTTGAAGCATCATTCCATTATTTCAGCGATAAACTGCCCCAAGAACCAGATCTTTTCGTACGACGTGCGAAGTTGTAACCGTACTTGCCGATCATTCTCTGCCCCTGATCCCACCTGTGAGGTGGAAGATGACCCAGTTGAGGGGTGTGGATGTCCAGAGGGCTCTTACCTGGATCAGAACTCCTTCTGTGTCTCCAGGATAGAATGTCCTTGTTATTATGGAGGAAAGGTGCTGTTTGGCCCTGAGCTGGTAGAGGTTAATGGACAACAATGGTAAGTTTTATGAAGAATGTCATGCATAAACATGACTACTTACAGAAATTGAAAGTAGTTCAACTGAATCCTAATTATGTGCTTTTATGGAATTTTATTAGAGTGTAAAGGCTTACCATCTCTTTTGGTTTTTTCTAGCACATGTGTACACGGAAATCTTGACTGCACAGATAAACCAGGTAAACTGTCAGCTACATTTATGAAGTGTACAGATTTAAATATTTTGTACATTAATTTCACGTTGGTTTCATTGCAACACCCAAAAGAAGAATTGTATCAATGTTGTAAAATTTTTTGTAGGCTTCTACTCCTTCATGACAACTGAAGGTTATGAAGTGTGGGTTCAACATTTTAACAGTGTTTTTCACTTTTCTTTATAGAATGCTCTGACAGGCACATATATGAGTACTGTTCTACCTCTTCCAGAACATGTGATGCTTTGACAAAACCTATGGTATGTTCACAATAAAAGCAAAAATAAAATTTTCCTAATCAAGCAAGTTAAACTATTTCTTATTTAACATTGCAACTTTCTCCATTTTTAGAGTGCAGGAAAGCTCTGTCTTAGAGGCTGCTTTTGTCCAGAGGGTCAGTATGAAGACCATTACGGCAACTGTGTTCCACGTGAGAACTGCACATGTGTGTCTGGTATAGAAAAATATTTTTCTGGTCAGGTCGTGAATGACAATTGTAAGACATGGTGAGTATGCAGTTGAATATGAAGTCGATCCCTCATATTTGCAAATAATAAATCATTTGACTGGTTTAAATTTATTTTTTGGCAAGTCGCATTTTAAAATTATAAAGAGTTGGTTTTTGAAAAGGCTTAAAGAATTAACTCACAATATGCATATAAAATTATGTTGTCAATAAATATAATATAATATCAGATATGATTTGTCTTTTGAAAGTTATCTAATAATACTCAATGGTTATCTGCCCTGACTGTACAGCACCTGCCATGGTGGGAATTGGACTTGCAGCTCCATGAACTGTCCTGGCCAGTGCCAGGTCTATGGGAACGGACATTATGAGACCTTTGACAAGAAATGGTACCATTTTGACGGGCACTGTCAGTACACTTTGGTTGAGGTACGTTAGTGATTACTTACTAGTATTGTGGGGACTTTGGTATATCCATTTTCTAAAACTTTGATACAGTATGTTACTGTGTTTGTTGGTTTTGTGCAATGGAAAACTTTGAGGACCAAAACAAAGCAGTTATCAAAGGATGCAGTAATGTACATCATGTATATATTCTAACTCTGCAGTCTAACAGTAACATATTTTAGTGTTTAGAGAAATGAAATGGTGCTATTTTTACAGGCCTTTGTGGAGAAGTCAGGGTAACAGATACTATCTTCTAAAAACAGGTGTGAATGGTGAAATGCAAGACGATGGCTTGTGACTCCAGGTTTCCTCTCAAACTGAGAAAAAGTTCCTTCTGCTATGAACATGCAGGTTCAGCAAGACAACACAAAAAAATATTAGCACTAATGTGACCACACATTGTGTACACCATACTGAGCTGAAATGGTGAAATTAGAAAACTATGCCTTAAATACTGTTTCTGCTGCAGCGGTCACAAAAACAGAGGCATTATAGTGAGAACGACAGAAATTATTTCTTGGTGTTAAGTGTTGCCTCACAAGATAGATTTTCCACATTAAAACTTTTTAATCTTAAGCAAAGAACTGGGGGATGTGGGAAACCTGCCAAATATTTAGATACAGACTGGACTATTTTAGTATGTGGTTTTCAAGAACACAAGGGAGAAATGTATAAAGTTTTACTTTTCAGTTGAGCTCCAGAAAGTAGAAAAATGTATCTGCACAACTGGCGCCATAAGCTTTGTTGCAATGTGGTCTACAGATTCAACATATTCACTGTTTCACAGATTTTGCAGCAATTTAAATACGTTTCTCAAAGGTGCTCCAGCAGAATCCCACATGGGACTTTTGCCAGATACCTTAAAAAAATAAGGTGTAAAATTCAGTGTTCATCATGATGCTACTCTTTGCCGTTGTAAAAACTCCGTTTTGCAAGACATGCTTAAAAAACTGATGTTATGAAACAAGAGGGTAGATGTTTATATTTGTTTTGGTCCAGTCATCCTCATTACAATGCTTTTTTGCTTTTTAGGACTATTGTGGCAGTTCCGAGGGATCGTTCTCCATCACAGCTGAGAGTGTGCCGTGCTGTGACGCAGCCCTAACATGTTCTCGTGTCATTGTGATCAACCTCAAGGTGCTGAACCTCTATCTTGCCACACCAGTTTCACTTGTTTTTCACATTTTACTTGATGGTTCTGTTGTGGGTCTCAGCCTTGATTTGGTGGAGGCTGTGGGAGAGGTCAGGATTAAGAAGAATCTGCAGTTCATCATAAATTATGCCTCATCCCCAAAATTTACTGTTTTCCATGATCTGTTTTACTCACTGAGCTATTCAGCTTAGGTGCACTAAGAAGCTCTTCTGAGGGTCCTTTTTGCCAGCAGTCTTTCACGCCATAATTCCACACTAGGACCTATCACCTGTTCCCTGTAGTGTTCAATAAAGTTCCATTCTATCCTGTTATATTAAAAAAAACCCTTTCATTTGCAACAGGACGTGGGTAAACTCACACTTCATAACTTGACTGTGAAAGAAGAGCCTTATACATCATCCTTCATTCAGAATCTGGACTCATACTCAGTCCATACTTTTGGCCTGTACATCAAAATATCTCTTCCCAATAAGGGTGTAAGTCTCATCTGGGACAAGAATACCCGGGTGACAATCATGATTGAGGACAAGTTGAAGGTCAGTATTTTAAAATTATAAAAGGTGGTCTAGTGATTATATTGTTATGATTATGATTATTATTATAATATTATATTATATTGTATTGTATGATATAGGGTCATTCATCAGTGTGAGTAGGTGAAAAAACCTTTTTAACTTGTCTACTTGTCTACCTCAGAACTTGAACATATTTCCTCTTATTGCTAAAGGGTTAAGTCCCTTCAGGGGACTTCAAGGACACCTCAGGAGCACATTATTTACATATTATGAATTAAAAAAGACGAATCTTGTGACAAATGCTGATAGTTAACTTTATCAGCTAACTTCAGTCTTGCCACACAAAGTATAATTCATACTGTAATTTTTTTATTAAAACAAATTGCCATTTAAGATTTTCTGTACATTTTCCACAAAGATTTATAACATACAAATTGCTAATATGGAGAAAAGTATTAACCCTGACCTAAGTATGATAGAATGTAACTGAATAAAGTTTCTGGAAAATACTTTGTCCTCAGAGATTAGTGTGTCATCTTGTAACTTTGAGAGGAGAAATCGTTGCAAAATTCCACATAAGTGACTATTCACTTATGTGAAAATGTGGAGCATAGTCTTCACCTCTGCCCATTTTGGTGTGATTAACAGCAAAAAGTGTGTGGACTCTGTGGGAATTTTGATGGTGATGAGACAAACGACTTACAAACAAGGGCAATGGTTCAAGTGACAAACACACTGGCCTTTGGAAATAGCTGGAAAACAGCCACCCCACCCTGCTCAGACACTGTAAATGAGACATTTCCCTGTGAGCGACACTCCTACTGTGCTACATGGGCAGAGCATCGCTGCAAGGCCATAATTGAGGACACCTTCAAAGCCTGTCACTCAAAGGTACATTGTCATGTTTGCATTTTTACACTGACAATTTCTTTTTGCTAATGTTTCCTTTGTGCTGCACAATGAAGCTGTTCAATAATTATTTGTGATAATTGCTTCATGGGACAAGGGGGCATGGACTCACCAGGTTTAGTGTCACTTTATTGTGGAGATCATAGGTTGAAGAAGTTTTTAAGCAAGAAAGTCAATCAGAAGAGGACTGAATAAGATTTCTGTCTCTCCAGGGGAAGTTCTAATATTGTGAACAGAAGGGGCTTAAATAGGGGAGCAATGGCAAGTAGGTGTTTGCCAGTTGTAACAAGGCATGTGTGTTAGGGTTGGAATGGCATCCAATAGGGGTGTCCAGATGAGGTTGTGTATCATATGTGTTTCATATATGGTGTGAAAGCATTCTATATTTGCCCAGGAGGGGGGTAGCTCCAGGTACTTGGACCCCAGAAGTTAATTTTTCTCCCTTGCCTTGTGGTTGGGAGTTTTTTTTGCTTTCTTCTCCTCATTTGCTGGCAGGTTTACTGCATTACGCTTATACTAAAGCACACCCTCTGTTAACAGACTCACTATATACCTTTTATATGTGTTATTTTAATCTGCTGTTCAACGCTCTGAATCACTGAGAAGAAGCCCTTTATAGAAATATATATAATTTAATATAATATATACATATTCTGTCCCAAACATGTGTCATGTTATTAATTCAAGTTATAATGTATAAATTTGGGAAACTGTCCTTTTATTGTTTGCATAAATCTTTGTCAGCATGATGCAAAAAGCTGATTGATTGTGATGTTGTGCCTGGATTTTCAAACTGCGTTACTTCTGGTACCAGTTGTATTTGAAAGTTGAGGACCCACTGTGTTACTGTCAAACTGCTATTCATGAAAATATTATGTGTTTGAAATAGGTACCTCACTTACAGTTTTATTGTATTTTAAGACTACTTCACACTGTTTTGGGTGCCTTTTGGCAGAAAATGTCCTTACACATTTTCATCCTTTGTTTAATGCAGGTGGACCCAGAGCACTACCTTGAAGCTTGTGTGAAAGAGACCTGTTCCTGTCAGTTTGAGGGGAAGTTTCTGGGTTTCTGCACAGCTGTGGCCGCCTATGCGCAAGTGTGCAGTAATGCCGGCATCTGTGTTGACTGGAGAACACCAGACTTGTGTCGTATGTACCAAAGAAATTGGTTTGCATTTCAAACTAGTTTGTCTGAAGTTGTTACTGGGACCTTAGAGTTACTAGCCACTATAGCAGCTTCATTGTTTTGAGTGTAAGCAGTTGCCTGAAATGATTTCCCTGTCCTTAGACAAATATGTGATACATAACTGCACTAATTATGTCAGGGCAAGTTATAAAATGTACAAACAGTGAAATAAAAATTTGCTGTATTATATGTCTTCTCCTGTTGTGTGCAGTATGAATATGATTTATCATATAAATTTAATTTTCAGCTTTCTAATACTTAAAATGTGATCCCTACATCAGACTATATTAATAAATAGTGTTGTGTCCCCTCAGCCAAAGTATTGCCTCTCAGTAAGGGAGAGGGCTCATATCAATGTTTATCTCCACATCAGCGGTTTACTGTGACTACTACAATAAAAAGGATGATTGTACCTGGCATTACCAACCATGTGGGCCTGACCCAACCTTTCAAACCTGTGGGGAGACGTTAAAATTCTATGAGAATCTGGAAGGTAACAGTTCATTTCCTTCTACCTTTCTGTCATATAGCATTAGTGACTGACCCACAGTTTCAGTAAATATGTTTCCATAATTTTGGTTTTTTCATAGGATGTTATCCAAAATGTCCAATGGACAGGCCATATTTTAATGAAGATACCAGAGAATGTGTGACATTTGAAAAGTGTATTGAGCCAACAACTACCACAACCGAAAGTACCACAGCAACTTCAACAACAAAAACGACTACAACACCTTCAACAACAGAAACAGCTCGAACTACTACAGTGACTTCCACAATGGGAACAACTGGAAGTACGACAAGCACAACTAGCACAAGTGAAACTGCTACGGTGACTTCCACAACAGGAACTGGCACAACTGGAACAAGTGCAACTACTATGGTGACTTCCACAACANAACAACTGGAAGTACGACAAGCACAACTAGCACAAGTGAAACTGCTACGGTGACTTCCACAACAGGAACTGGCACAACTGGAACAAGTGCAACTACTATGGTGACTTCCACAACAGGAACTGGCACAACCAGCACAAGTGAAAGTCCTACAACACCGTCGACAACAGAAACAACTGGCGCAAGTGAAACTCCTACTACGGTGACTTCCACAACAGGAACTGGCCCAACTGGCACAAGTGAAACTCCTACAACGCCGTCAACAACAGAAACAGCTGTCACAAGTGAAACTACTAGGGTGACTTTTACACTTGAAACTGTCACAAGTGAAGGTACTACGGTGAGTTCCACAACAGGACCTGGCACAACCGGCACAAGTGTAACTCCTACAACACCGTCGACAACAGAAACAGCTGTCACAAGTGAAACTACTACGGTGACTTCCACAACAGGAACTGTCACAACTGGCGCAACTGAAACTACTGTAGTGACTTCCACAACAGGAACTGGCACAACCAGCACAAGTGAAAGTCCTACAACACCATCGACANACAGCTGTCACAAGTGAAACTACTATAGTGACTTCCACAACAGGAACTGGCACAACTGGCGCAACTGAAACTACTATAGTGACTTCCACAACAGGAATTGGCACAACTGGCGCAACTGAAACTACTGTAGTGACTTCCACAACAGGAACTGGCCCAACTGGCACAAGTGAAACTCCTACAACACCGTCGACAACAGAAACAACTGGCACAAGTGAAACTCCTACTACAGTGACTTCCACAACAGGAACTGTCACAACTGAAACTACTACGGTGAGTTCCACAACAGGAACTGGCACAACCGGCACAAGTGAAAGTCCTACAACACCATCGACAACAGAAACAACTGGCACAAGTGAAACTCCTACTACGGTGAGTTCCACAACAGGAACTGGCACAACCGGCACAAGTGAAAGTCCTACAACACCATCGACAACAGAAACAACTGGCACAAGTGAAACTACTACGGTGACTTCCACAACAGGAACTGGCACAACTGGCGCAACTGAAACTACTGTAGTGACTTCCACAACAGGAACTGGCCCAACTGGCACAAGTGTAACTCCTACAACATTGTCGACAACAGAAACAGCTGTCACAAGTGAAACTACTAGGGTGACTTCCACACTTGAAACTGTCACAAGTGAAGGTACTACGGTGAGTTCCACAACAGGAACTGGCCCAACTGGCACAAGTGAAACTCCTACAACACCGTCGACAACAGAAACAACTGGCACAAGTGAAACTCCTACTACAGTGACTTCCACAACAGGAACTGGCACAACTGGCGCAACTGAAACTACTGTAGTGACTTCCACAACAGGAACTGGCCCAACTGGCACAAGTGAAACTCCTACAACACCGTCGACAACAGAAACAACTGGCACAAGTGAAACTCCTACTACAGTGACTTCCACAACAGGAACTGTCACAACTGAAACTACTACGGTGACTTCCACAACAGGAACTGGCACAACCGGCACAAGTGTAACTCCTACAACACCGTCGACAACAGAAACAGCTGTCACAAGTGAAACTACTATAGTGACTTCCACAACAGGAACTGGCACAACTGGCGCAACTGAAACTACTGCAGTGACTTCCACAACAGGAACTGGCCCAACTGGCACAAGTGAAACTCCTACAACACCGTCGACAACAGAAACAACTGGCACAAGTGAAACTCCTACTACACTGACTTCCACAACAGGAACTGGCACAACTGAAACTACTACGGTGACTTCCACAACAGGAACTGGCACAACTGGCACAAGTGAAACTCCTACAACACCGTCAACA